>JALPQD010000377.1:954721-1428293 GCA_023101885.1 Typhlomys cinereus | reverse complement strand
ACTGTAAAAAACCTCCCTTGTCCTGTATGGCAGAATCAACATCGTAAAATTACCATCTACCAAAGGCAATATACAGATTCAGTGCTATACCAATTAAATCCCAAAGCAATTCTTCAAAGAAGTTGACCAAACAATCTCAAAGTTCATTGGGGCACAAAAGACCCAGGATAGCAAAAACAATCTGGTAACAAAAACACAGCTGGGTATTACCATACCAAACCTAAGTCTATACTACAAATCCATATTATAAAGACCGCCTGGTACTGACTCCAAAATAGACACACAGATCAATGGATAGGATTGAGACCCAGATATAAGCCCACAAAGTTACAGCCATTTGGTCTTGTACAAAGGGCCCAAAGAATCCAATGGAAAAAGAACAGCATCTTCAACAATGGTGCTGGCAAAACTGGATCTCCAATGCAGAAGATTAAAGCTGGACCTACTTGTCCCCATGTACAAGCTTAATTCCATGGGCAAGGACCTTGTATCAGGCCAGAGACTATAAAAACCTAGTTGAAGGATAGGGACTCCGTCGAGCTGATTGGGTTAGGCCAACATTTCCTAAACAGACATCCATGGCACAAGTCACTGCTACCAACTCTCAACAGTTGGGATCTTGTGAATTAAAGAGCTCCTGTTCAGATAAAGAGATTATAGCATGAGCTCAAAGGCAACCCACAGAATGGGAGACAATCTTCACTAACAACACATCTGATAGAACTCTGCTGTCCAGAGTGCACAAAGAACTTAGAAGCTAAACACCAAGGAAAACCAAGCCCAATTAAAAATGGGCCCTGGAACTTCAAAGAAACTTTACTAGGGATGAAATTAAAATGTCTAACAAATCTCTGAAAAAATGCTCCACTTCCTTAGCCATCAGGGAAATGCAAATCAAAACTTCCCTGAGATATCATCCTCCCCAGTCAGAGATGGCAAAAATCCACAATACAAACAACAACATGTTGGAGAGGATGTGGAGAAGGGAAACTCTCTACATTGCTGGTGGGAATGCAGGCTCATACAGCCACTCTGGCGAGCCGTCTGGAGATTCTTAAAGAAATTAAATTGAAATGCCATATGACCCTGTCGATTCCACTTTTGGGAATACCCCCCATACAGCAGAGGTTCACCTCGTAGCACAAGCACGGCCATGTTCATACAGCACTGTTTACAATAGCAAAGTCATGGAATCAGCCCAAATGTCCAACAGTTGACGAGTGGATAAGGAAACTGTGGTACTCTTACATGGGTACGACTCAGCCATCAAAATGATGAATATCTGGAATTTGCCGGAATGGATGTCATGTAAACAATTATATTAGTGAAGTATCCCAGACCCAAAAAATTAAGTGCCATATGTACTCCCTAATAGGTGGCTCCTCGTATACCAAACCACCCCAGCCCACCTAGAGACAGTAATTGCAAGGATTATGAACAGGGGATGGGGTGAGGAGGGCCACACCAGAAAACAAGGAGAGAGGGACCATGTTACAGCAGGGAAAATAGGCCTCGCCAAGGACCACAAATAAGTAATGAGACATCTGATTAAGTTCACAGACTTTTGTTTCCTGATTTACTACTGAGGGGGGTGATCTCCCAGAAGAGGAGGGCATATAGTCTGGCAGATAAAATAACCATTTGCAATGGGTGATAGACCCCTCCCTTAGTATGGTTTCCACTTTTATTACATCTACCTTTGAATGTGTTTTTTTTCACAAGACTCTAACGCTTTTTGTCTCTGGCCAGGGGGTACATACAATGCCCACCAGGATGAAGTGAAGGGCATTGCAGGACAGCAAAACTGCAAAAGTAAATCAACCAACCACAATCCAGAACTTCAGAGACTCTATATCAACCACCTAGAACTAGGCTAGCTTAATCTCTCCCCATCTTGAAGCTCAGGGAATATGCGGAAGAGGGGGCGGTAAAGTGTAAGAGCAAAAGGATGGGAGGAGCAATGATATTAAGATACTCTATACTAGTTAAGGCTTAAGCAATCATAATTGGACTTGCATGCCCTGCGCATTGTCCAACACATGTGACCTCACAAAGTCTAGCATCTGCTAAAGGCACCAAGATCCTTGGAGGTAAAGGATTGGCAGCCAGAGCAGTGTTCCTATACCTAAGGGGAACACGGGAAAGGGTTCAGGAAAGGCCACTGGGTCCTTGTACGTCATCAGAGAGGAGGGCCCAGAGGAAATCAGACATGCACAAGAAAGGACTCTCTGGGATTGGGGCGGGAGGCACTGGGGGATGGGAGGGAGAGGGGTGGGGAGGGGAGCAGGGGGTACGGGGGGAGAGGAGGAAGGGAGGGGAACTGGTGTACCTAATAAGTTTGTATGAGCTGAAATAAAAAAAAAAAGAAGAACTGACAGTTAAGGCATGTCCTAAGCACACCTGTAGGGGAATATCTAACTGGTAGGATTCAACCTATTGTGAGTGCGAACATCCCAGGTAAACAGATGAAGGGAGCTAGCTCTACATACCTGGACAGACCCATAGCATGACAAATGAGGAAATTTGCTCCTCACTCAGTAATCCCGTGGATATGGTGTGGCCAGTTCTCTCAGCTCCTTGTGTTGGTATGAGCTTTCCTGACAAGTTAGACTAACAACTAGACAATCTAAGCCAGAATAAAGCTTCTTTGTTCCTATAAAGTTGTTTATTTATCAGCAACCATGCAGAGTGACTATGACAGGAAGGGAGAGAAGGGGACAGGATAGAGGTGGGGGGAAGGAAAAAGGAAACGGAGAAGGAACAGAAGATGAGGAGAGGAAAAGACAGGAGTTTCCCTGGAGCTTGTTGATCAACCAGTCAAGTCAAAATGGTAAGCTCCAAGTTCAGTAAGGAACATGTGAAAAAATAGCATGCAGGATGGAGATAGAGCTCAAGTATTAGCCTTTCCTCAAACCAAAAGGACCTGACTTCAGATTCAAATCACAGATAAATACTAGACAGAGATGGTAGGAACTGCACCCCAGGCCTGGAGACACAACCCAGGGAATCTGAACAAGGTAGAAAGAGAGAACTAACCTTTGAGAGTCTTCTGTGACCTCACATCCATACATAATTTTCCTCTCCTCTTAATTAAGTAAATTAATATTTTAAATAAAAGAAAAATAAGTTTTAACTCTATGGACTGTAAGATTACTCAGACAATAAGTATTCACTGCACATTCTAACAACCTATGCTCAATCCTGAGTCCACATAAAGTTGGACGAGTACCTATTTTCAAAGTCCTTTGACCTCTGTGTCACATGCAAATCATCATACATTACTCAAAAAAAATCCAGAATTATAATTTTTAAACTAAGCATCAACTTATAATAAAACAACATAATAGAGATAACTAAGCAACTAAATATCAGGCAAGATAATCGTTATTGTAACTAATATAAATCATTCCATCTGATGTGAAAAAGAAAGTCAGTCATTCTACATAAAAAAATAGGTACTGCTGTTCAGTGATTCCTTTTAAACAAATAGAAATTCACTTGTTAAGTATATAAGGGCGCTTCATGGGCTGGGGAGATGGGTCAGGGGTTAAGTTTTGCCTCTTAGGCAGAAGGTCCTTGCTCAGATCCCAGGTCCCATGTAAAAACTGGTCCCAGGCAGAAACTGCAAGAGCCTACACTTCTGGCCCTGGTGTGCAGTTTGGGAATCACAGAGTAGAGTAAAAAAGAGGGAGAAGCAATCCAAGATGATTCCAGAAGCTACCCTTGGTCCTCCATGGGGACATACGGTACTCTCTCTCTCTCTCTCCTCTCTCTTCTCTCTCTCTCTCTCTACACACACACCACACAACACAACACACACACACAAAGTAATAACATTTTTAAAAAAACAGGTAACTTCATTGGTCTCTGAATTAAAATCATGGATCAGATCAACACCCAAATGATATAGAAAACTGCAACCTACTAATACAAAGTAAAATTTATTTATTATACTAAATCCATTTTTGTCCCAAGAAAGACTTTTTCCTATGAGCAATAGCACCCTTTTGTTGAGAACTCTATTTTCTTGGGGGGGGGGTCTTACCAAGCACAACACTAAATTTTTGGATATAAAAAGATACACATACAGTTTCACAATTAGATCAGGTGTCAACTTGACAACTAGTATGAGCCCTGGACATACTTGCGGAGAGCTGGTGGCTGAGTAAGCATCAGGTAAGCTTGAAGAAGACTGTCTAATCGAGGGCAGGTCCAGCCCATGGTGGTGAGACTACTCCTTGTTCAGGTGAAAAAGATGGCGGGAGTGATTAAGGAAGGTGGCATTCTTCAGTATACTTGGCCAGATTATGACTGGCAAGTGAGGATGTTTCCTCTCTTTGTCCTTCAGATAGGGTGTGGCCAGTTCCCTCAGCTCCTGGTGTTGGTATAGCTCTTCCAACCAAGAATCATAAGCCAAAATAAAAACACTTTACTCCCTTAAAAAAAAAACAAACATTTCTCTGATCTAAGCAGTGGTTTTTGACAGAATAGGTTGCTATGTGACCATAAGAAAGGTTTATAAATACATGTTTGTAACATGATAGCTCTTTCTTCACTGAATTTCATTTCTAGAAACTGATTGAGCTTGCATTGCACCAGGACAAATATCAATTGTGTCTTTTTAAATATAAGAAATGTTTTCAAGGATGAGTCTTTTTTCTGTTAATTTTTGATTAGCATACAAAGAATAAAGCTTCAACATAGCACTTCCAAAACTTACTTGTTTTGATGATCCTCCTAACTCTGATTTTAGTAGACTGTATTTTAAAGTTGTTTAGTTTTACAACAAATTGACTTGATGATAAGTGATTCCCATATATATCTGGCTTCCTCACAAACACTAATATTGTATAGTAAATTCCATAGCCACTCAGAGTCTATGTTTTATTAGGGCCTAAATTAGGTATGGACAAATTTAAATGTAATATATCTCTATTTTAGGGACAGTAGCCCATTGTCTTGAAGCATCCTATGTAGATAATGTTGACCTTGATCTTCTGATTCTTTTATGTCCAACTACAGTGTACTGAGAGTTCAAGAGTCCATACTAGATTTTATGTGGTGCTGGATCAAATCCAGGAATTTACGTATGCAAGACAAACACTGATAGACTGAGATGTATCCACAACTCCGTATAGCACTTGTAAAGAAAAACTGCAGAGTTTTGTAATTATACTTTATTCACAAGTATATATCCTGGGTTTCAATATCAAACAACTTAAGCAAATTAAATTTAACAGATATTGTAACAAGCATGATTCATACCTCAGGATTCAGGATTAAAAAAGTTCAAAGAGAGTTAGCAATGTGATGTATATTTATTGCAGAAAAAGAAGTACAATACAAAATGGGGTTACAAATAAGCATTTGTCTCCTAGAGTCATAATCTGATAAACCACAGCCTGTAACTTCATGAAACTTAGCTCTTGTGATTGGCTGGGCTTGCTGTTTTCTTAAAACCATATACCCTCAGGTAGTTTTCCATTTATTGATATAAAAAGATAAAGTTGTAGTTTACTACAAAAGTATTTAAAATTCATGCATGAAACACTCAGAAATAATAAGAAAGGAATTAAAATTTTTTAAAGTACAAAGGTATTTATTATTTATTTATATTTTTTTTTCGTTTTGTTCAATTGTGCATGTGTGTATGTGCACGTGTGTGTATGCGCGTGCATTGTGGGTGGGTGGGTGTGTGTGTGTGTGTGGGTGTGTGTATGTGTGTAGAACCATGGACAAATTCAGGACCACCATGGCGCCTCCACCTCCTCCTTGTTTACTCTGCCCTACCCGGACCAGAAATGCAGGCCGCCCCTGCTTTGCCTGGGTCTACGTGGGGTCTAGGATCTGAACTCAGGACCTTCCACCTTCAAGACGGAGGCTTAACCTCTGGCCACCTCTCCAGCCCCAAAACTACAAAGGTATTTAAAGTTTAGAAAAAATTAATTAATACAACATGACCATTATGCAGAATAGTTTAATGTCCCAACCTGTGCTCCATCTTTCTTGGTCTTTTCTATAAATTCACTAAATATGATTTGTCATTTCAAACTGCCTCCACGACGAGTATATAAAGTTTATGCATAATAAAGTACTTGATTTATCTACAACAGCCATATTTTAGATCTTTTTATTTTTGGTAATCATGTATGTGTGTATATATTCATATATAATATGTTAATTATATTCCCCATCCTCTCTTTCTTCTAGTAGCACCTCTATTTCTTGTCTCCTACAACCGGTCTTGCCCAGGTAACCAGAGATCAGAGTTCATGATTACAATGTTCTATCTATCTACACATCTTCCCATCTCTTGTTCTTCCTTTTGGCCCCTCTTCCATGATGCTACCTGAGCAATAGAGTATACAGTATATACACCATACTTAGGACTAAGCACAGTCACTTAGTTTAACATTTTCTCCAGCTATGAATCTGGTTGTCTGTTGTTGAATGTGTCTCAATACAATCAGAAAGTGATTGATTGGCCCCATAACAGTCATCCACCATAGCAGGTACCTTGCCAGGAAGGCCAATACTTAAGCCCTCAGGATCTAAAAAAGAAGAAGCATTGATAACTTTTTCCTTGAACAACTTGAAAGTACCTTCCATCACTAAGTACACTAACCAAAGGGAGGAAGAATCTGTCTTAGTTTCAGCTTGATTTTTTCTGGTCTTGTATCTGCGTGTAGAATAGTTTCGCAATACAGTCTTATCATTTAGTTCTGAAGGGAATCCAGAGGCATTTTGTCTTGGAGGCCTCTGTACTCCTTGACTACAACTTAGAGTATGGTGCCTATAACTGTGTCTTCATTTGAAAACCTATGGCTTCTGTGAAAATATACCCACTCATGCAGGGTATAAGTTTAAACTTTTTTAATATTTTTTAGGTAATTCAAATGTATAGTTTGCTTTGTGGCTTTTCCACATACTCTAGCTTGGTTTAAGTTCTCACAGCAAGCATTTGTCCATCCCTGTTAAATCCTTGTATTCTTCTATATTCTTCCACAATATAGATACTTCATGGTCTCTTTTTTTAAAAAATATCTCCCATCTCACCCTCTCTCTAACTGATTCCTTTCTGTTTTTAGCTACCATAGAAGTCACTTAAACCTGAAATCTAAAAAATTCAAATCTAGGATTTGCATATAGAAAGGACCTGTGGCATTTGACTTCCTTGTCTGGATAACCTCACTCAGCATAATTTTTCCAGTTTCATCCATTTATCTAAAGCTTTCATAATTTCATTTTTCTTGAGTTGAATATTCTTTGTGTATATGTATTTGTGCAAGTTAAAAATAAGTGTCAAGTTGGCAATTAAAGTTTTATACTTTGGGCACGTCTGCAAAGAGAGATGTTGTGACAAGTTATGAGCATGCCCGTGGAAAATTATTAATTGATGTGGATGGTATCAATTCTTGGCAGATAAGATGGATACAGCTGATTAAGGACTTTGGCATACAGGTATCTTGGCAAGTGAGGAAGTGTAATTTCTCTCATTTCTCTCTGTGGATTGGTATGGTGATTCCATCAGCTCCTGATGCTTTTATGAACTTAACCAAGATTGTAAGATGGAATAAATCATTTGTTATTCTAAGATGTTCTGGTCATGTTTATGTCAGCAATAGAAGACAAACGAGCAGTAGTACATTTCCATTATCCATTCATCTGTTCATAGATATCTAGGTTGACCCTATTTCTTTGCTGTAGTGATAGAGCCTGTGCAACTGTCTTTTTTAGTAGTTCTGTGGTATATGCCATTCCCCACGTTTTCATACCACACAGCCTGTGAATCTGTATGATACTGTGCTAAAGATATTATACTGATGCAAATGCTTATGTTGCTCAATCTCTTTGAACTAACTTAATTTTCAACACAAAATTTGTCTCTAACAATGTCATTTATATTCGTATTTATAAATGGATGAGAAAAAAGGAAAATATGCCTATATAATTTCCTCATAATAATACTAGAATAGATTTCATGGGTTATATCTAATCTGCAAAAATATTGAATGCTCTATCCAGGAGTGACAGAGGAGTATGATGTGTGTCACACAGAAAAATAGAAGTTTTACACTGGGACAGAATAGGAAAGTATCCAATGCTTTGTACATTAGGGTAAGATTGATTGTAATGAAAACAGCGATGGCAGCACACAAAAATCATATCATATTCCTATAGTAGATGTAGTACAAAGCAAGATATAAATAAGTCCACTGTCATGTAATTGAAGGAATATGATATCAATTATCTGTGTGGCATGTTTACAGTGAAAGCTTGTATTTGTCTATAATGTTGCTTTCATCTGCACATATTTTCTACTGCTGCAACTCTGAGAAAATTATTTACTTTGTCATTGCCTTAAATGTCTTCATTTGAACATGAGGTTAGTAATATTATTTTGTCAGGGATTTGTGGTCTTATGAAAAAACACAAGGATTCCTATTGCAATTGCTCAGAAATGAGTCACTGATATTTATTTGTCTCCACTGTGACAAAAGCCTTACACAATACTTGATTCAATCCTTTTATAATCAGTGTGATTGAAAATAGCTCCAATATCTGTACTCTCCCATTGTATAGATAAAATGGATTTTTCATTGAAAAAAATCTTGGTAGGCCTTCATCATTTGTTATGTATGTTTATATGTCCTTTAAGATATACAGTCTGATCACTCCTTCTGGACATAGGTCAAATTAGTTATTTAGCTAAGAAAAGCACAAAAAAGAGATGCTTGAAATCGTGAGACAAAATGTACAGATGTTTACATTCATATTGTTGTAACACAGTACCTGATATAAGTACATAATTAAAATGATTATGAGATTTTGTCACTCCACAATTTCAGTGAGTTCTGACCATGTCACCTGTCTGTCTGTTCCTGGGTGGTGTGAGAACTGAAAATTATAATCACCAGTGCCCATGGAAAGCATATTAACTCATAGTGGATAGGAAACAGAGACAAGAGAAATATGGGAAATCACCAAAGCTAGAATTAAAAACCCCACAGCGACAAGTCTTCAGACTACCTACTTCTTCAATTTAGGCTCATCTTTAACTTTCAAGTTCTCCAAAAAAATACAACTTATTAGGATTTATCATGATTCAATTCATTCATTAGGTCAGAAGCATTGCTATATATTCCTTCTAGATGTGCTATTACAGAATGCCCGAGCATAACCTCATTAAACTCCTAGGTGTTTATCAACCTAATCCAATTGTCAATTAAGACTACAAACCATCGCAAAATGTTATAGTGCCACTGAAGCTTCTTGGAATGCTTACTCTGGATGAAGGTCAGACCAGCGTGGTAAAAATTCAATTATTTTGACATTCCATCCTACATTAATAAATTCAAAGAGAGAAAAAGGAGATAGAGAAAGAAGGAGAGAGAGAGAGAGAGAGAGAGATCCACAATTTTCCAGTACCCGGATCCAGAGAGATAATGGGGAAAGGATATGCGCCTTCTGAAAATCTGATCCTAATTGTGACCTAAGATGTCTCAGGTACACTAGCATTATCTTTTTGCATCTGTTTCTAAAGTTTGAACTGGAGCATGTGCTTTAGCAAGTTTTGTACTTTTGAAACATGAGTTCTATACACTCTCTTGGATCATAATTCAGTTTAAGTTTTTCCTTGAATAAGTTCATAAAGAAAAACTTTTTATTAAAAACTCATCATTATCACCAGTAACATGAAACTTAAAATTCAACCCTCTGCTCTGTTTTCCTCGACATTCTCCTCTCTTTCCTCCTCTCATACCATCTCATTACCAGTTGTACTGGAAACTCCAATTTTTAAAATAAATTTATTAATTTACAATTTTGACATACATGCTCCTTGCCTCCCTCTTCCCCCCTTCTTCCCTCCTCTCTCTGCTCCCTTCCCACCCAACCCACCCTCTCCCATCTTCTAAGGGGCCCAGTTTACT
Source organism: Typhlomys cinereus (assembly GCA_023101885.1). Taxonomy (NCBI): domain Eukaryota; kingdom Metazoa; phylum Chordata; class Mammalia; order Rodentia; family Platacanthomyidae; genus Typhlomys; species Typhlomys cinereus. The sequence goes on along the minus strand of JALPQD010000377.1, from coordinate 1,418,361 downwards.
CCTTCCTCTCTCTCCTGTCCTTGGTTCTATGGGTCCTGAGTTCCTCTGTATCTTGTTCTCATGGGATTCATCTCTTGGCAGACAGAGAGGCCCTCTTTGGACAGCCCACTGATTGGGTACATCCCCTTCCCCTACCTCTGTCTGGACTCCTTCCCCCTAAGGATCTTACTGCCTGAAACTCCCAAATACACACACACACACACACACACACACACACACACACACACACACACACTACTCCTTGCTATTTTTGCCAAGTCGTAAAAAAGACCGGACGAATATTTTTAGTATTAAAATCTGACTAGTACTGAACGGCTTCACATTCTCAGTCTCTTTCCCTCCAACTCATCTTTTGGGGATGCCCTATTTAACCTACAGATTTCCTGATATATATTTCATTTTTAAAATGAGAAGGAACAACATTTTCAGAAGACAAAATATGAAACAGAAAACCCAAAACAAAACAGGTGCATTTAAAATATTGTTCAGAAGTAAAGATAATAACTACTCTTCTACATTCAGAAGAAAACATAAAAGTCACCAAATGTTTCATAGTATAGCCACATTTGTGGTTCTATTAGAAAATTAACACCACCAATAAACAGATTGCTGGGATGATGATCCACATACTATGCTGCTTTTATATACTTGGAACCTAAATAGAACTGAAACAAAGTATCTGACAGTTCACCTAGGTAAGAGAATACAAAATTAAGAAGAACTTTAGTTGATGAAATTCTGTGTATCTGTTTTCAGCGAATGATAAAATTAAGATTATTATGATAATGAGGTTTGAAATCAAAACATTGCACATATTAGAACAATGTTTTATAATTAATATGTTTTCCAAACACTCATAAATTTCAGGATAGGTTCAAACTAACTTGCTTAGACTAGCCTTTAACTAGCTATGTAGCTCTTATAGGTTTCAAACCTGTGATCCCAAGGAGCTATGATACAGGTATTCAGTAGCACACTCAGACAGTAAAATTAGTTTATGATATTCAGGTAGTGTATCTTTTTTATTATCATATCCTTTCTCATTCCTCCTAAACAAAAGCATATGGCATAAGAATTAGGTATTATGTACTGTTAATATCTCTGTTCTGGAGGCAATATGAAAAATACAAAATAATTTAGATCTCCCATCTTTATCTCACATACATCCTCTTCTCAATCTTTATTCTATTCAATAAATCAGCCTCTTTTCTCTGTTTTGAATGTATCACTATTAGGAAACTCTGCTTATTAGGATCTCTTACATTATTTTTCATTCTAGTGAAATTCAATGTTGATCCTTATAATCATTACCTAGACTTCTTGCAGATGTATTCCATTTGTTTCTGTATCCAATGATATCCAGTAATTTGCCCTTATAATTATTCTCAACATAACTACCATTACCTCTAATATGCATATGGCATCATCCATTAACTGCTAAAAACTTCAATAATTGGCCTTTCCATTGTTCTGAATGTACAGATAAAATTCTGAATATGGCAAGAAAGATTCTCATATTGTGACCTTGTATGCCATACTATATTCTTCTAATAATCTTTAAATCTACCATGGCCAGTTTTGGAGCATCTTAAAACCAAGGAAAAGTCAGACAGACAGAAGAGAAACAGAGACAGCAGTTAAGAAAAACAACAAGTTGCTGGTGGTGGTGGTGGTGGGGGTCACGATCTCTGATGGAGCTCCATCAAAATATTGTCAATGGACTTCTACAAAGTTTATTTATACAGAGGAAAGGGAGTCTTAGCTCTGGGACCATGAAAACTTTGGTTGGCTTATTAAAGAGAAGGGCTCACATGGGCTGTTAGAACTTTGTTGGAAGGAAACAAGAAAAGTAAGTGGGAATCTCAGTTTGCAGCCTACATGTAGACAACCACGCTCTGGCTGTGGCAGGTTTGCATACTGAGATCTGCATCTTCAATGGAAGAATAGTTTTTACATAAGCATCCTTACTTTCATGGAAATTCGCTTCAGTCTCAAACTTTTGCTCTACTATTGAAGACATTCTCAGATTAGTGGTACCAACTGATGCCTTTATATTTTCACTTATGAGAAGAGTTTATAGAGAAATTTCCGAAGCACTACACATTATTATTCATGAGGCGACCCCTTACAACCTTGGTTAGTCAGTTTAGCTAAACTCTTAGTACTTGATAGAGCATCAATTAAAATGTACTGTTCTAGTGTTATAAATGCTAATATTTGTTATAATAAAAACAAGAATTTTAACTACTCTCTCATTCATTTTTGAAAATATCTATTCAACCTTTAAATGAAAAAGAGTACTTTTATCAGTAAAACTTAGATGTCAAGGTATACAAAAAAGGAAATATTTTAAAAAAATGATTTTCATCATAGTATGAAGAATTTAGTTACACAAAGATAGCATATTGTGCTGCTACAGGACTTTGGGAATGAATTGGAAGGAGAAAAGATAAGTTTTGCATGTTTAGTTTAATAAATCTTGAGTGAATTAATTAAATTGACTCTAAGAAATTTAATGATTCTTAGGGTTTTCTGAGTTAGGAGTAAAAATGCATGCTGAATTTTTACAATCCTACCAGCTTGTATTGAATAAAAATTATCAGGTTTTAAATCAGCATCTTTCTGTGAAGAAAATATCTGGAGTCAGAGATAACAAATATTCTCAGAAGTCTTAAAATGAAACTGGGTGGTCCAGTGATTCTATTCTTTTCCAAGGACCTGCTGAGATTTGATTGGGAGGGGAGATTGATTCTTCTAGTTTAAATTAAGTGAGGCATTGAAAAAATGTCAAAAGCATAATACAGACTTAGATCTTCATTATTGGACCTTTAAAGTTGCCATCTTTCCATCTCCCTTAAAACATGCAAGAAAACCTGCTATGGGCCCTTTGTGTTCTGAGAGTTGATATTTAGCTTCTAGTTAAATAGACACATGTATACAGACTTTTTTCCCTTCAACTCTAGTTTAATTTTTAAGAGAAGTAATTGTTTTTTAATGCCTGGTATCTGAAAGATACTTAAATATGAACATTAACATTAGGTTAGAAAACCTAGTATTGAAGCATTAGCTAAACTCTTGTGAAGATTAGGGGATATACTAAACTTCAAAAAAAATCAAAGGAAAAGATGCATAATGTAGCAAACATGAAAGACCCATACTTATATTGTTTAATAGCAAACATAATCATTTATCACTTAAAGTTAAAATAAGAAAGCAATGAAAGGATATAAAGTTTAAATATGAAAAGCAGTTGAAAGAGAAAGTGTCTACCAATACAATGTGGTGCCTGTTAATGCTGATATTTATTTGCAAATGCTACTGTAACTTTAAGTTGAATAAAGAAGATTAATTTTAATACTATAGCCTTGTTTTAGTTCACTAACACCTTGAAAATTTTACATGTATAGAACTATTTGGGATGTGGCATGACCAGAATAAATATTTTTGATAGCTTTTATCCTGTGTAGTTTTAGATAATGCCATTTGCTTTCCTTTCTTAAAATATCCTATGATATATTTGGCATATATATCTGATATGCTAAAATATAACATCATTTATAGTTTATTCATACATTTAAGAACTATAAGGAGTTTAAGACAGCTCAGAAACCAGAGAAGTTTTAGCAGTTAATCCCTGAAGGATATTGGAGTAAACAACCTAATCTAGTTATATAGTATTAGAATATTCTACATACGTGTAAAAAGCCACTTTCATGTGGACACATTCTTATGTGGTGTTTGTAATGAATACCTAAAAACATTGCAAGTTAATGTTAATATCCTTGCTTGTAAACCAGAAGTCGATCAGAAGACCCTATTGCCTGCTGGTGTTTGAAAGGTACTAGGCAAGCTGCTTGGTGAGAAAAGTTAACAGTGATCTTACCCAGCTGTAGACTTTACCATCTAATATAATGACCTGCCTGGAAAAAACTACCTATTAATGTGACAGTAACATGTCTTCTTATGGGGGTATCCAACTACTTTCTGATTGGCTTTGAGACCTGCATGCCTAGTACAAAAAAATGGCCAAGAATGTTTTGCTGGGGAGGTCACAAACTCTAAGGGAGAGCCTACTACCTTAAATGGACCTGTTGTCAAGCAACCATCCAAATATGTTTATACTCAGATAAGTGTTTATACTCAGTTAAGTGTTGCTCTGAGTTATTCCCAGAGAAGCTCCTTTTTACAGAGGGAAACGGTTAATACAGAAACTCATAACTGCTCAAAGTGCTGAGAATAAATAACTGTTGAGTGTTTAGTCCTAAACATAACATACATATTTTGTCCCTTCCACAGCTTCAGACATCAGCACATTAAAGCAGTCAGAAAGACTATAAGAGCCCTACATGTGTAGGAACTCTTTGATAAAAATGTCTTCTGGGCATGATATGGATATCGTACTAACAAACTCAACTAATGAACACAACTCAGGTAGTTGTGACAACCTGCACAAGACTTGCACAAGACTGGACCCATCACCAGTTCTTCTTACATAGAAGAGAGATTCATGTGACCTCCCAGACAGAAAGTTTATGGATAGTTAATGAGTGCTGGCTGAAAGCAAGTTGTTTTCTTCAGTGGGGAAGCTATTGATAAGATGCCCATGCTCCAGAAGAGAATGTTACCACTCATGTTCTGTAAGCAAAATAAAAGCAAGCATCAACATAGTAGGGGTTGGTTCTGAAGAAAGTTTTCTGCAGGTTAAAGGCAGGATGGGTTGAAAGAAGGAAATAGGTAGGGAATAGTATTTAAAAAATTTGTGTAAGATCTTTGAAATTCAGTATATCAAAACTTAAAATTGTTTAAATATATCCTGTTGGAATTTACTCACAGTCTTATAATTTAGTTTGTGCTGAACCAGTGTCATATTTGAATGTTAGAAAATACACTTGGATTACAATATTGCTATTATTTTTAAATCTGCTATCAACATATCTTTAGGCTTTTCTGTCTTGTGACAAAAATGTTTACACATAAAAACTAGGATATAATTTAATTATAACTTCTATCTTCATTCTGATCCCAAGATATCTGTGAGGGCTTTAGAATTAGTTAGTTGAATATGAGATCTCATATTGCTTTGTTGTCATTATGTTAATAAATTTTATCTCCATGAAACATTGTATTAATATCATTTAACTTTCTGAAGACAGCTTTATAATTAATAAAACAAATATATCTGATATGATCAAATTCCCTCATAGCAACAGAAAAATCAATGTGCATAACTTTTTGACTTATTTCAACTTCACTGTATGATCTCATTATTACAATACCATTTTCTCCCTAAGTAAAACAACAACAACAAAAAGAGTCAGAGAGCTTTTGCTTTGTTTCAGATGGATAGGTATGACTGTTGTCCATAATCGTCATTGGAACTCATGTGACAAGAGTTTGTAACTTCATCAGCAGGTGCTTGCCTTGAGAAGGAACCCACAGCAGAAAATAGAGGGGTGTGAGGTGCAGGAAAGATATTTGCCTTAGGACTATTTCCTTGTCATCACAAAATAGAGAGTTATTCTTTCGGTTTCTCTTCATGTTGCAGATAAATACTAAGCTAAAATAACTTAGAGGAAAAAGTATTTTTTTTGCACATTCAAATGAGTGTATGTGTACCAGAGGGCACTTGAATGTGTACATGTGGAGGCCCAAAGGTGGTATCAGGAATAATCCTGGATTGTTCTATGTCCTCATTGACTTGTTCTGAGGTTTTCCAGGCTGCACTTTCCACAGCTAGACCTGCAGACTGCTGCGTTAACCTCTGAGTCATCTTCTCAGTCCTGAAACAAGGGGTTTTATTCTCCCTCACAATTCTGGTTACCTTCCATAGTACAGCTTGGTATGAGATTTCCCAGCAACATCAGGAGTCAATGAAAAATGACCACATCATAACCTCTAGAATTACTAAGAGAAGAACACATGTTCTCGATTGCTAGACTATCTGCACTCAATATGCCAACATATGCCAAAGTATTTAACCAGCTTTCCCCATCTTATTCACCAGCCAAGTGAATGTTCCCACCCACTGCAGGCTAAATCTTCCATGACAATAACAATCACCCAAAACCTTGCTCAGGGCTTGCCTTAATTATCATTTCTATAGAGATATGCCCAAAGCCTCTGCCTTCATCTGTCTCATTGATACTTGTTATCTAACTGAAACATTACATTCCTTGTCAATTGGACAAAAAATATTCCTTTTCTGAAAATTTATTTTTAGTCTTTCAGAGTTCCTAACATGAATTCAATGAATTTATATTATTTTTCCCCCCTTCACAACTCCATCTTCCCTCCTACCTTCACATATATTTGCATGTGCAGCTCACTGAGTTTCATCTGGGTTGCCTTTGATTACAACTTCCTGAGTACTTGCTGGAGCATAGTCGATGTATCTGTTATGATATCATATAATCTTGCTGTGCGTGTTCTTTGTTTTGGACTCAGACAAATGTGTGAGTAGTACATGGTAGATCTAAATAGGACCCCAGTATACAGTGCATATAAACATGTGGAATATTCTGTCTTGTGGTTGGCTAGTATAAAAAGAAGAAATGACAACAAATGCTGTAGAGGTCTTGGGGAAAGGTGATGTGGAGGATTATTAAAAAACCTAAAATTAGAAATATTATGAGTCAGCTCTCTCACCCTACCTATGTCTACATCTACATACATATTTATGTGTGTATATTTCATAATTTGGGAGTGAATGTAGGTAGAGAGTGAGAAACTGGAAAGTGACTCATGAGAAAACAAGAAAAACAGTTTAAGGTGGTAGGGACTAATACATGTCATAGGAAATGCAAAGGGAATGTTGAAGGGGGAAGATATAACTGAGGATGAGTATGCATGAAGATGAAAGAAAAAAATGAATGAAGGCAATCAATAAAACCTAAGTATCTATGACAATGCCATAGGGGAACTGGTTACTTTGCATTCAAATGAATGTAAATTAAAATATTTAAAGAATAGAAATTCCATACGATCCAGTAATAACATTTCTGAGCACATATTCAATGGAATTAAGTGGTAGATGTTGAAGAAATGTTTATATTCTTATGTACATCATCACATTAGGCAAAATATTTTTAATTTTAAGAGCTAGATTGATTATCGTGGTACATGCATGTGCTTTATATATGAATGTAGAATGAGCAAAGGTCCATTTTTTTCTTATTCTCTGGTTGGAAGCAAAGCTATAGAAAATTAAACTGAACAGTTACTTAAAGTTTTCCTGTTCATAGGCTGGAGAGATGGCTCAGTGTTTAAGACTCTATTATTGCAAACAGAAGGTCCTGAATTAGGATTCCAGGACCCACAACAAGAAATGCCAGGCAGTAACAGCAGTGGCCTGCATTTCAGGATCTGGCACACAGAGCCTGGGAAATCCCAGAGCAAAGCAAAAAGGAAACATCTAGGATGTTTCCTGAAGTCACCATTGGACCTTCAAAGGGACACACAGTACCCTCTGATAAGCGCGCACACACGCGCGCACACACACACACACACACACACACACACACACACACACACACACGATAAACAAAAAAACTAAAGTTATGGTAAAAATTTCCTGTTCATATACAGAATTCAGTCTTCCTAAGGTTCACTTCAAGACAGATATTAAAACTATATTTAAAAATTTATATCTAAACTGTATCATTAGGTTATTTTATGTATTTTGGTTTCCTAACTACTAAATTTAGTTTTTATTTTCTTCACAGGAAACACTAGAGAACTTTATGTCAAGAAAGTATAATTTGGCAAGTAGTTTGAGGATTTTTAAGTGGATAACATAAGACACGGCTATTTAAAACCAAAGTCATCAAAGAAAATGAATAATATATTCTAAATATAGCTTTATAATGTTTTGATTATTTTAAAATATAGCTTTATAATGTTTTGATATAGTGTTGTTTTGTTAAGGTAGTTTTCAAGTGTACATTTGCACATATAATGTATATGTGCTTATATGCCTCAAAAATATTTTACTATATTTTAAAGGTGATCAGAAAACTATAAATGTTCTTGTCTATGAATGGTGTAATAGTTACTCTTAACTGTTGCTGTGAAAGAGCTTTCAAAGTTAAGCAACTTAAGGGAGAAAGGGAGATTTCAGCCTTCTGTTCCAGAGGGAGAGAAATACCTTCTTCTTTTTTTTTTTTTTTTTTTTTTTTTCTAATTTTGTATCTAGTGTGAGGTAGGGGTCCATCTTTTACATATGAATATTCAATAGCTCCATTATTTTTTAATACATTTTTATTATTGCAGCTCATACAAACTTTAATAGTACACAAATCCTCCCTCACTCCTCCTCACCTCCCCTCAATGCTCCCTCCCCATCCCCCCCGTGTCTCCCGCTCCAATTTTCCAGAGTCCTTTCTTGTGCATGCGACTCTTCCTCTGGGCCCTCTTCTCGATGAGTACAAGGATCCAGTGGCAATTCCCTGAACCCTTTCCTGTGTTCCCCTTAAGCATAGGAACACCTATTGTGGCTGTCAATTCCTTGCCTCCAAGGATCTGGTGCTTTTAGCAGATGCTAGACTTTGTGAGGTCAATAGTGTGTGGGACATTGCGCCAGGCATGCAGTCCAATTATGATTGCTTCGGCCAACGTGTGGAGTATTGCAAATCATGCTTCCTCCCATCCTTTTGCTCTTTACACTCTTACCGCCCCCTCTTCCGCAAATGTCCCTGAGCTCAGGATGGGGGAGAGATTGTCTGGCCTAGTTCTAGGTGGTTGATATAGAGTCTCTGAAGTTCTGGATAGTGGTTTTGTTGATTTTCTTTTGCAGTTTGTTGCTCTGCAATTCCCTTCACTCCTCGTGATGGGCATACTCTTCTACAAAGTTCTTTTGTTTCTGCTCTTTGGGGACCTTCTTACATTCCCCTCCACTTGTGTTCCTTTACATTTGTGGGTGTTGTGAGAGTTTCTCATTCCACCTGCTAAGATCCACTTATAAGGGAGAACATAGAGCATTTGTCTTTATGTTTCTTTGATAATTTTCTCCATATGATTTCTTCCAGTTCCATCCATTTACTGGCAAATTTCATTAGTTCATCATTCCTGAGCTGAATATTATTTCACTGTATATGTGCCACATTTTCATTAGCCATTCATCTAGTCTTGGACATCTAGATTGGTTGCATTTCTTTATAATTGTGAAAGGGTTGCCATGCACATAGTTGTACATGTGTCTCTGATGCAGGATGCAGTGTTCTTTGGGAATCTTCCCAGGAGTGGTACAGCTGGGCCCTAAGGAATTTCTATTTTAACTTTTTTAGGTTTCTCCAAACTAATGTCCAAAGGGGTTGTATGATTTTACAATCCCACCAGCAATGTATGAAGGTCCCTTTCTCCCCACATCCACGCCAATATTTGATATAATTTGTGTTTTGGATCTTAGCCATTCTGACTGGAGTGAGATGATATCTCAGGGTGGTTTTAATTTGCATTTCCTTAATGACTAACAAGGGAGAACATTTTTAAAGGTGTTTGCTAGGCATTTGAATTTCATCTTGTGAGAAGTTTCTTTTCCGTTCTATAGCCCGTTTTTAACAAGGTTGTTTACTTCCTTAGTATTTAATTTTTGAAGTTCTTTGTGTACTCTGGATATTAAATCTCTATCAGATGTGTGATTAGTGAATAGGCTCTCCCATTCTGTAGGTTGTCTTTTTGCTCAATTAACAGTCTCTCTTGCTAAGCATAAGGTTTTTTTTTTTTTAATTTTATATAGTCCCACTTCTTTTATGTTGGATTTATTCTCTGTGTCTTTGGGGTCCTATTGAAGAAATGCTGGCCAAAGCCTATTGATTTGAGGGTTTCTCTACTTTTTTCTTCTAGGAGTTTTATAGTCTCTAGTCTAAGATTGAGGCCTTTGATCCATTTGGAGTTGTGCAGGAAGAAAAATAAGGGTCCAATTTCATTCTTCCACATGCATTTATCCAATTTTGCCATCACCATTTGTTGAAGAGGCTTTCCTTTTTCCAGTGGATTCTTTTTTGCACCTATGTCAAAGATCAGTTGATTGTAGGTGAGTGCACTCATATTTGAGTCTTCAATTCTAATCCATTGGTCTATATCTCTGTTTTGGAGCCAGTACCATGCTGTTTTTATTACTGCATCTTTATAGTATAGCTTAGGGTCTGGTACAGTGATACCTCCAGTGGAGTCTTTATTACTCAGGATTATTTTTGCTATCCTTCATCTTTTATGTTTCCATATGAAGTTTGAGATTATTTTACCAGTTTTTGTGAAGAATTGAGTTAGAATTTTGATTGGCACTGCATTGAATTGGTATATAATGCTTTTGGTAGAGTGATCATTTTAATGATGTTAATTCTTCTGATCCAAGAGAGCATGGGAGGTCTTTCTATCTTCTGGTGTTTTCTATAATTTCTTTTTTAGTGTTTTGAAGTTTTCATTGTATAAATCTTTCACATCATTGGTTAGGTTTATTCGAAGATATTTCATTTTTTTTTTGAACAATGGTGAATGGTATTGTTTCTCACAGGTCTTTCTTGCTTTGCTTACATCCTTGGTATATAAGAAAACCTCTGATTTTTGAATGTTAATTTTGTATCCTGACACTTCACTGAACTTATTTATTAGTTCCAGGAATTTCCTCACAGAATCTTTAGGTTATTTGAGGTACAGGATCATGTCACCTTCAAATTGGAATAACTCAATGTCTTCTTTTCCAAGTTGTGTTTCCCTTTTACTGTGCTCTCTTACCTTCTGGTTCGAGCCAAGAGCTCAGGTACAATGGTGACTAGAAGTGGTGAGAACACCTCTGCCCACTTTTTAATGAAGTTGCTATTGCTAGATGCTAATCCCTCATGAGCTCATGATTTGCAAGTGTTTCCTGCAAAGGCACCATGGGGTGCCTTTTCACTCTACTAAGTATGTTCCTTGATGCACAAAAGTTTTTTTTATCTTGATGAGGTTCAATTCATCTACTTGTACTTTCATAGCCTGTGCTTTGGTGCCATACCTCAGATCACGGCCGAATTCACTGTCATGAAGCTTTTCTGCTATGTTTTCTTCTATTTGTTTCACAGTGTCATCTCATCTTTAGACCTTCCATTTTAAGTTAATTTTGGCCCGTGACCTAAAGAAAGGATCAAGCTTCATTGTTTTGCCACTAACCTCACATGTTATCATCCAGCAGTCCAGCGTCAGGATGCTGAAGGCTCTTCCAAAAGAGAGGGCAATAGAAGTTGTTCTGATGCATCCTTGGGGCATAGTGTCCTACACTGCTGTGGACTCCTCTTTCCTTGCTCCCATTCTCACTTCCTGAGAGTTGCCTAGACTGGTACAAACAGTCTAGCAGCACCTGCTCTTTGAAGTGAGTGTCAGCTGCAGATGTGACACCCACCATCACATGACATCTGTTTTTAGTTAGTGGAAAAATGTCGTAATACTTCACCTATTTACCTACCTACTAGGAAATCCACAAGCTTCACAGTTCCCCACAGGGTATAACTGGATTTTTCTCCAATATTTTTTTTTCTTTTCGATATTTAAATGCATTACAATCAACTTCATTATTTAAATGAGAATAAGCATAATGACATATTTAAGAATAGCATCTTAGTCCAACTTTTAGGCTGAAACAATTACTGGAAAGTCAGAGGAATGATGAATTAAAAAGCCACCTTCTGATGGTAATGTACACAATAGAAAAGTACAAGTCATTTGGGATGACAAGTCTGACTTCTTTGGTAAGTATTCCATCATAACTTTTGTAGTCAGTGATAACTGAATTTTTTTCTAAACAAAATGCATATAAACTGTGAATATCACATCCATCCAGGAATGTTTTCATGAATTAGGCCAAGTAAATAGTAATGTAAATTATTACCGGACTATTTATTTACTCTTCCAAAATGGAGATGATTATCCAAAACAAAAAAGAAATGACCTCTGAGAATTCCTTTTTGATCCTTATGTATAAAATCTATTTGTTTTATTCTAAATTTTTAACAGTTTGCTTCTTTTCCTAAACTACAATGAGCAACCACAGTACACATGATTTGTGTGTGTATGTGGGGGCAGGGTGTCCAATGTCAAATGAACATTCAGGGCTTCCTTTTCAAAGATTAGCAAGAATTTTAAGGTGGTATCAGACCTCATGACACAGACCTATAATCCTAGCCCCTTGGAAGGCTAAGGCAGGAAAATCAGAAGTCCAAGGCTTGCTTGGGTCACAGAATGAGTTTGAGACCAGCCTGGGCCCCTTAACAAGATACTGGTATAATGTTTGCTGTGCATGTGCATGTGCACGTGAAAAGCACTGGGTTCAATTCTCAGCACCTTGATGTAAAAGGAGAGTTTTTAAATGACAATAGTAGTCATAAATCAAGTTCCAGGTCATTCTGAATTTGGGCCTGTGTGATGAATAGGTTCTCCCCCATGACGTCAGCATCATGTGACATTTTTTCCTGCATCCACTCTTGTAGATTTCAGACTTTCAGGTGACTCCAAGAAACTCATCCATTTTCCTTAATACAATCATCTTGACCCATCCCTGTTGGTGGTAGCACCATCTCTTTGTGCTCAGCCAAACTTACACCTTGCATGAGATTACGGCCTAACCATTCCTTATCTACCTCACTTCTAAATAAGCCTACTATAGTCCATTCAACAATACAAATAGTTGCTTTCTTGGTTTCCAATGACCTGAACAGTCTGAGGTAAGAACTTGAGGGTACAAAATTTACTTAAGAGATACAAGTTAGTAGAGAATTGGGGAAGTGATACAAGGAAGAGATGGTAACCAATGAATAGTATATTAATTCAGAATAAACATTATATTCATTCTTACTCCCATACTTTTCTCCTAAGACAAAAGAGTTGAAAATTTATGCGTCAAATGATTAAATTCATTGGTTGAGCCTAGTGTGGTAGTGCAAACCCATAATCCTAGCTCTCAGTACTAGGAATATTATGAGTTTGAGATAAGCTTGGGCTACATGGCAAGATCCTATCTCAAAAATATAAGAAGAAGAAAAGAGGAGGTGGGGGGATGGAGAAGCAGAAGAGAAGAAAGAGGAGGAGGAAGAGAAGGAAGAACCATTGATTGACAGCTACTGTATGACATCAAGCTGATGCATAGGATGGTTAATGAGTTTGAAGCTAGAGTATCAGTATGTTGATGTTGTATAGTAAAATTTTAAGAAATTGAATTTAGTGAGAGATCCTTAGTCGCTGGGGTCATGCCCTTGAATGAACTTAGCCACTGCCTCACCTCTTTTGGCTTCCTCTCTGATCCTATGTGACCTCTCCTGTGCTTCTGTCACTTTGATGCCCTTTACCATGAGGCGATTTAACCAGAAAGACTCTGAACTGAATTGGCACTATGCTATTTGGTCTTTAAACATCCAAAAACAATTAAATGAATCCTCTTTTCTTTATAAGTTTCCCAGCCTCAGGGATTTTGTTATGAAAATGGAAAACTGACTAATATAGATGAGGAAATTGGCCTTCAATAGTTTCTGGAAAGCATTCTCAAGCTTAGATAGAGATGCAGATACTGTTCAAATTGACCTGGGGCCCTTAAATGGTATAGTCCAAGGGATTTGACAGGCTCACTAACAGTGAGTGTTATTTGAGCACTCGCTATTTTTCAGACCGTTTCTAAGTACTGAAACAGAGGTTATACCTAGACAAAATCCAAGATCATCAACTTTATATTCTGATTGGAAAAGATAGTAAACAGATATCTAAAAAAATGGCAAGTACTGAAACACATAAAAGTTTAGTATGGAAATGAAGAGTGATGGTGTAGGCAAGGGAAACTAGTTTAGAGGCATAACTGGGGAAAGTTGAGGTATGAGAAGAGACCTCAGTTGTGAGAGGCAGGGCTTCAGAACCCCAGGGACAGGAAGATCCAGTGTAAGGGGAGGGTGCATCTGAAATAAGGGTGTCACTGCCTGTTCCGGGATGACCAAGGAAGCTAATCTTGCTAACTGAGCTATAAAATGAAAAAAGAAATGGATAGAGGTACAGCAAAAATATTGGGTGTGAGTGAGATCATGTACGGCCTTACAGAAAATAAGAGCATTTTTGTGGTTACATGTAGTTATACACAAATGTAATCCTAGTGCTTATAGGCTGAAGCAAGCAGATTGTAATTAATTTCTAGGCTAGCCTGAGCTACACGGTGGTTTCAGGTCAGCTTGGTGTACATAGCAAGACTTGGTCTCCAAAATAATTTTTATTATTATTATTATTAATTTGTATTATCTAATGAGTGCTAATATGAGACAGAAAGAAATTACAGGCCTTTGCACAGAAACGTAATTTGATCTGTGGGTGATTCAATCAAATTGGTGGTCACCATGTTATTCTGTTTTTTTACTTTACGACAGTGAGAAACACCTGTCACACAAGACAAAAGATGCCTGGCATTTTTTTCAATGCCAGCTATAATCTAACTTCAAAAGTTAAACACCAAAAATAGTCAAGTAAACACATGGTCACCCATCCATTCACCCATACATCAAGAAAGCCCTCTGGGATTGGGTAATTCTGGCTTGCCGTCCCCCACTACCATCTGGGACAATTACTGTGGGCTGTGGTAACCAGGAGTTAGTGCATATGAACGAACATAATGCCTCATGATAAAGGAAGACAGAGATGTTGGCCGACATAATGGAGTATGGTAAAGAGAGACTCCATCTTCTATGCAGTGTAACAGAAGACTTACCTTAAAAAACAAGCCTCGCTGGAATCCCTTGAGTTTCGGACCCAGCCAGTCACCAAGCTAACAGAGGTGGCCGTGATATTTTCCTTGAGCCACCTCAGAATCTTTACTTACCACTGTGAATCTTCTCTGTTTCTTAGTCAGAACTGCCAATTTGACGCTTTCTCTGGGCTGCATCCATCTGCTGGAGCTCACTTTAGCAAGCCTTCAGTTTGTCCAGAATACAGTCGACCATGTTTGGTCCTCAGGCAGATCCCAACTGAGACTCAAATGGAGAATAACACTTTGTGTGAGACAGTAAGGAAAATTTCCTGTTTGGCAATTGTGTTGATAATGCACACAGATTGGACATAGTTTTTACCTGCGTAACTTCCTACCTCTGTCCTCACAGACACAAGAGAGAGTCAGAAGTGAGAAAGTAATTTTGGTGGAAAAACTAATTTTGGTTTGTGTAAATTTGATGACTTTGTATCACTTTGGAGTGATAAAATACTCCAAAAAAAATCAACCTGAAGGAAAAAAAGATTTATTTTGGCTCATGGTGTTATAGGTCTAGATCCAGGTCAGCAAACTCCATTGCTTTGGATAAAGCTAAAGCTGAACATCAAAGCAATGAGAGCATATGATGAAGGAAGCTACTTACCTGAAGGAGAGAGAGAGAAAGAGAGAGAGAGTGAGAGAGAGAGAGACAGAGAGAGAGAGAGAGAGAGAGAGAGCCTGGAGACAAAATATACCCCTTAAAGATATAGTTCTAATAGTCTGCTTTCTCCAACTAGCCCCCGCCCCTGAATAGCCCTTTATTTTAGTTCCATTACACATTGCCGCAACAGAATACTTAATCCGAGCAATTTAGGAGGAGAAAAGGGTTTAACTGGCTTATAATTCCAAATTACATCCATCATCCATCCTTGCAGGGAAGTTACAGCAACTGGGGCTTGAAGCAACTGATCACATCACATCCACAATCCAGAGCAGAAAGCAACAGGTAAATGCATGCAACATGCTCCCTTGCTTGCATGCTCTTATATTTATACAATATTCGACTACAAGAAAGAGAGAGTGTGGAGAGAGAGAGAATGAGAACAAGAACACAGATATGCATAGTCCGTGGTGTAAGAGAGGGTATGAGAGAATGACTTTTGGAAGTCAGTTCTTTCCTTCCACCATGTGGGCTCTGGGATGGAACTCAGGTTGCCAGTTTTGTGTGCAGTCACCTTCACCCACTGAACCATCTCGCCAAACCAGAATAGACTTTAAAAGTGTACCTATGCAGTAACGACTATTAGTAGAACAAAAAGTGGGTCATACGTTCGCTTTCTTTTAAGATAATTTTTCTTACAAAGATGTAGACTGGTAGGATAAGCTGCCATTTATGACCCGTTTGATTTTTGCAAAATGGTCATCATGAGTCACCAGAATGATTCAGTAGTTTCCATTTCCAGAGATACCCACTTAATACCTTGACACACAAGTTTCTCTCGGATGACTTTCACAATACCATTCTTGCTAACCATTTCTTTTTTGGTTATTAACCAGAATGTCAGCAGACCTTCATTTGTCAGCAGCTTTGTCCATAAATTAGACCAGTTTTCCATCATCATTTCCAATATGTTGTTGACACTAGGGCAAGTAAGGATTACATTTGATTCACTTCATTGAATATTTATAACGTCTTGATAGTGCTCAGGAAAGTCTTTAAAAGGGCTGTAGTGCTAGAGTCCATGCTGATGGAGGAGGGACAATCCAGCAAGAATACATTGGTCTTGGGTGGTATCACCATCTCACTCAACTTCCCTGGTTTGAGAGCCTCACCCTTCAAGAGGAGATCATCTTTCATCTCGTTAATAAAATGTTGTTAATAACTAACAATAAGTGAATGTGAAATTCTCACGTGTTCTTTCCATTTTAAGTTAATTTGTTTGACGTTGGCTGACAGGATATGGTCCTATTCTCTATCAGAATTCTGCAAAATGATCACAGTATGCCACATGGTACGTTACATAGCATATGGCTTATAGGAAGTTGTAAAACTTTTCAAGACTTAGCTGTTGAAACTTTTTCACATTGACTCATCCACAAATGTAGAAACACTATAACCCACACTGCAGTTGTGTGAGTTGGGAAAAGTACTGTTTCCTTGCAGTTCTTAATGCAGGTTGTTGTCTCAAACCAGTAGTAGCATTTAGCCAAACATATGGTTGACTTTTATTACAGCCATTCCGGCCAATCCCAACTTTAGTTTCTTTTTACTCTGGAGAAAGCAAAACTTCTGGGGTCTTGGTGAATATCTCCTAGGCATGCCTTCTGTTTAACCATAATAAACATTGACTCATCGGTTTCTAGCAAGCACTCGTGCTGTTAGGAGATGAATCCAATTATTTGTTTTCCAACCCCAGGCACTCACAATGTATGAGCTACACCAAGGAATCAAATTAAATCTTCGAAATTCCAACCCCATGGACTATGATGTGCTAGAGCTGTGACATTCTTTGCAACATAAGCAGTATCTCAAAGAATCTGCTCTAAGGAGAAGATCAAGGAACTAGAACATAGCAGAGGAAAACATGAGCAAGGACTACCAACTTTTTAAACGTATTTCTGTTCTATAGGCATTGGGCTAATTACAAGGAAAAAATTTGGGATCTTTACTTATTAAAGGCCAATTGCATTCCATTTTAATTAACTTAACAAATCCCATTTTACTTAACTGCAGTAGTTTGTCTTATATATACACTACAACTCTCAGTCCATCTGAAATTTGGACATTATCTGTTTACATGGATTAAAGTAGAATGCCTAGTTTATTTTTTCCAAGTCATTTACTAAATTTCCCAATAACATTTATTATCCTTTTTCCTTAGATTGATTTAGCTTATTCATCATATCCACATGTTAACATGATTGATTTCTGAGATACATTTTCTGTTCAATTCCCTACGTTTCTTCAACATGTATTACTTATCATGGTGGTAGTGGTGGGGTGTAAGTGTGTGTGTGTGTGTGTGTGTATGTGTGTGTGTGTGTGTGTGTTAGATGCACATGTCTGTTTGGATGTTTTGCAGATGTGTGTGGGGGTATGCATACAAGTGTGTAAGCATGTAGGGACCAGAGGGTGACACTGTCTTCCTCTCTTGCTCTTCATGGTATTTTTGAAGAGTCTATCAATAAGTCTGGAGCTTGCTGATTTGGCTCCAATAGCTACTCAATGAGCTCCAGGAATCTGCCTGTTTCTGCTTCTCCCTTCCCCCAACACTGGAGTTGCAGAGGTATAATTCTTACTGTGAGAGCTAAGGATCTGAACTTAGGTCATACTTACATGCATATACTTTATTGAGACATCTCTTCAGTCCCAATTATTTTCATTACTAAAGCTTTATAAGTATGTGTTCATATATTGAGACAAGTTTTGATGATTATGATTCTCTCCAATGGTTTATTAAATACTTTTATATTTTTGCCTCATTGATTTTTAGAATTAAAAGTACTTATTAAAAGTTCTAGTTACACTTTTGATTGGATTACAGTGAAATCATCATACCTATTAACTATACAATGAAAGGTTCGTTTGTTTGCTTATTTTTAATATTACTGAGTTTTGCCATCTTGGATTATAGCTTGCTCTTTTTTTTGCATATATGCATGTGTGTGTACAAGAGAGCCACATGATTGTGGATGCCCAAGGATGACACCAGGAATCATCCTGGATTGCTCTACCTCCTTATTGCTTTGCTCTAGGGTTTCCCAGTCTCTGCTTTCTAGGGCCAGAATTGCAGATCACCTCCATATCCACTTGGCATTTCTACATGAGATCTAGGGATCCGAACTCAGTCCCCTTTGCTTGTGAGGCAGAAGCTTTTACCTCTGAGCCATTTCCCTGTGTCTCCATTTTGTAATATAGATACCAAGTATGCCGTGCTGTGCCGTACCGTGGCAGGAAGGCTAGTTTGCCTTGGGTTTTGTTAAGACTTAAGGCACAGCTATTCCTAATATATGATTTCACACCTCACTGCCCTACTTATCAGGAAAAGGGCTTCATGAATACCAGCCTGGGTTTAGAGGAGGTCAGTTGAACATAGAGGAGATCCCATGTCCCTGCGGATTGACTATCTGCAGCTGCACATCTGTCCGTGCCCTTGGTCTGTTACTGCAGAAGACGGCTGGTCTCTTCACCTCGCATCCTGATTGTACTAACTTCCTTCTGTAGTGCTGAGATAAGAACATGCTCTTGATTTATCAGGCATCTTGGTCGGGTCTCTCAGTCTTTTGGATCTTATTAATGGCATTTATCAACATAGTGGCTGTGAGATCTTTTCATCTAATTAGTTCTTGAATACATTTTTTACTATTGAAGGATTTTTGCTTTGCTGAACTACATCCTATAGCTTATGAGGTTTTAATGTTTTCATGATACAAGAGTCAAATATATTTAGACATTTATTGAATAGTAAAGTTTACTTCTCAGCTAAAAATTCATTATGTTGAGGAAGCTGAATAGGACACAGAAAAATAATAAATTGGGCTTATCTTTTACTTTTATGCAGGATATTCTATGAATACATCAGTGATTGAATGAAAATTATTTGTATGTTCCTTATAACTTTAAAGTAGAAAAAGCCTTTCTAAGCCAAGTCTCAAAGTCTAGAAGCCAATAAAAATTTTTAAAAAATTGTTAAAAGATACAAAACTGAAAAAGGAGATAGCACAAGCAAATCAAAAGACAAATGAGAAAGTGGGGGGGGAAGTGTGAAACTCACAGCAGAATCAATCCTTTGACAGCCCCTAGGAACCTTAAAGCCTCTTAGCAATCGCAAAGAAAAAAATGTGATGACCTGAAAAACACCAGCTGTTGGCAGAGGAAGAAGCATGAGTGACTCTAATCTGTGAAAAAGTGTTCATCTTTATGCATGACGGGAAAAATGCATGTTATGATGGTCTGACATTTACTGGAGTACCTACAGCCTGTCCAGGGTAAATGGGCAGAGGGAAGCTCTGTGAAGGGCAATTTGTGGTGATCTGAGGAAACTTGGCCTCCTACTTCTGCAATCTTTCCTACAACTGTAGCTCTTTCTACACAAAGTGCTTCACTTGCCTAGTTTATTATGTTATTGATTACTATAAAACAAATTGAGTGGAATACGAAGTATTCAAATATCTACCAAAGAGAACTATAGAAATACAGTTAGTCAAAAAAATAGAATAGCAAGCAAGCTATTATGAGAAGAGCTGAAAAGTTTTTCTTTGCATTGGTGGAGGAACAGCTTCAGAATACATTGTGAACGAAAAGTCAAGAAGGTAAAGAAGTGGTAGATGCTATGCTGCTTGTAATGTGAATGATAAGGAGTAATTATCATCTCCATAATGGTTCATGCGCTCTGGAGAACCTATACTCTTTCAGGGGTCCAATGATTTTCACAATAACATTCAAGATGTATTTGATCAATTCTGTCCACTTTCTGAATGTTATAATCACATTAGTGACCAAAAAAATCCAAGAATAAATATGACCTTGGATTCAGAATAATCCAACAGGAGCCATTTACCTTTGGAAGAGTTCATTTTGGCTCAAAGTTCAGGGGGTATAATTCATCATGGTGGGGACAGCATGGGCAGCTGGGAGACTCTGTCTATGGTGGCAAGAGCTTTGTGGCAGGGCTTATTCACATCTTGGTGGATCAGGAAGCAGAGAGCAGAAGTGGATATCCTCTTCGAAAACCTGCCCTCATCCCTAGCATCCCACTTCTGCAAGCTAAGCCACGTCTTGATAGGATCACAGCTTCCCAACACTACCATCACCTGGGAAGAAGTACTCCAACATATATATGAGTCTACAGGGACATTTTTAACCCAAGCCATAATACTGTGTAATTTACACTAATGCCACCATCTGTCATTTAGGTCAGGCTGTAAAGAAATGAATAAGCACTGCCCGGCAAGCCTAAAGAACCAACCACAGCCACTTGCCTATAAAAATCACATCTTTCCCACAAAGAAACTGACAAAAAGGGATAAAAAGATTGTAAGTCTAGTTTTCAAATGTCAAAATTAGACTTTGTTTTTCCTTTCAGCCTCTTAATGTTAAAAATAAGATAATCTGTGCAAGACATATTATTGATCCATGCTTAGGATATTGGTGGTAAAACCAATAATGAAGAGTGTAGAGGTGTTGAGGTGGAATCATATGACTAGACCAGATGTTAGGAGTAATGCTGAGAAGGCTCCTGTTAGAGGTCAAGGGCAAAGTCATAACAAAAATCAGAGTGGGCCTTTTAATTCTGGTTGGCAAGTCAGTGTAGACCTATGGGAATGCAAGGCTTGTGGTCGGAGCTATATGCGGCTGGGCACCAGATGCCTGGTCACAAGGGAAACCAAGTGAGCTGAAAAGACACTTGTACCAAGATCCTCCAACTGAATATGGCATTTGCTGTCTGTCAAATGTTTTTCCCTTGTGTATATGTTTCTGAACCATGGTCTCCAGGGCACACACATTGAGCTGTTTTTTCCTGGAGAAGTGTTTCATTTGAAGAAGCTAACCACACTTTTGTCTGTGTCTCCATATGACTAATGAAGCATAGCTCTGAGGTTATGGTTTAGGGGAATATCTGTGGCCTTGGGGGGCAAGTCTGACTGGATCCATTGCATACCCTGCTTACAAATGTGCTCCCCTGTGACTGCTGACCAACTTGGCCTCTTTCCTTCCTTCCTTTCTTTCTTTTCTTCCCCCGTTTCCTTTTTTTTTTGGCTGGGGGAAGGATGGTGTTTTAATACAGGGTCTTCCTATGTCTCCCTGGTTGGGCTGTAACTCATAACTTGCTGGCCTTCAACTCATGGGCAATCTTCCTGCTTCTGCCTCCCAAGTGTCAAGGCTACTACATGTACTACATCAACTCTTCTGTTTGGAGGGTGTAGAGGCAGTATGTATGTGTATGCACATGCATGTTTGTATGTGTGAAACACATGTGCATGCGAAGGTACACTTGCATCACTGTTTGCATGTATAGTATTCAAAGGAAAACCTCAGGGGTCATACAAGTCAATTTTATTTTTGGTAAGATAGAGTCTCTCATACGCCTAGCACTCATTAAATAGTCTGGGTAGGCTACTCAGCAACCCTCAGGGATCCACTGTCTCCACTCCATCCCACCTCAAACACTGGGATTACAAGCATCTGTCCTCATGCCCTGAATATGTCTTTCTGTGTTGTTTTTGAAGACTGAGCTCAGATAAGGCAAGTACTTTCCCAAGTGAACTCACTCCTAGCCTTTTTTTTTTCTTTTTTTTTTCTTTTTTTTTTTATTTTATGTTTTAGGATAATCTATTTAACTAAATTGTGTGGTCATTAAAAAAAAAATGTGCCTTTTACACTGGCTCACTGATTTATGCCTCCAGTACGAACACATGGTTACATCTGCTCGGTTCTGGGATTCACAGCTCTATGCTAGGCCCATCTCATCAGCAGCTGCCCAGGGCTACTGGATTATTTGAACAGACACTGTAGTAAATACCCTAAGAAAATTTCTCCTTCTTTACATTATTTATACATCCTTATTAGACCATCCCTTTGATGTAGAAATATTCATCTATCCATTTACTTGCATCTGTCAGGAAAATGAGTACATATAATTAATAATTTAAGTTGTATGTGTAGGTATCATTTTCAAAATAACTGGAAGAATAAATTCCTTATAAGAATAAATTACTATAAATATTTTCCTAATAATACATCAAAATCCATGTGTAAGACTGAGGAGACGTTTCAGGGGTTAAAGCCTTTTTCTCATAAATAAAAGGACCTGAGTTTGGATCCCTAGATCCCATATAAAATGCCAGATAGAAATGATGGTGACCGGCACTTCTGGTCCTAGAAGACAGAGGCTGGGAAACCCCAGAACAAAAGAATAAGGTAGAAAAGTAATCCAGGATGATTCCTGATGTCACCCTTAGATCTCCACAGGCACATTCTCTTTCTCTCTCTCTCTCTCTCTCTCTCTCTCACACACACACACACACACACACACACACACACACACACACACCACGCATATGCACATGCACGCATGCATGCAGGTACATCAAAAAATCTATTTGTATTACAACTTCTATTAAAAAGATAAGTGTACAGTAAACATAAAGTAATAGTTTCTAAAATAAAGGCCTCACATCAGTTCCTTAAACAGATATACAAGGGTCACAGATGTTCATATCACAGACTAGCATTTCCATTTCCAGTATCATTCCATTTCTATCTCCTCTGTGAGATTTAGGATATTTTTCATAGAATTTATTTTAGAGATAGTTCTAGAAAAGGAGCATTGCCATCAGAACTGCCCATACATTTCTTATGCTTGCCAGAATGGCTTACTCAGGGCTATATTTTTCATCTATCCCTAAAATGGCTCCTGGATGTGGTGATGTTCACTACATCTGCGATAATACTGTGTCCCTGACTTACAAACGGCGCCAATCAATAGCAGAGCATCCAAAGGATGCAAGACCAAGAAATACTGAACCAAAAAAAAAAAAAATCAGCTCTGTCAAAGTTTACTAATCTCTACAATGGTTTCAATCTGGAACATCCCCTCCAGCCTTAAGTTTCAAATATGTGATCCCCAGTTGGTGGACTGTTTTAAGAAGCTATGGAATCTTTGTGAAGTGAGACTTAATTTGCAGACTTAGGCCACAAGAGATTGTCTTTCTGTCCACTTCCTGATCAGCCAAGATGTGCAGAGCATCTACCCACATTCTTCCCATGGCGAACTCATCATGCTTTTTCTGAAATGGTGGATTTGAGCCAGGAGCCAGAACAAATCTTTCTTCTCTTCAATTCCTCTACCACAGTAATAAGAAAAGTCATAAATGCAACTTCATATGACAGTTTCACCTTTTTAGTTTACTTTTACTGCTGACTTTCCCCAGCAAGCCTACATGAGGGAATGCTTTTACTATTGGCAGACTTTCTCACTTACCGACATGCTGAAGATGGAACATTCTTTTTTTTTAAGTAATTTTTATTATTATTTATTCAAGTGTGTGTGTGTGTGTGTGTGTGTGTGTGTGTGTGTGTGTGTGTGTGTAGAATCATGGACGGCCTCCACCTCCTCCTTGTTTACTCTGTCCCGGGATTCACAGGCTCTGCCCTACCAGGACCAGAAGCGCAGGCCGCCCCCGCTTCCACCTGGCGTCTATACGTGGGATCTGGGATCTGAACTCAGGACCTTCTGCCTGCAAGGCAGAGGCTTAACCCCTAAGCCACCTCTCCAGCCCCAAAGATGGAACATTCTTATACAACATGTGCACGTCAAGAAGTGATATGAAAACAATTGTGCTAATGTTGTGAAGTACTACCACTGTTCTAGTGAGAAGGAAATGTGTATGCACAGGTGAACAATGAAATAAAAAATGTACAATCTCAGTAATCCTGTTAAGAAACCACTATTTGTACCTTTGCATTTAACACTGGCTGTGTACAAAATAAAGGCAAGTGATAAGATTTGTGCTGATAATTTTAAACTTTAATTGTTTCTTTATTTAGAAAAACATTTGATAGAAAACGAAATGTTAAAGAAAAACAAAACAAAACAAAAGGTTTTATACATATTACCTTTTACAGCATTTCCTTTACTTGTTTTAAAAGAAATTTTCCTGCAGTTTCCTATTGCACTGGGTCTTACAAATTATGTGACATTTTTGATAGTGATGTAACAGTATTCTTTGAAGTATGAAAAAGTTCAATGTCTTTCTGAACGTCTAACATATGGAGATAGATAGATAGATAGATAGATAGATAGATAGATAGATAGATAGATAGATAGACAGATAGATAGATGAATAGATGCAAGCATGGTAAGCCATATAAATAGATGACAGATAGATAGATAGATAGATAGATAGATAGATAGATAGATAGATAGATAGATAGATTGGTAGATTGATAGATGCATAGCTAGATGCATAGATAAAACAGATACAAGTATGGTAGATAATAGAGACAGAGTAGATAGATACATACATACATAGACAGATAGATAGCAGTCTGGAGGGTGCATTTCTTACTACATAGCTTCCTCAGAATCTACTTGCCAACACCTATTGCCTGTATGTTGTTTGCAGTTTGGGGACTACGGGTGCTACATGTTTTTCAACACTGCACCTGCACGGGGCTTTTCATAGAGCCCTGGGAGCTCACAGGGTGCTCAATGACCTTTAAGGGAGGATCAGGTGGTTCCTGTGTTCCTCACACCCGGGAAAGAAAGCCCTGCTTATAAAACGTAACAAATGTTTCCTGGGTTAAAGCCAATTCATTTTTGATCTTCATTTGATCTTTATTTTGACTAATCCTTTTCTCTTTGTGTGATTTCCTTTTGTGGAGATGCCAAAATCCTGCCAATCTGTTTCCTTTAATAAAGAAAAAAACCTTGTTTCTGTTCAGTTTAATTTAATATTCAGGCTTGTTTGCCAAAAGTAAATTAAATTCCCTTTGCCCCAGAACCAACTGCTCTTCAGGTCAGAGGCACATATGGCAAAACGTATTGGTGGCAGTTCCCTCTGTATGCGTCACACTTCAAGGATAGTCTTGCCTGGGGACAGCAGGCTTTTCTTTCTAGTTATTTATTCTAACAAGAGCATGGTATAAATGATACCACATTTTATGTCACTGTGATCAGGTGTCCAGACAACACAAGCTGACACAATCCGTTTTAATCTGAATTGCCCTTGTTAGCCTGATGTCTTTAGCCCTAATTCAGGACTAAAGTGTGTGGCCCAAGTACTTGCTTGATTCACTCAACCTGGCAACGTGGCCTTATGGGAATTTGTGCATTCAGTTATTGCCGATGGCCTAGCACCAAGCTTTACTCTACACATTATATGAAACCCTTTCCAGATGAAATTCTCTTCAGAGGTTCACACAGGGTGAGCCAAAGCAGCACTCAGCATTTTCAACCTGCAAGGGTTGCTTCTCAAATCCTCCCTTTGACACAAAGGGATTTTTATCGCTTGAGCTGAACTTTGAATGTCAAATTCAAACAGAATCAAGAAGAAACTCAAAGCAAAACGGATCTTGGACCCTTTGAGTTTTGCCTGGCTTTTGCCTAAAAGAACACCTCCCCATGCCTTGACCAAGCATTCCCTTGAAACTTGGTTTAGCTCACATGCGTTCAACTGAAATCCATTCCAGCCTTCCAGAAAGGTTTACAATCCCTTACCCCCAAGAAATGGGGTGTGGACCTACTTTGATCTTTAGGTAGCTAAGAAAGTTTACCAAAGTGTCCAGCAAACTTAAACAGAACTGTTAGGACCTGGCGAAGAATCACCATGCTGTGTTTGTGAAAGCATGTCATCTCCAGGAAATCCATGAATCACATGTTAACTGACCACAAGAGTACCCATCTCACTTTGTACAATTCTTACATTTTTACTTCTGGTGGATGAGAGACTTTAATTACCTGTTGTTTTCACCTCACTGTTGCTTAGGATGAATCTGCAGGTTCAGGAGCCTTCCAGAGCATTTACTAGAAAGCAACCCTGAGAATCTACATATTTCTCATGGTAAACAGTTGAGATAATCCAGTATCTTTGCCCAACACAATGGGTTGGAACAACCTGTCTCATAAGACAAACTTCCACTTTTTCTAAAGAAGATAAAACTGTACAAATTCTTTTCTTCTTAAAACAGTTTCTTGGACGCTCCTGTCTGCATCCCCCTCCACCCTCTCCTCTCACCACAAAACCCTACGTGTGTCTTCTGATAATCCCCATCAGCTTGCCCCTCTCTGACCACCCAGCCTCTTTGTTCCCAGCCTCTTCACCCCGCCTGCATTCTGTGCTGCCCTTTTTATACAAGACTCCATGTGCAGCTTCCCTGCCTTCTCTTTTCCATCAGCTTCCCCCTAACCCTTCTCTTGCTGGTGCCGTAATAGCCTCGGGTTCCCTTTCCACAGATCCTATGCCGGCTCCAGGCAGAACCTTCCCAATCCTGAAGCCTTGCTCTCTGAACTGTCATTCTGGAACTTTCTCCAGGAAGGCAGTTATAAAATTCTCTTGAGGCTCTTCCAGGAGAGAGTCACCTATTCCATCACTTCAGACACAGGCAGACAAAAGCCCTATCATACATAGAGGTGGAGGAGAGTATTTGCTGGGGGTCAGAAGACCTATATTACAATAGTCTCTGGGCCACGTGACCATGAACCATCATCCTGAGCTCTTGGAGCATGGTTCTGTTACCGACAAAACAGGGGGGAAAATCACGTTTTATCCAAATGGTAAGGAATAAATTAAATGAAAGGGAAATGGGTGGCTGGGCTGAGGCGCGCAGTCCGCAGACGCTGCAGGACCCGCGGCCGGAGCATCCCAGAGCGGTGAACTCTTCCGAGTCTGTGATTTTAAAAAATGGCCTCCAATAAAACTACATTGCAAAAAATGGGAAAGAAACAGAATGGAAAGAGTAAAAAAGTTGAAGAGGCAGAGCCTGAAGAATTTGTGGTAGAAAAAGTACTGGATCGACGTGTAGTAAATGGGAAAGTGGAGTATTTCCTGAAGTGGAAGGGATTTACAGATGCTGATAATACTTGGGAACCAGAAGAAAGTTTAGATTGTCCAGAGTTAATTGAAGCATTTCTTAATTCCCAAAAAGCTGGTAAAGAAAAAGATGGTACAAAAAGAAAATCTTTATCTGACAGTGAATCTGATGATAGCAAATCTAAGAAGAAAAGAGATGCCGCTGACAAACCAAGAGGCTTTGCCACAGGTCTTGATCCTGAGCGAATAATTGGTGCCACAGACAGCAGTGGAGAATTGATGTTTCTCATGAAATGGAAGGATTCAGATGAGGCTGACTTGGTGCTGGCAAAAGAGGCAAACATGAAGTGTCCTCAAATTGTAATTGCTTTCTACAAGAGAGACTGACTTGGCATTCTTGTCCAGAAGATGAAGCTCAATAATCGTTTGCAATTTTTATATATATTTATACATATATATAAAAACTGGATCTTGGTTTTTCAACTACTAGTGTGAAAAAATAACTACATTCTAATGAAAATCAAGTTTAATATGTTTGTTTTGACAAAAGTATTGACAGTTGTTGGGATTTTTGTTTGCATCAAAAGGCACTGGTTACTTTGAGCAAATGAAAGCTTTCTGTACTTGCTTCCTTTAACAGAACATAATATCTGATATCATGGTATATTCCTCTGCATTTGGAGAACACTTTTTCTAAATGTTGGAAATTTCCTGGTCTTTACTCAATCAGAATTTATTTTAAAAGGATGCAGAAGGACCATTCTGGGGTTTTGTTTGTGTGTGTGTGTAGACATGAGATACTTATGTAACTGGTTGTTTTTTGCTGTTGTTCTTTTTTTTATATTCACTGAAACAACAAACCATGGGTAATACCACGTGATTATAAGGTTCCATTGTGAGCAACCTAAGAATCACTTCAGATTAGTCTGAAAGCGTTCCTGAAGCCATAACCTTTCAAGTTAAATGGGTGGTTCTCTCTAGTTCATAGAGCAATTTAAGTTAGGTAATTTAAAAGTGCACCGTGTCACAATTCAGACAGATCATCAATACATATGGTAATTGATTTGCAAAATTTTGTCACTACCAGCTCCCTATTCAGACAAGGAAATTAGACAAATCCTTATTTGTCTTAACTGGCTAAATGAGACTTAAGTGCACAGTTCTAGATTCCTCTAGTGAGGCATTCCTTGCCTGAAAATTGAAATCTGTGCTAAAAGGTTATGATTCAAGAAATGTACATGATGGCTCACAAAGATGTAATCATGTGGTTTGAGATGTTGGCAGTTGAAGCTTAAATGGGTGAACAAAATTTGATGATACAAATTATTGACCTGCATGCTTTTTCCTCTCCCCCAACTCATTCCTTACTAATAGGCTCAATCTTTTCAGTATTTGGATTACTGGTTCAGCAGAAACCAGGAAAATAACTTTGTAGTATCAGAATGTTATCCAGCTGTATATTGTTTACTTTATTGTAAATAATGGTGAACAGTGGTCAATAAATAGTTTTATATTCCTTTAAAAAAAAAGAAAGGAAAATGAACACTGTGGCAGTTCAGCTTTTGCTGGTGTTTTAGGCACAAGAATCCATTCAGAGTCTGAATCTTACATCATAGGCTTAAAGCAAGAATTAAATTAAGAAACTTCCATTTTTATCTCATTCAAGGATGTGATATCTTTTACACCACATCACAAAGGACCTCAGACATCAAGAAATCTTTTTTTATTATCTAATAATTTTTTTTTATTTTTCCTAGTTTTACAAGTATATTGAGTACTATCCCTGCCTCCCTCCTTCCTCCCTGCCATCTCAGCTTCCCTCTCTTCATCAAGCCATCTCACTTCCTCCCACCCTCCTGCCTGTCTACTTCTATGGGCCCCAGGCTTCCTTCTCGC
Organism: Typhlomys cinereus; assembly: GCA_023101885.1. Taxonomy (NCBI): domain Eukaryota; kingdom Metazoa; phylum Chordata; class Mammalia; order Rodentia; family Platacanthomyidae; genus Typhlomys; species Typhlomys cinereus. Next base: position 1,389,248 of record JALPQD010000377.1, on the reverse strand, counting down.
TTGTCTATTCTTGTGGGAGTTCAGGCCTCTTGGAATACCAAGTGGTCCCTCCTCAGGTCTCCCCACTGATAAGGGCATTCAGCTTCACTCAAAGAAACCTTATTTTATCATTTGGAATCACAGTCCAAAGTGCTCATTTTGCTAGAGCTGGAGCAATTCATGACACCTATCTGATTTTAATGAAACTATTTTTCAAGGGGACAAGAATCTTACCACCAATAATATATCTGTTATTCACATCTATACATTAGTTGACAAATAAAAACATTCACTGTTACATATTATCTAAAAAGAAAAAGACAAATTAAAATTTAACATTGGTAATATTAAATATTTGCTTCAGTGATATCATTATAAATAACACACAGATGTTGAAATTAAAAGATCTTAGTTCAGTCTGCAGCTGAAGTCACAAAAACACCAGAAATGTTGTGCATTTGTTTTGACCGCATCAGATGAAAAGCTATTTTTTTCTGACTCCAGAGTCTTAAACTCTCTTCGGTTCACTTCAGTACACACAGCTTTTCAGGACATTTTATGAATGTGTGCACTGTAAGATAAGGTATCATGGAAGTCACAATACCTTTCCTATTTTTTTCCACTTAGATAAATACATAACTGGCAAAATGATAGTTGGGAAAATAGGCTCATTAGTATTAAATTTTTGTTCAGTATTAAACCCTTATTTAACACTTTAAACTAATGCAAGATCAAAATACCCAAATGAAAAACAAAGAACTGGGATGGAAAAGTATCAGTAGCTAAATACTTACTATGCGAGCCAAAGGTCTAGAATTTGGATCTCCAGATTCCAGGTACACCAGACAGGCATAGTGACCCACCTATAATTCCCACCTTGGAACCTTAAAGTGACTATCCAGACTAGCTCGCCAGGGAACTCTGACTATAATTAGAAATGCAGCCTCAAATCAATTAGGTGATAGAGAGATATATAATTCCACTATCACCTCTAGCCTACACACAAACCCTTGGATACACACACACACACACACACACACACACACACACACACAAACATCCATATACATGTATCCTCCCACATACAGACATATGAAAATGGTAAAGAAAAAACTTAATCCCCACTGAGAATCCTAGTCTGTTACCTGATCTCTGCTGTCAATCATCAGATTTTCTTTCATTTGATTCTATAAGGGCATCATATTATATTTTATTTAGTGACAGCAACCAAACCCAGGGTTTTCACATGCTAAGCATGAACTCTACTACTCAGTTATATGTATAGTACCAAGGACATTATATTTTAAAACAGTGAAATAAGAAGACAGTGTGTGGTAGCAAACAGATTACATCTTTATTTAAAAGCTCATTTATATATTAAGTCTCCAGTATAATTTGAAGAGACTAGACAAGATGTGTAACACCATTCACTTTCTTAAAATTTACAGTATAAATCTCTCATTAAAAGGCAGTATATAAAATGAAAAGATCTCTTTTGTCTTATTGGCTTCTATCATCTTATTTAGGACTTGGAAAAAGTTCAGTTGGGTTGATGAAACCTCAGATCAATTAATAAATGAACCATTGGCCAAAGAAACATGGCTGATCTAGCAAAGGCGGGAAGAAGTTGGTTAGAGAAACGGCCGTGCCCTCCTGCAGCAGGTTAGACAGGCCCAATGCAGAGCTTGCCAGGGGAAATCACAAGAGACCCAACAAAACAAACCCAAACTGGAGTCTGCTAGGGTGACCTGAAAGAGAAACCACAAACAGATGCACAGTCTAAGGGGGTAGGCCTAGGAGCAGGATCATAAATGTGAAAGTAAATCAAGAATTAGGACTTACGCTGGAACTGAATCACTATGCAAATAAGGTAGAAGATTGTGTCGTTAAAAGTTTCAGCCTTTCTACCCCAGTTTTTCATACACATACATATGTACATATGTACGTGTGTGTGTGTGTGTGTGTGTGTGTGTGTGTGTGTGTGTGTAGAACAGGACATTTAAATGTATTCCTGCCTGGGGAAGCCCAAGAGTGTCGTTTAGGAATCAACCTAGATTGCTCTATCTCCTCATTACTTTGCTTGGGGTTTCCCAGGCTCTGCCTTCCAGGGCTCAAAATATAGGCAGTTGTCATTTCTACCTGATGTTTTTATATGGGATCTGGGATTCAAACTCAAGTTTAACATGACCCATCTCTCTAGCTCTCAAAAATGCACCGGATACACCTAACCCACTGAGGACTGGTTTATCTCCTCCTTATGATCTCAGAGACGACTGGGACAATATCTCACTGCTTCTGCCAACCATCTGTAGAGAGGCTCTTGACACTTATCACTAGTCCCAGGAAAGACCAAATTGAGCATCTGAAACATGGTTCCTAAAATCTAAAAACCGTAAGTCAACCTTTGTAATTCAGTACCATCCGTGTTTTGAATTTATTAGCTACCATAGGATTATCAAAAAGAAAGTAAGTAATGAGGTCAAATGAGGTCAAAGGGAGAGAAGATGGAGAAAAGGGAAGTAGAGGAAGATGATATGAAAGGAAAAGAAAGCCAACCTTGGAAGGTAAGAGTAGAAACAGGAGACAAGGACAGGAAGGTGGACAAGAAAGAACTTCCCTGAGGATTAGACTTGACTACCTTGATTATTTGTCTGCCTAATGCATTTGTTTTGCAGAATACAATGGTCCATTCATTCATTCACATATTCACACCAACTTCCCAGTGTTTCTAGCCAGGTCTCCTTGAGGTTTTTTTTAGCTTTGGCACTGAAATGGCTCAGATCTCAAGGGAATAGCTCTTGAATAGCTACGAAGGATGTTATATTATAACCACAAATCTGTAAGACTGATTGATAGTCAAAGAAAGAGAAAATGGAAATATTGTGTTTTATTTTAAAAAGTTGGTCCTGAGGTAATTGCCCACTTATGATTCATTTTACCCAGTAAAGAAAGTCAAGGATATTCCTGTCATGAGTCAAAATATTTTTCTTTTGGATTTCTTTGTTTTTAATATTGTATTTTCCTAGTTTGATATAATATTCATGTATATATGCCAGGTGACATAACCAATGGAAAAGAAGTTTGAAGTCATTATCACAGAATAAAGGCAAACACAGAGTCTTTAGTCCCACAGAGTGTAATTGATAGACAGCATTACGATTTTCATCTGCTCTGTCAATCAACTGCAGGGCAGTTGAATCTGCTCACCCTGCAAGCCCAGTGGCCTGAGTTCAATCTCCACAACCCATGTGAAGGTGCATGGAGAGAACCAGCTCCACACAGGTGCCGTCTGACTGTCACATGCATGCTGCACATGTGCACTCTTTCCAACACACATTATATACATATACCATACACACACTTAAAATAATAATAATAATAGTAATAATACATATCTTCTTAAAATTATTGTGCATAACAGAGGGTGAGCATGGGGCATGGTCAGCTTTAGCAGTGGCCTGGGATAATAATATAAATTGACTCAGCAGGGACTTAAAAGAGAACAATAGGGACAAAATCAGCTGGAGCACAGATCTTCCATAGACTAGTTCCTGGTGCCACTCTCAGAGATGCACTGCTGTCTCAAGAGTGTCATGGTTACATATCATGTGTACTTGTGCTGATAATAATAGTAAAAAGAACTTTCCACCTACTGAGTATTTGCTATGAACTACAAGCTATTCAAATGTAATTGTGAATTAATATAATGACTCCTAAGAACAACTCGAAATGGTGCATAATGTTTATCCTTCTCCAGACTGATTTCTTGTGAATTAAAACTTCAAATATACATCCCCAAAGTGCATCAACTAACAATGCTAATCATTACTGGTAACTTGGCATGATGATAAAATGGCATGATTATTAACTTGCGAGGTTTTTCCCAAAACATAAACAGTACATGTTTTCAGAAGTTCATAAGACTACATAAGAATATTTTGAATACATTTGAGCAAATAGTCCTATAAAATTTCAGTTTATATTTGGGCATAGATCTCACCTAGCAACACTTTCTTTTTAAAAAATATTATTCATTATCGTTGTATATGTGTGGTTGTGTGTGATGTGTGTGATATGTGCACAGTGTGTGTGTGACTGTGGGTGCATGTCCCATGGCTCACATGTAGAGGTCAAAGGACAACCTTCAGGAGTCAGTTCTTTCCTTCCACTATGGGCTATGAGGATCAAACTCAGATTGCCAGACATGCGCATGCACACTTACCCACTGAATTATCACTTTTTCACAAAACTTGAGAAAAACGACTTAGAGGAGGGAAGACATGTTTTAACTCATGGTGTCAGAGATTTCAACCCATGGTCACTTGATTCTGTGCTTTCTTGGTTAGTGTGTGGTGGAATATCACAGCATGGAGCTTGTGGTAGAACCAGGCTGATCACTTGCATGTGACCATGAAGCAGAGAGAGGAACAGACCAGAGAGGAAACGCATCCTTTAGAGACACACCTCAGTGACCTGGATTCAAATTATGAATCCGCTGATGAAGCTTGAGCCCTCAAGAGTCACTTCCCAAAAGGGAACATTGCCTAAGGACTAAGTCTTCAATACAAGGGGATATTTTGTAACACAGGCTAACACTGGACTCCAAATCTTGGTCCCCCAGGTGTGTGCTTTGGTTGAAAAAGTTCAGGCCAGACACCCAAACTCCAGTGCAATTAAGCACCACACTACAAGCAGAAGCCCTGAGTTCTTCCACTCTTTCCACAATTATGTCACCTCCTCTTCGAAATGGGACACATATTATTTTCTCACACCTTGTAACTTTTTGTGAGAATCAGCAACTTACAAATGTAAAAGAAGTCTTTAAGTGTTGATTTATTTTTTTAAAAAAATTCTAGGTATGAGCCAGCAGACCATGGAGAAATGAGAGAGACTTGTTTTCTCAAGAGTGACATAGCTTTCCATACCATCTTTAGCACTTAATCATATGCTCATCTTTATAAACCAAGCAACTCTTTGTCTTGTAACTATGATAACCAATAGTGCCTGAGTTATCCCTATGTGTGATGTGATAGTTCAAGGAACTTTGAGCCAGATCTGTCTTTATTCAAATCTAAACTCTCCAATTAATAGCTACGTAACTCTACCAGTGCCCCTAACCCCCAGGTGTTACCAATAAAATGAGTATAATACTAATGTTAGATTGGCTATCTAAAGTAGCACACAATGCTCAAGTTAGAACACAAACAGACTTCAATCTGCATTTCCACAGTATATCAGAACTACTTCTCCATAAACCAAATTTTCCATGGCTGATGATTCCTTGAACCAAATGAAAGTAGCTAATGTCATTAATGATTGCTTATTGACAATAAACATGATGTCATCACAAAGAGGAAGCTGGTACTTATGTTCCACTGAATCTCCTATACCTACCAAGGTACTCCAGTCAGTTCTGAGCATCCAATTTTAGGAGAAACTCTAATTAAGTGAAATTCAATTTGAAGACACAAAGACTCAGAGACACCTCATATGAGAGACAGATGGAAAAATTGGGAGACAACAGAAACAAAGGAGTAATAAAACCTCTCTCTTCCATTTGAAAATCTTAGATACATGAAAGACACTAACCTTGTCCCTGGGCTTCAGTGGTTTCAAACCTGGGCTTGTGAAAGCAGAGATCTGGTCTCCAAGGACAGCCTCCATCTTTCAAACCCTTGTGCTGAGGAGGGTAGAGAAAGCTGCACCTGAACAGGAGAAGTGACTGGTTGCAGGTGGTGAGCATTCGGTGAAACAACGCTTCCCAGGACAAACCGGATCCAGAGAGTCAAGGGAGCCAGGAGATAGATTTCAGCTTGGTAGACAAAAGGTCTTTCTAACCAATGAAGCTGCTATATAGTGGGAAGACCTGTCTCATGTGGTGGTGCATTGTGGGAGTCCATCCTGGATGGACTGGATAGACCCTGGATGACCACAACCTAGGTGTCATGGAAGTGACAACTGGCAGAACATGGTGCTCCCTGTCATTGATGTGGCCTTCTGAGACAGTGTCCTACTGTATTTCTCAGGTTAGCATGGAATTCTACATCTAGCAGTCCGGTCTGACCTTGAACTTTCAGTCCTTCCATCCCAGCCTCCTGAGATGTGGGATGGCAGGGCAGGCTTGAATCACCACACCTGACCTCCAGACTTAGGTATTTCTGGGTTGTTAACTGAAGAGTTTAGTATTTTCCATTCTCCCTTAAATAGAAGTTGCTTGTAGATAGTACCAAAAACGAACAACAAAACAACAGTAAAAGAGGGATGCAAAGATCTCATTCCATTCAGAAACAGGGAAAGCAATTGGCCAATTCTTTTTTTTTTTTTTCCATGAAACCTCAAGATTAAGTTAATTGGTGAGTAAAAGAAATGCTATGCTGTGTTTTAATCATTATCTCTGCTATCATTAAACTTCTCCAGCATGAGAACTTAGCATGTACTGACCAATGAAGAAACAAAGCATAAATGCATGACATAAGGATCTACAGTAAAGAGGTGGAGGTGTAGAATCCTGTGGACAGGCTGAAGCCACCACACACGTTCTGGGAAGAGCGGTGCTGAGAGAAGACAAGAAGGAAATGACATGAAAGGTGTCTCTTACATGTGTGCGTGGCTGAGTTTTTCTATCCAACTTTCAGTTACCAGCATTTTGTTTATCATAAGCCAAGAGTTCAAAACAATTGTGAAAAAGAAACAGGAAGAGAAAGAACACCTTTTCGCATCCCAGATGAGCCAGTTTTGACACTGACAGGCAAAGAGAACTAATTCATAATAAGTCAGATGTGATGGGAAGCCGGCGGTGACACATTAGTTCCACTTGTGGTTTGGCTGTGTGAACCTCCAGGCTGAACAATGTGAGAACAAGCTGTGGGCCTCGAAAAACACCCTTTCCTTTCCCAATACAACTGTCCCCACATCTGAAAAGCAGGGATAAAAATTTAAGAAGCATGTATGTTCATCCCATTGTTCAAGAGTGACGAAATTTGTCCTCCTAGTCATCAGAGGCCTTTCTGAGAAGTGGCATTTGAGTTGAGCTCCAAATGATCAAAGGAATGCTTACCTTGAAGGGCTCGAAGACACGTATGAGGTGCATTGACCAGTTTGATGGGTTGGTGGGCGTTAGGAGAATTACAGCTCATAATAGTTCTGAGACTCTAAAGCACAGTCTTTGAGTAGTTGTGCTGGATACTGACCAATCAAGAGAGGCCACTGACCCCACATGCTGGACCCACACACTGGCAGAATGGCCCTGTGGAGTTTGGCTTCCCTACGAGTTGTCTGGGTCAGAGTCCATACCTCACATATAGAGGCAGAAGACAGTCACATGGGTTCATTCTGACCAATGAGAAAGCTTCATGCAGTTGTAGTGCTTGTTGGTCTGCCTCTCAGAACTTTTCAGATCTTTTCCTGCAGCTTCTTGGAGAGTCCCTGGACCAACCATTGTAGAGTTCCCTGGATTTAGACTCACCTAGGAGACTGAGAGGCATACCTCTGGGTGCCTCTCTAGGGGTGTTTCCAGACAGGGCAAACTGAAGGGAGAGACACAGCATGTATGGAGCACCATTCCCTGCCCTAGGGGCCAGGATGGAATGAAGGAAGGAAGGAGAAAGCTGGTTGAATACTAGGACTCTCCTTTCTACGCTTGTCATGACATGAGTGCTCTATTCAGCTGCACTCTCCCTGACATGCTGCCCAGAACCCTCTGAAACCGTGAACCAAACTAAATCCTTCCTCCTTCAAGTTGTATTGTAGTTCTCCTGCATAGCTGCCAATAAACTCATGACCAAATGGCTTAAGGGAACAAGGGGTTTATTTTAGCTTACAATTCTTGGTTATACTTCCTTGTCCAATTTGGGAAGAGAGCTCATACCAACACTAGGAGCCAAGGGAACTGACCACACCATTACCACAGGACCACTAAGAGAGGGACAATCTTCCCTTGCCAGACCAGCATGTCTGGTCAAGTATACAGAAGAAAGTCAACTTCCTTAACCAGTTCCCTCTATCTTATTCATTTGCTCAGGACCTAGGGCCACCCACCATCAATCAGACAATGTCCTGTAGTCTTGCCCAGGTTCATTTCAACTACCAATTATTTACAACTGAGCTGTGTCTAACAAATTGTTTCTGTCAGGGATTTGATCACAACAAAAGTTTGACTAGCACACTGAGTGGTTAAGAAAACTGGTGGCCAGCAAAATAATCTACTTACTGTTGGCTCTCCTTCATTTGCTGCCTACTGTGATTTTGAAGGTTGCCCCTCCCCTAAATTTCATGTATTGAAAGCTTAATTTCTAAATTCAAATTTTAATAGTCTTTGAGATGAAACCTCTTGGAGGTGATTCGGGGCTCTGACCTCATGAATGGATGAATCCACTCGTGGGTTAGTGGGTTATAGAGAGATCAGTTTTGTCCTACAGGTAGGCTCGTATGGCATTTGTTTTTCTCAGCATGTGACATCCTCTCCATACCACACAACAAGTGAGGCCCTCACCAGGGATGAGTAGATACCCGTTATACTAAGCCTCCAGAGTGCTGAGCTATACAGACCTCTGCCTCGGTTACTCAGCATGTTGCTGATAAATTCACAACCCGTCAGGAGAACAAGGGGACTTATTCTTCCTTACCTCTGTCCAGGAGAGTTCATACAGCACTAGGAGCTGGGAGAACTGGCTATACCATAGCCTCTCCAGTTGATATGTCTGTCCAAGTATGCCAAAGTATGGCAAACTTTTCTGAACCAGTTTCTCCCATCTTTTCCACCTACTCGGGTAATGGTCCCACCTACTATGGACTGTGTCTTCCTTACCGATTTGATACTGTCATACAGGTGTGCTCAGGGTTTGTCCGAACTATTAATTCTTCACAGATGCACCCAAAACTCAGCCCTCAAATATCAAGTTGACACCTGGATCTAACTATCACAACCTCCAATTGCTCGGTCTTCATATTTTGCTGCGATTGCCTCTTTCTCTTTCCATTCACTTTTGCCTCCCAGGACTGTATCCTCTCATGTAAAGTTGACACATAAGCCTTTGCCACAGGCAGTTTTCTAGGGCAACTTCTTTAACACACATGAAATCAATCTACTTCACTGTGTCAGAAATCTCAAAAGGTACATACTCTTAATGTCCCCATAATATGACTACTGAGCATAGAAGATAATGCAACTCAGTCAGAGTCCTACAGACGGAGAGCGGATCAGCTGGACTGAGAACTCAAGGAATCTGATCAACACTGGTCACTTGAGATGGTCCTGTGGATGCTTGTACATCATGAATGAGCCCATTATTCTTAGAGAGTAGTGACCATCTCTTCCCACCTCTCGGATGAGGCCATGAAGCACATTGTTATGCCCACGTTGCTGTTAGAGACTTATTTTCTCAGAGGTAATATGTTGAACAGTAATCTCAATTTCACCAGCACATCATTAGGCACTCATCAAACATCTGATGTGTTCTGAGTGCCACTATAGATGCTAAACATTCCAAGTGACCAAAGAAAAGCATGGTACTCACTTGTGAGAGCTGGGGAAAAAGCAAACGCAGAGAACTGAAACTGGGGGGCACTTGCCTTAGGCGCAAAAATGTAAGGGAGTGAGTACTTCCTTCAGTAACCCAGGAAAATCATATTTCAATGCTATAATTGAAAAAGACAAATTGAGGTGACAAATGTCATGATGGTCCTAATGGTACACGCCTGTAATCCCAGAAGTAGAAAAATAGAAGCAGGAAGATTCAGAGTTTAAAGTCAATCTCAGTGAAATCCCGTAAAGAAAGAAAGAGAGAGAGAGAGAGAGAGAGAGAGAGAGAGACAGAGAGAGACAGAGAAGGGAGGGAGGGAAGAAGGGAGGAAGAGACAGAGGGAGAGAGGGAGGAAGGGAAGGAGGGAGGGAGAGAGGGAGGGAAGAAGGGAAGGAAGGAAGGAAGGAAGGAAGGAAGGAAGGAAGGAAGGAAGGAAGGAAGGAAGGAAGGAAGGAAGGAAGGAAGGAAGGAAGGAAGGAAGGAAGGAAGGAAGGGTGACTGGGGAGGTACTGAAGTTGGTAAAGTGCTTGACATGCAAATATGAGCTCAATCCCTAGAATCTACTCTAAAATGCCCAAGTGCAATGAAACAGTTTAGTGATCCTAGCCATGGTGAGGCCGAGACAGCTATCTCCCTGAGGCTTTCTGGCCAAACCAGCCTAACTTGACTAGTGAGGCCCAGATGTATAAGAGACCTGTCTGAAGAAAAAGAAGAAGAAGAAGAAGAAGAAGAAGAAGAAGAAGAAGAAGAAGAAGAAGAAGGAAGAGAAGAGGAAGAGGAAGAGGAAGAGGAAGAGGAAGAGGAAGAGGAAGAGGAAGAGGAAGAAAGAAACAAGGTGGATGACACTGGAGGCATACCTGAGGTTACTCTCTGACCTACACACACACACACACACACACACACACACACACACACACACGGTTGTCATGTCATAATATCAAAATTTTAATTGTAGACAGATTCAATATAGCACTCTGAAACCCATACTGAAATGTGAAACTTAAGGACCAAAAAGTAACACTGATCTTCTTCTCCCTTACCACGCTCTATTGAAAGGAATAAGTAATTCAGGGTGTGTATGGTCATTCGTTTCCTCAGCCCTCAAGGCCACACTCAACTTCCGAATAAAATCAAGATTCTCTTTTAATGAACTCTGTCAATGTGCCTAACAAATAAAAGCATTTGGATGCAAGATACCCAACTAAAATGTGCAACTGTAATCTATTCCCAGCATCACACTCCCCTCCGGGTATCCTATAAACATAAAGTAATGGTACTCAGGATTAAAATTATCTTTAATTACAGCTATCTTTGAAAACGGGGGAAAAGTCCCCATGATTTTCGTAACCAGAAGCCAAAAAGAAAATTTGATCATAGGTGACTGGAAAATACATTCAGTAAACGCTGAGGAATATTTGGTAAATGAGGAACGTGATAATAGAATGTTACAAGCCTGAGTTTATTATCTTTATATTTTACCTTATCGTGATAGGATGAAGAATGTCAATAAGCAATCATTTTAAGCTTAAAGCTATAAAACTATGCTGGCTTTGGGAGCACGTGTACTAAAATTGGATACAGAGAAGATCACCATTTGCACCTACATAAGGATGACATGCAAATTCATGAAACATTCTATTTTAAAGAAAAAATTGTGAAACTAAACTTACAATACTATAACTCATTATTTTATTTTTTAACTTACCATTTGAAATTTACAAAACTGAAGTGGGGTTAAAGCCCATTGGCAAAATATGTGCCTAGTATGCGCGAGATTCTAGATTCTTCTCCTGGAGTCACAAAGATAATAAATAAAATGATAACCGCATATCTTCGTATGCAAAAATTTTGAGATAATCTGATGTGAAAATCTTCTTTTTATGCCTATGACAAGTTATCACCTGAACTGTGGGAAAAGATTCCTGGAAGGATAAAGTTCTGCATCCTGTGTTAGTTGGTGTACTGTGTTCAAATACCCCAAGATCTCTGCTTTAGGCATGGCTTGCACCAAGAGGGGCCGGAGCTTGGCAGAGACTTACAGGCGAGTTTCGCCCCAGAGTTCCTGGGGGTGGATAGCAAGCAAAGGAAGAAAGGTAGGGAAATTCCCACCTCTGGAGGGGAGCGAGAGGGAATACCCACAAAAATCAGTGATAACTTGGCATAGACAACTTCCCCTTCCTAAACTTGCTGAAACACTTCTTCAAATCAAAATATGATAGAGCGACAACAACAAAAAGCCCCTTCTTTCTTTCACAGAGGAACAACAGTGATAATTGTGAGACTGCTAAACCATGCTTCCCTCTGGTCAGGCTGGGACTTGATTTAACTGCTTTTGCATTGGGACAAACGGAGAGAACGTCACTATCCTTCCCCAGCCCATCCACATTTGTCTGTTAGGTGCCAATTTTCTTAAAAGTAAATATTCTACTTTGTGGGTACTTTGCTGGCCTACGGTTGTTCTAAAGTTGCTTGGCCTTTCTTAACCCTTTTATATGCCTTGTGCTGATAGAAGTTATGAGTGCACCAGAAAGATAAACCCTCTTCTCATACTGAATAACGGTTGGAAGAATGTACTCCTGTGTGAACATTCGCAATTAGTTCAGTAGTGCAATTTCTGCTACTGGGCTCCTCTGTGCAGATGACAAAGGTTTACAAGGCAAAATTCTGGAGCAAAGAAATAAAATCAATGAACTATGAAACTCTGTCTTTAGCTAATAGACCTTAATTTAGGATTCTGGACAATGTAACTATTTCCTTAATAGTCAGTGGGTACATATTCACAGGCACATGCATACTCCACTCCTATATCTACATATACACACATTTTAGGGGGTCAAGAAAGCCTCCAAATCTCAATTTAGCATGATTTGAAAATTTGCCTAAGCTGCTTAGTGCAGAAGAATGGTCTAGAAATATTATGAATATAGATTCATTTGTTAACATTTAGATTTTTCTATCTGCCTCCAGTTTCATGCATCCTCTTGAAACATTTTAATGCATTTGCTCCATTTATTTTAGTGTCCTGAAACAGTATTACAAAAATATACCATAATTAATTCCCGTACTCTAAGAACATATTTAAAAGGCTAAGCCAGAAATAGCAAATTTTCTTATTCTTCATGTCTCTGTTTTAGATGTGGAAATTTTTCTGGAACTTGTAATTGAACCTGGCCTGTACTTACCGTGATGTATGTTCAATTTCTACGTTCAAACTTTGTTAAATATGTTATTTAACAAACCTTCACAATTCTAAACTTACATTATGCACAACCTCCTAGCTTTTAAAGACCAGAGAGGACAGTGAGTCCTTTACATTAATGCTTGTGGCAGTTTTATTCCTAAGCACCAAAATGTAGACATCACCAAGATTCTTCAGTAGGTACATAGATAAATGGTGTTTCATCCTGATAATGTGTTATTACATAGTGCCCCCAAAAAGGAAAAAGGACTTTTAAGCTATGAGAAGACATGGAAATGCATATTTTGACGTGAAAGAGCACTTTGAAAGAGTACAGACTGTGTGACTCCAACTATGTGACATGCTAAAAAAAGCCAAGCTATGGAGCCAGTGAAATGATCAAAGTTAGAAGTCAGAGGAAGTACTTTTGATAGTAAGAGTAGCCTGTGTGGTACTAGGGACATGTCATTAACATTTGTCTAAAAGACCTGTAACATCAAGAGTGCACAACAATGTGAACTATGGACTCCGGGTGGTAATGGGATGTCAGCAAAGGTTCATCAGTGGTAACAAATACCCCTCCTCAATGGGAGTAGCAAAGGGACAGGCTACACATGTTGGGAGGCAGAGGACACAGGAACGGTTTTAGGTCATCTCAGTAATGATCCATTAATTTCATATCTCCAGATGTAGATTGGATCTGGAACAAATGAAATGAATGAGAAGAGAAAGGGGGAAGTAAGATAACCCTGCCCCCAAAAGAAGACTGTACAAATCATTGGAACCCAGACTTCCAGCCAAAGGGACTTTGTTCAACCTCAGAAAAACCATAATCATTGAAACTGTAAGTATGTATGGCTAATGACCTTTTCTTATTTTCATTATCATTCCTCTTTGAAGGATGATAGGGGAGCTACTATAAACCGGGGGACTTCTCACTCTTTAAATAAAATAGAGTTCAGGGGTTCATATGACTTACAGAAAACATTGAGTAGACAGTATTAAAAGTACATTTATATTTAGTAGCTTTGATTTAATTTTTTTTTAACTTGACAGCTCACATTTCAGTGGGAAAATGGAGTCCTGTCTGTGTCCAGGAGTCGTATACCTGAAAGCCTGAGAGGCCTCCTGGGAGAAAATGCTTTCTTTAAAGCAAAGCAAAACCAAACCTAGCTGAGGTCCGGTGAGAAGGCACAGTGGTTTGCTTGCGTGCAAACCTGGGGACCTGAGTTTGATCCCCAGAAACCATGTGATAGAGAGACCTGATTTTGGAATGTTGTCCCCTTACTTCTATGTGTACATCTGCTCTGTCTCCCTCACTCTCTCTCTCAAATGAAAAAGGAAAGAAGGAAGGGCGGGAGGGCGGGAGAGAGAGACATTGAGAAACATCTGGGAGTGAGGATTTTTCGCTGTTGTAATAGCTTTTAATAGCACTCATGATCAGAAAAATGTAGCACGGCGATATTCCCTCTACATCGTCTCCTAATTTAGCACCTTGGTGCTATGTTAGTTCTGTGGTTGTGACATTTAAAAATTTTGTGACAACAGAGCTGTGGAGATGGCTCAGTGGGTAAAGTGTAGCCCACTTGTACTTGCAGCTCTCAGGAGGCTAAAGGAGAGGTGGGGAATCCCAAGCAAGCTGGCTAGCTAGACTAGTTCAGTCGGCGAGCTCTGGGTTCAATTGAGAGACCCTGCCTCAGTGAATGAGGACAGCAATCAAGGAAGACAACTTGTGCCAATCCTGTGGACTCCACATGCATTTGCACATACACGCACATGTGCAAAAACACACATGCACTCATACACTCAGGCATTGAAAACAATACAGGAAGTACCTCTTAAATCTTTATGATATCAAATACAAGAAGTAGAAGGGCTGGGAAAGATATAATCTGTGGGGAAGGGGAGTGTACCCAACTCCTACCCAACACACTGCTTAGAAAGCTCCAGAGAACACAGAGACCACCAGGTCTGTAAGGAATCCCAGCCCCGGTGTGTTCTTGCCTGGTAACACCAACCGTGTCTGGTGGGATTTGTCTTGGGCACCACAGGCAGTACTGGAGATAAAAGGAAGTGGGAAAGGACTCCAAAAGCAAGGAGATGACAGAAATATGTGGCAGGGAGATACTTGGGCAGCAGTGCAGGTGAGATTTCTCCATAGTGTCTCAGGAGTCAGGATTGTGAAATAAAGGATAGAAGAAAGAATCAAGAAATCACTGGATTAAAATCATGTCAAATCTGCAATAAATACAACAATGGATGATTTGGACTAAGTCAGTGTGGTAATCAACTTTTATATTTGCATTTATGAGCTTTAAAATAATGCTCACTGACTTTGTCTTCTGGGATGCTAATGTGATATTGATCATCTTTACACACATGCCATTTCTTGAAAACATAGTTTCACCTAATTCAGCAGTATGTAATGGGGTCACTCTCTAGGAGTCTGTATGTTCTCGTGTTAGGAGTTTTAGATTGAAACCCGGACACATATAGAGGATTAAGGTAGAGTTTATTAGAAGAGAGAAAGAACAGAACTCATGGACTCCAAACATGGGGTACCATGAGGGGCTAGGATGCCCTGGAGAACTCATGGACTCTGCACATAGAATACTCGAGGGGCAGGGAACTAGAAAAGAACTCATGGACTTCAGTGTGGGCCATGAGGGCAGGTGTCAAGGTGGCTGCCAAGGTCAGGTATATTATACACTTAAGCAAGGGGGAGGAGAATGAATGAGGGGATGGCTTTTCCTCATTGGTTAACTCCAGTTTTTGTAACCGTGATTGGAGCTCTTTTGATCCTCTACATCTCATTGGTCTATTCACCTTGGGGTCTAACCCAGTCGATCTTGTACCTGACCTCAAAGTAGAGTTTATCCACGAGAGAGAACTGATCTCCATATCCTTTCACAAGCAAAGGGGGAAGTTGACAACCTTATCGCTTGTAGAGGATTAAAGTCAGTTCCTCCCTATCGGCAGGGGGTGTTCCTCTAGGGCAATCCCAGCAGTGGGGATGGCTTTCCAAGACCTGCAGAGAGGGTCCCAGCATGGCTGCTCTAGAACTGTCTGACCAAGTATCATGTGCCACACATTCCTGGTATAGCAATTTTTACCATCGTTGTTGTTGAGACAGTCTCCCTGTGTGGCCCATGCTATTTCTATGCTTCTGATTCTTCGGCCTCTGCCTTTGGAGGGCTTCCATGGCAGGTGTGACCCTCTAGGTCCCAGATTTATTAGAGAAGGAAACTCATTCCAGAAAGACCAGTGGCTTGTCGAACATCACATAAACAGTGAGTGACAGAGAAAGGTGAACTCGGGCATTCCGGCTCAGAACCCAATCAGTTTCTGGGTTAACCCTTAAGAAACCCCTCAGGACAAATCCTCTGGCTCTTTTTCAACTTCTGTTTGACCTTGGGAAAGTCACTTAACATTCCTTTTTATTTCCTCATCTTTAAAGTGGGGGGTGGGGAATAAAGACACCAACCCCGCCCAATGTTGCTTGAATGTTCTGAGGAGGAATTAGATAATGTCTGCTTGGAGTCGTGCTCTCCTTAGAAGAAAGTCCCTATAAAACTTCAGGCAGAAATGTGGCTGACTTTATGAGAGCTGGTGAGATCAAAGTCGCAGGCCAGGGCCGAGCAACTTTCCCCTGCACCAAGGGCATTTACTGCACTGAGCTCTCCTAACCCTCCTCCCTCAAGAGGCTGCAGCGATTTGCAAATAGTCATTAAGTAAATCTTGCTGCCCTCCAGCAAAGTGCAATTTACATCATAACAGCCTAAAGCTTTGTAAAAATGAGACCTTCCTAAAAACACCAATCATGAAGAAGAAGGAGGAGGAGGAGGAGGAGGAGGAGGAGGAGGAGGAAGAGGAAGAGAGGAGGAAGAACAGGAGGAGGAGAAGGAGGAGGAGAATGAAGAGGAGGAGGAGGAGGAAGAAGAGGAGGAGGAGGAAAGAAATTAAGATCCTTCTGTCTTCAAATCACCTACTGCCATATTCACAAAATGTAATTTGCATTTAACTCTTTGGTTTGCCCTTTTGCTTAGCAACTGAGTAACATGTTGATAAATAAATTTCATAGTGAGAGATTTCACAATAATGAAAGCAACAAATGTTCATAGACACCCGTAATTTTGAAGCGCTTTGGGCAACTCAGAAACTTCATACGTATGTGTCCCTGGGTTTGATATTCGAATGAACTAAAAATGCTGGGTTTTCTCCCTTATTTGTGGTATGGGCCCTTTTTTACCCCCTAGAAAGTGCATTAGGTTATCAAACCAGAAAAGAACTTGCTGTTCAAGGGAATCCATCTTCTCTAAGCGTGAGAATCCATTAGTCAGGTCTTGAGACATTTGTAGAATATTGCCTCATCTCTTTTTCTGGTGTCTCAACTTGACTGCATTTCATTTTAATTTGTTAAACTCTACTGGCAAAGTCTCAGAGAGTAAAATGCTGTACTATCTTATTTTTGAATCTACATGTTAATCGGGTCTAATTGGCCTTCATTTCCATTTGCCCCAGATGGCTGGTCTTAGTCCTCATTTCTGCAATTAGTAGATCAAATTTCCAGACTCAGTACCAGTCATGACCTTATGACGCTCATTTGACTGTCTCAGTATCTGTCAGAGCCTGAAAACCTAGGTTACCAGTGCAAGCAATGACTGCAGATTAAATGATGCATTTCTGTATTAATAAATTTCTTTCTTGAATTGGATCAAGGGTTAAAAGACAAGGGTTAAGACTACTGGGGTCTCCTTATTCTTAAGGAGGTCAAGTGTGGGGTATAAATGTGTTTCGTTTTGTACATTTTTTTTCTTTGTAGATTTACTCTAGAGTTTAAAGAGAACATGAACATGCAGACTGCTGGTGAAGGGCGAGACACATTTATAAGAACTTGAGTGGCCAATAACTGCTTCCTCTCAGCCTTCAAGTGCTTCTGCCTGGTCAATGTAGTTCTGAAAGGGAAGACTGGCTCTTTCTTTTCTTCATATTTTAGGAATATCATATGTCATTGTTCACTTTGGCCACTCTGTAAGGACTGACCTCATTCATCAATGTTCAGTTAATTACAATGGGGCCGTCCCACCACCCCAAAATCAAGTTTCTATTTCTTCTGCTCATATGGTTCCTCAAGAGGAACCCTTCGCATGAGGCACAAGATCCTCCAAGGGTGGTGAAGGCGTAAAGTAACTTTCTGTTTCTTTTAACACTCTGATTCCTCCCATTCATTCCTTTCCTCTGTTGAAATGGAAACAGCTCTAGAAATGATCATCAGTTAAATCTTGTCAGTTAGATACTGAGCAGGTCTGTGGGACTGGGAAGTGGACTGAAAGCTTTTAGAGAAGTCTGAGATACTGAGGAGCAAACTGCTGAACTCTACCTGGCCAGATTTTTTCTTAGTAACAGTAAAGCCTTCGTTCTACCTATTTTCATCAGTTTCTTGTATGGTTGAAACAGCAAGCAGAATCTTGTCTTTGGAGTCTGTGCCAGGAGGGATTCTGTGTTAGGAAAAAAGGAGGCATGGGAAGACGAGGAGGAGGAGAAGTCGGAAGAAGAAGAGGAGGAGGAGGAGGTTCAGGAAAAAGAGGAGGAGGAGGAAGAGGAAGAGGAGGAAGACAACATACCCTGAGGTTCTGTCTATTCCATGACAAGAAGGCCAGGCTATGCACAACAGATGGCAGCAGCCTGGGCGATAGGCAGCAAGCCTGCATCAACATGCCTCTGTCCACGGTTCCAGACCCAGGGAGGGAGGGGCGGGAATGTCTCATTCTAACTCTGCCAAGGAGCCTGCACTGGGAAAATAAAATCTCAACAATTCCCCAGGATAGTAAATTGCACTATGAAATGAACTAAGCAAATAATGTCATGGAACAGCTCGTGCTTCTAGCTCTCAGTTACAGCAGACTTACAATTATAAAAGAAACCTGGTGTTTTGTGAAATGGCGAGGAATAAGAAGCCAACACGTTGGCTGGTGGAGAAGTGAAATCTGCTTCAAAATTTGTGTTGCTTCGAGCAAAGCAAAAGTGTGATTTCAAAGATCTTGAGTTTTCCATCGCCTTCTATTGCTTTCCTTCTCCTTTCCAGCCTTTCTGTCTTCACAAGTGAAACGATCAGATAGCCACACAAATCCTGTGGGAAGCCTGGCTTTCTCCCTGAGATCCCAGCTCTTCTGCCTGGTGGCCCTGTGAACCTCTCTGTTCCCACCAAGAGCTAGAGCCCACTTATCTGCATGCACTCTGCCCTGCTTTGCCTGTCCCCCCAAAGGCCATCACCCATCTTCTTCACTTCCCAACGCATCACCAAGAAGCCTCACAGAGGAGGCACTGACCCTGGCCATCGGGATCTAAGCTTTTGCCTTGTCCAACCTTCACACCCTACTTCCTACAACAACAGTATTGAGGAAAAGAAAGGAGAAGGGGCAGGGGAGGCGGGGAGAGGAGGGTAAATCTACAATGCCAAATACCATTCTTCAAACCCTAACTGGCTGCCTGACAATTACCATGTTATAGTCTCTTTCACCCAACACATGTCTCTTCTCTGATGCCACTCTCTGACTGAAATCATGTCACAGTCTGATTCTGGAGATAGGTCCATATCATCCAGTCCATTAGTGTGCTGAACAACTGGTTCCAAAGACAGAGGTCAGTCAATTTTTATGGTGTAGATGCACCCCTATCGAGCTCAACTTAACCTTACAAGCTCAATGCCCCTCATTGTGGAGTTGGGAAGACAGGTGTGTGGCTTTCAGAAGTAAATGTGAGCCAGCTCCGGCACCCTGGTGACTCGATCCATTCATTCTACTCTGTCACTGGCCCAGCCACCTGGCTTTCTTTCAATTCCCTTTACTAGCTCTGCTTCCTCCTGCAGCAGGACTGTTGAACTTTCTGTTCCTTCTGCCTAGGATGCTCATTCCTTCCTTTTCGCCCAGCCAATGACTGCTCATCCATCTGTTCTCAGCACAACCATGACTGTCTTCGCTTTTTTTTTTTCTGACCTCCTTAGTCAAGTCTCCTTAGTCAGAGTTTCATTGTGCCATGGACCTTTCCTTTGTAGAATATCCCAGGTATAAATTTACACTGGTTCAATTGATCATTGGATTACTGTCTGTCTCCCTTCCTGGATGGCAAGCTCCAACAGGTCAAGTCAGGTCTGCTTTTGTTCATGTTGAGTTCCCAGCTCTCAGCCTGGCAAATAACAGGTCTGTGGTGACAACTAGTTGAATGAGTGCACGTCAGAGATCAAAAGTATGAAGGACTATACTACTAGTATCTCTCTTCTCCTTGACTACCACGTCTGGGGATGCTTTGATCAAGAGGTGCTCCCTTGCTTGTCTGCTTGCTTTCTTACTGCAAGAATGTAAGGCTTTCCACATGCTAGGCAAGCCTTCTGCCACTGAACTATATCCTCAGATCTTAAGAAGCACTCTCCTGATCAGACTCATTTGAATGCACATCCACTGCAACTTCTTAAGTAGGCCACACACTAAGCCAGCCTTAGAAATCATCTCGTGTAATCTTGACATCCCAAACAATGCCCTCTGAAGTGGCCCAGTAGCATCTTCATTAAATAGCCATGTTTTTTACTCTTGACACACTTGGATAGAACCAATTGAAAGGAATTTAATCTAAAACATAAGAAAATGACTGAATTTTAAGTGTCATTTCTAGTCCTTTATTACTAATGTGCATCAATAGAAAAGCCTAACAAAGAAGAGGTTTATGATAATTCTGTTAAGTAATAGCTAGGTTACAGAGTATTTATGCATTTATTTGATGTGTATATATAAACCTATAAAATCTAATCAATAATCTATGAAACAGCAGAGTTAAACTACAGGCAGAAATAGTAGAGACAGAAGGTATGACTTAGGACACTTATGCCCATGTTTATAATCACTAAGCTCTGGGGTCTAAGGAGAAAAAATCAACAGAGAATCCAGAGTTCTTCCACTTGGGGACACATGAGACGGGTAAAGACAAGCAGATAGAACTGAAAGAAGCAAGAAGAACCTTAAAGAATCATCATGTTAGAGTACAAAATAATAGGTTTGTTGTTAAAACTTTACATTTTCTTTTATGATTGTTGCAAAGCAATTTTAAAGAAAAAAAAAAAAGCATGCCTCTTTTGACCTGTGAAGCATGCATGCATACTGTCATTAGCATCTGGTTCAGAGCATCTCTGGTCATGTGAGCCGTGCCCTTACCTAGTCATAGTAGAAGAAGCATATTTTGGCAGTAAAATCACAGTTAAATTTAGTGTAAGCTGCTTAGTTTCGCATCAAAAGTCAAGAGTTGACTGTGTGAAGTTTACTATAATTTTCTGTAAAGAGTCTATTAAACACTAAAGCCAGGCTTAAAAGAAAACTTAAAAGATACACTCAGGGACAAATTATATATCCGTTGCTGCTCATTGCAACTCAGTGCAGTTCCCAATAACAGACTTTCACTGAGCACTTCCTGTGTGCCACCGGGGCTAGGCGCCAGGCTACCTTTAGCCAGACCTGTGCACGCATTATTGCATTTCGTTCTTACAGAGACTCCCGGGAGGTGGTGCCTGCCACTACTGCCAGCATTTTAGAACTGAGAAGTAAAAGAAGTGTCTCAAGTTGACAGTCAGAGAAATAGCAAGCAGATCATTGAACTTCTCTCTATTTGATTCATTGCGCATATTTTACCAATCAGTACATAAAGCTAAGAAGGAACTTTTTAGGCCTGATCAGCTATGGATTCACAGATTCTATCAGTGGGCCATGTTAGTTGATGACTATTTGTTTCTAGAAACTCTTTTTAAAAACATATCCATGAGCTTTTCCTTCCTAAGAAACCTGACAAAGCAATCTCTTTGAACACTGGCTCGGGAATGGGAGGGGGGCTAACTCTGAGAATTATGAAGCTACAAAATAGTAGCAGTTTTTAGCCTCATATAGTCAAATCATGTGGGGGAATTTTTAAAAGAATACTGATACTTGAGTAAGCTCCAAACCAGACCAATTGAATTAGAATCTACTAGGGACAGGGTTTGGGCTTCATTTTTTTCATACACACACACACACACACACACACACACACACGTCAGAGGGCACTATGTGTCCCTGTGGAGGACCAAGGGTGACTTCGGGAATCATCCTGGATTGCTTCTACCTCCTTCTTGCTTCACTCTGGGGTTTCCCAGGTTTCCCCCACCAAGGCCAGAAATGCAGGCTGCTGCCATTTCCGGCTGGCATTTTTTAGGTGGGACCTGGGATCTGAACGCAGGACCTTTTGCTTGTGAAACAGTCTTAACCCCTGAGTCATCTCTCCAACCCAGACTTCATTTTTATTTTTTATTTACTCATTTTTTTAAGGCTCTAGGAGGTCTAGTGTACCCCAGAGCTTGGAGCCTGTGCTTGTCTCTCTTCAAAGTTCTGACCACTCTAGATCTTTTATGCCTCCTCCCTGCTCCTTGTACGATGAAAGCTGACAAAAATTAAACGTTTAAAAATGTTATTTTTACTAACAGACCTTCCTACCTGTGGTACTTTACATGCTCTGCCACTAGAATGTTCTCTAGTTTCGAAAGTCATACCAAAAAGCAACAGCAGATGGCCCCACCTCTCTCAGAAAGGGGAAAGGCTGAATGGACGAGCCAAAGCTTTCCCTGTAAATCGGCGGCGTGTCGCGAGGTTAGCGGGACGGGGGAAAGAAACAGAGAACGTGATGAACGAAGGACGAATCCGAAACGTCAGGTAACAATTGAAGAACGAACAGAAACAATCGCTTGGAAATCAACATCAGGCATGGAATGCGCAGACGCGAAGCCAGGACAGTCTTTGATGCTGAAAACGGAAGTAGTGAAAGTTAGAAGAGAGAAGTTGGCCAACCATAAAAACTGAGTCCCAGAGTTCCCCCTAATTATGGATATCTTTTTCCCCTTTTGGGGGGAGGGGAGTGAAAGTGGAAATGGAAGGTTTAGGTTTATGTGGACACCATCTGCAAGCAAAGGTGGTCGTGTGTGTCTTTCTCTGGCCACCAATAAGCACCTTGCAGGAGA
This sequence comes from Typhlomys cinereus, assembly GCA_023101885.1. Classification (NCBI taxonomy): domain Eukaryota; kingdom Metazoa; phylum Chordata; class Mammalia; order Rodentia; family Platacanthomyidae; genus Typhlomys; species Typhlomys cinereus. The sequence goes on along the minus strand of JALPQD010000377.1, from coordinate 1,366,540 downwards.
GCTGGGAGGGCAGGAATTTTTCCCTTGCAGTATGTAGTCTTAAAATAGCTTCCATTTTCACTTTCACAGTCTGTATTACACCTCAGAGGCATCAATGAGCATGCAGCTCCTTAGAAATTAATGAAACCAACAGTCTACTGAAAGGCTAGCTGCTGTGTGGTTAGCCTTCTAATATAAAGAATTTGTTATAATGTAGAATTTAAGGGAATTGTATTTTCTTGTTTTGCTAGTGTGGTATTTTCCTATTTTTTAAAATGTGTATGTGTGTATGGCTTGCGTGTGTGTGTGTGTGTGTGTTTATGTGTTTGCATGTGCGTGTGTTGTATGTATGCATGTTTTTGTGTATATAGGATGCATATGTGTGTGGAAGTACAAAAGCTGTGCTCATTGAGTTCTGAGATTAATTTTGAGAATCATCCTTCAGCACTCTTCTACCTTATTCTTTTGAGTGAAAGTCTCTTATTTAGTCTAGAGCTTGCTAGGGCTAGTATGGTTAGCCAGCTTGCTCTGGGAATTCCTAGTCTCTGTCCTCTAGGGCTGGAATCACAAGCCAGTCACCACGTACACTTGGATTTTCTGTGGGATTTAGGAATCTGATCTCCAGTCCATTTGCTTGCATGGTAAACATTTTAACCACTAAGCCACCTTCACAGCCCATAAATGTAATTTTTAAGCAATAATAATGAGTATTACCAACAACTTCTCTCCTGAGACTCTCAGTGACACTGAAGGGATTCTTCCATCCAAGCAGAAGCAAGAAGTACAAAAGGTTTCATGTTACAAATGAATCCACCAAGAGAGAAGGAAGGTGATGTGACCAAGGGTGTCATGTAATATTTGTCATCACACTCTAGATCCAGACTGCCACTTTTAAGTGATTTTTGCCAACTTTGGTTCCTCTGGGCTTGTAAAATTTTGAGGTGACATTTTCACTGCTAAGGAGACTTCTGTCTTGGTTCAGTTTGACTCATTAATTTCAAGTTTTGACACCAAAGTCAGTGTGGACCTGTGTAAAGCCAAAGGAGGGCTTACTTAAAAGGCAAATACATCTTAAAAGCCAGTGGAGAGGAAAATACATCCTTTTCACAGAGTTTATGTCCTGGCTCGACTCTATTACACACCAAGACAAAGTGCCTTCAACCTTGCACAAGGCTTTAGATAGCCAAAGTCTCAGTTTAGAGCTAGTATGCCTGAGACATGGCAGGTTCACCCTGGGCCCACGGCATGCACAGCAATGGGAGCTCACTGTACCTGCCCTGTAGCTGTGGTGGAAACAGTGATGATTTTCCTTTCCACCTACACATCACCAGGCCTCAGCGAGAGCAGGAAAGGGAGAGGTGGGAGTGACCTACAGTAGACAGTTTGGCCAAAGCAATGTCAGGAGCCCTGACCACAGGGGAGAAGGACAGTAGTCTATAGCTCGATCGCATATCTCTGGCATGAAGTTACCCCAACTTGAACTATCTCTTTTTGCATAAAAGCAAATGTCTAAAGATGCTTCCTAAGTACCTGTATTCTACCCATACTTGTCAAGTTTGGTTCTAATTTGTTTTCCTGTAGAACAAGGAATGGAACCCAGGGTTTTCCACATGCCAGTCCCTCTTTCTTTCTTTCTTTCTTTCTTTCTTTCTTTCTTTCTTTCTTTCTTTCTTTCTTTCTTTCTTTCTTTCTTTCTTTCTCTTTTTAAAATAAAGAGTAACTTCTATTCAATGTTCTGAACAGGAGACTGTTGAAAAGCCTTTTTAACAGTATGACAATTATGACTGACTACCTAATTTACACAGTTATATCTGCAATCATATGTGATAGTAGTATTGGAGCTGTCTTATGGTCCACTGATACTTAGTACTTAATACCAACTACAAATATGGTAGCTGCACATTATATGCAAAGAGATCATATAAATTATGTTCAGAATTTTTTTAAAAAACTATTTAATATGCGTGTGTGTGTGCGTGTGTGTGAGTCTCCTTGTGGAAGACCAAGGGTGACTTTGAGAATCATCTTGGATTGTTTCTACCTCTTTTTTGCTTCGCTCTGGGATTTCCCAGGCTCCACTCACCAAGGTTGGAAGTGGAGGTTACCACCATTTCTGCCTGTGTTTTTGCACGGGACTTGGGATTGAAACTCAGGAATTTCTGCTTGAGAGGCAGACTCTTAACTCCTTAGCCATCTCTACAGTCCATTCAAAAGGTTTTTTTTTAAGTAAAAATGTAATTATATGAACATTTTAAGTAAGCCACAATAAATCCAGTTATCATAGTATTTTTTCAAGGAAACTTTTCATTGTTCTGTTTTACTTCTGTAAGGAAACTCAACTGTCAAGATAAGAAATAGGGGGCTGGAGAGCATCTTTGGGCCTTTGAGTATTTATAAAGATTTTCGAGCTTTCTGCAGGACTTCATTCTTCCTGTCAAAAACTGGAGATTTGCCAGCATTGAGCCAACATTCACGTATGGCAGCTTCCATTCCCAGGTCAGCAATGGCTGTGTGCTTTACAGGAGACGCAAGCCCTAGTTCTTCTCCTCAGTCCCCATGCCTTTCCATTGCATCACTTCTCTCATGGTCATTCATGATGTGCAGCCATTGGTCCCTGCAGAGACACTCATGCTTTTGCATTGTTGCCTGAGGATAATAACTCTTTTGCCAACGTTCTTCGGAGTTTCTCTCTGGAACATTGTACTAGTGCCAAGTCCTGCTTCTCGGTGGGTTCCTTCTTCTTTACTAGTTCTCTTACACACAGTCTCATGGGTCTGGAGGCACATGCTGCAGCCCATCAAGAATCTGCTCTCCAGCTCCTGTGTCTCTTGAGCTCCAGGCTCTGGTAACTACTCATTTTCATTTTGCCCGAACTTGGCATAGATGCTGATGAATGAATAAGTATTCAAGAGAGTCATACATGAGAGAGAGAAGAGTGAACTGATTCCTGTGACAGCGAGTCAGGCATGAGTTATGTTCAGTGGCTGGAAGTGGAGCAGAACAAGTAGGGTAGCATGAAAAAATACATGGAGAATCCTGGCTTAAGCGCAAACTCAGAAATCGGGATGCAAAATACAAGAAGGAGAAAGAGGAGGGGGAAGAAAAAGGAGAATGTTAGACCGATACTGTGAAGGAAACATAGAAGACTGTTTATGGTCTCTATCTGGGAGTACATTCCAATATAGTAATATTACCTCACAATTAGGGAAGGACTGTTTCAGAAATTGTCTATAAACCTATTTGTCTACATTACTACATGGGCTATTCTAACTCCCAGATGAGTGTCATGGAAAATAATACAAAGGAGAAAGTATTCTCAAAAAACTTTTACTGAAGAATGAACAGGGGAGAAAATATTGACTTTATATCATCACAAAGCTTTGATTTCGAAGTAGATTCGAGGTCGATTGTATTAGAAATTAGTTATATTCCCCCAAATTACCATTATCTAATTTTTAAATCTCTCATCCTTGTGCTGTGAATTAATCTAACGAGCGATGAATATAAGGAGAAACAGCAAAGCACCTGTTGATCGAAGTGTGTAAAGAGCAGAAAACATTTGCACACATCATCTCAACAAAACCATTCTGGTGAACAACAGTCTGGTTTGTGACAAGGAGTCTTCTGCTGCCATTGTCATGCTAAGATGTGCACAGCTCTTTTGTACAACTCATAGTTGCTTTAGCTTCCAACTGAAACACAGTGACAAATGTGCACTTGCATTCAAATCTTTCCTGTGTGTCGCCCACTGTTAATCTACTCCCACTTCCTTTCCATTAGCTGCTGCTCAGAGAAGAAAAAGAAAGAAGTTGACCTAGAAAGACAAGTTGTCAATTTTTTAAGTGAAAGAAAGGAAATGTTAGGGTCTGCAAAGTGGCCAGTTCATGTGGGAGGGTTATTCTGAATGATTTCAAGGAACCTCATGTTTCTCTGGTATAACATACATTTAATAATGGGCTGGAATTAAAGCAAAAACTTACCTCTCTTACAAAATCTTTGTTGAAGAAGTAAAACACACACATCAATGTATAAGATACTAGTTTCCTCAAGCATCGCTTACAGAGTTACAAAACAGATGATGAAATAACAGCTTCGTTGGGCCTGCGTTCAATATCTCTGACTTCAGTTTGTGTCTTTGGAAAGACCCTAGTAACAGAATGCCTGTCCTCAAGCCCAAGCCCCTCACCCCTATGAATAAGTAGAGGGTAGGAATATGGCGAGGAAGAATCAAATGCTTTTTTGGAGGAAGAAGTTCTGTCTCCATGTTATTGTTCTGAAACATTGATAAGCATAGTCAAATCTTTTCCTAGTGTCACCTTTTAAAAATTAATGTTCTATTTACTTATTACACACATAAACATCTACATGGTTTGTTTTTTGAATCCATTTTCTGGATTCTAGGGAGCTTAATTCCTTCCTTGGGAAAGGTGGTTTAAAAAAAATGTCACTAGGAGAGTTAAGACAGAGTGACATTAGAAGGCCTGTATCCCAGACAGGCCTGGGCCTTGGTATGTAGCGGAACAGAACTTTAAACTTTTGATCTTCCTTCCTTTACCTTCTAAGTTCTGGATCCCAGGCCTGAACCACCAAGGCTGGCTTGACCTTTGACTCTTGTGAGTGTATGTATGTGTGTGTGTGTGTGTGTGTGTGTGTGTGTGTGTGTGTGTGTGTTTTCTCACATGTACATGTTTGTGGGAGAGGTGAAGGCATGTGTACTGGTACATGTATATATGGGTGCACATGCATATAAAAGCCAGAACACCTAAAACATCATTCCTCAGGTGTCATCCACCATTTCTTTTTTGAGACATAATTTCTTACTGGCTTGGAATTCACGAGTTGGCTAGATTGGCTGGCCAGCGAGTCCAAGGGACTTGCCTTTCTCTGACTCCTCAGCCTTGGGTTTACAAGCACGCATTACTATACTCAGCTTTTTCGTGTAGGTTCTGGGGGTCAAACTCAGGTTCTCATGCTTGCAAAGCAAGCACTTTACCAACTAAGGTGTCTCTCCAAACCCTTGACCTCTGACTCTAAAATACAAAGTTCATTATCTCCTTTTCAATAAATTAATCATCATGAACTCTTGCCTATCATTTGCCATTGAAGTGAACTGCCTCCTAAGTGCAGCAGCCCCTGCTCTAATTCCCCTTACCTAACTGGGCTTGTCTAATAGGATGTTTTGCTTCATTATTCCGACTTTATCTGTACTTGGACCTATTACATTATCTATTACTCATTTGGCTCAAAACTATTTGCATGTGGACCCCATTTTTGCATGGACATAGAGCAAATAGAGAGTTTGCATTCCAGTAGAGAAAGAAATAATTACAAAGTAAATACAAATATATTATAGATGAGAAAAATGTTAATGTCAGGCAGAAGTGGAGGCCCCTGTAATCCCACCCAAGGAACGAGGAGCCTGGGAATCTCTAGAGCAAGTTGGCTAGCCACGCTCGCCCTAATAGTATGCCCTGGGCTTAATTAGAGACCCGGGCTCACAACGATAAGGTGGAAGAATGATTGAAGAAGAGTCCCAATATCAGCCTAGACGCTGATATGCACACACACACACACATGCACGCACACACACACATGCACGCACACACACAAAATACACATATGCACATGAACATGCTCCATATACACATAAAAATATAAATGGTTAAGTGCTGAAAAGAAAATTGAACAAAAAAAAAGTTAGGAATGTGAAGGTAGGAGTTGAAATGTTCGGGTACCAGGAAGGTCTTATCGATGAGGGATATTTAAATGTAGGCTAAAGAAAGTACAGGAACAAGTCATGCGAACAGAGGGAAGAACATTCAAGTAGAACAAACAAGTTCGAAGTGGTCCTGTGTAAGAGCAAGCTTAGCACACTCCAGGACCAAGTGGAGGTCACGAGGATAGGAACATCCTGAGTAAAAACAGAAGGAAGACACAAAGCTCAAAAGTCCTTTGGCAGACAGACAGAAGAGCAGTGTAGCATAAGAGTTGGACATATGGAATTTAAAGCAGTATGGTACCAATAGGCAGAGTTAATAGATTTCAGGATAAATGATGGGGAGAGAAATGAAGGATAATCCTCAAGTTTTATAACTAAAAGAATGAAGCTGCCTTTGCCAAGAAAGGGAGGGCATGGGACAAGCAGACTAGAAAGCAAGGTTGGGCAGAGGGCACGTAGCATGTGAGTCTGGAAGTCAAAGACACATCCAGACAGGAGGTGTAACTGCAGAGTCATAAATATATAGAAAGTGCTAAATCTCGATGTAGGAGACTCCAAAACAATAATATGATCCATGCCTGACACAGACGCTGAGGAGAGGTGGTGCTGCGGACAGTGGTGGGAAAGAACACAGAACTCCAAGGGGATGAGTAACGGTGGTTACTTTGGCACCTGTGAGGGGCTTTGGCACCAAGAGTGCCAGGGACAAATTTTGATGACAGGAAACTGGCCACGGGAGCAGGGCTGTGATGGGAGATGAGCAAGCGTGCCTCCTGCGTGACCACTGCTGAGCCCTGATAACCTCACCTTACTGTCAGTTCTTACATCCCACCTTCCATACCCACGGTACACTGTTCTACCTATTTCTTCTTTTCATAAATCATAACAGTTTACTACAGGACTTCAGAAAGAAAATATTACCCACCAATTTCAAATGCAAAGAAAATGTCACTCTCACAGTGGCATCTGTGTGAGTTTGTGAGGAATTTTTCTGAGGGGCTTGTTAAGGGAGGGTCAGTGGAAGGCACGTTCCTTGGTTTTCATAACTCATGGCCTGGCAGAACCCGGAGCTCTGGGGTCTTCTGACCATGTGGTGATCTTTGCTGCCTTTGCTGTTCTCACCCTAGGAGTTCTGCTCCGAGTGCTTCGCCTCCGCATCCTGCACACTCAGGAGAGCAGATGCTCCACATAACCGTCGAATCTGTGCTTAGTGTTCATGTCCCATTCTTCAGCACTGCTCCATTGCATGAAATCAATGCTTCACTGGCCTCTCCCAGCTCTCGAAAGCATCCAAAAGTCACACTTCCCAAGACACTATTTTTCCTCTCAGTTTTTCCCTTATCTAGAACGCTCCCTCCTGCAGGTGGTCTCATCATTGGTGAAATCTTCAGAACCAGCAACCTAAGAACAATCTGAGGATCCCTTATCCTGCCTTTCCTCAACCCATCATCCAGTTACCCTGCTAACTCTACACTGAAATATTACTCACACATGTCACTTCTGGAATCCCTGCTTCCTTCTTCTGTTATTATGTATATGGCAAGAATTAGCCTTTGTTTACTTACACATCTGTAAGACGTTACAGGAACTTCCCATGAAGATAACCGCAGCAAATGGTGCTAGACAAGGCTACCCTACAACAGCTAAAGTCTTGCAAAGTTAATGTTAGAGGGCAATCCCCAAAGTTGTGCATGATGCAAAGATCCTGATTAAATATATTTGAACCCATGAGTGAGAAATTACTGAGTGCCTGATAGGAATCTAACACCATAAGTGGCACTGGAAGAGACTAAAGAAGTACTTAGGTTCTGGGCCTGAAGAGATACCATACATGTACAAGGGTTTGATCCTGGGTTTGATCCTTAGATCCTACATAAAACAGAATGAGCTGGAATCTCAGCACAGGACAGGCTGAGACAATAGGATTCTTGGCTCTCACAGGCTGGCCAGCCTATCCTAATTAATAAGCTCCGGGATGAGAGACCTTGTCATTAAAAAAGAAAGGTGAATGGCACCTGAGAAATGATTGCCAATGCTGGCCTCGGCTTTTGCATGTATACACACACACATGCATGAGCACACACACACACACACACACACACACACACACACACACACATACACACAAAGTACCAGACTACTATCCCCAGAAACTTTCCAGAAGGGGCAGATGGATGTGCAATCTATGATAGTCTAGAATTGACCAATTTACATGGTCTTGACCAAGAACATTCATCCTGGGCCTGTGGGCAGCATGTATCACAGAATAGCTGCCCAACACATTCATAGATGACAAATTCATATTGTAATAACAGAAGGTCCTGTTCTGGACTGTGTCATGGAGGAGGAACAAAAGCTAAACAACAATGAGACTCAGTCATAAAAGGCTTTATGTAGAAGCTGGACGTAAGAAGGAACTTTAAAATGTGTAAAACAGTCTATCTGGAATACATTTTTAAGAAATTATATTTGCTCACTGTATATATTTTCTTTTATATGCAAGTGTAAAGTTGAAAGTCTTTGTAACTTTTTAAATTTTGACAATATGTGCTAAGCACCTCTCCAATGAATACATGTGTTACTGCTTTATTATTTTCTTATATCTAAAGATATATACTATAGAGGCTGGAGAGGTGGCTCAGGGGTTAAGCCTCTGCCTTGTAGGTGGAAGGTCCTGAGTTGGGATCCTAGACCCCACATATAGACGCCAGGCAGAAGCGGGGCGGCCTGTGTTTCTGGTTCTGGTAGGGCAGAGCCTGTGAATCCCGGGGCAGAGTAAAAAAGGAGGAGGTGGAGGCAGTCCATGGTGGTTCCCTAATTCGCCTGTGGTTCTACACACACAGACACACATACACACACACATGCATACACACACGATTGAATAAAAAATAATAAAAAAGTTTTAAAAAAGATATATACTACAATACATACTAGAACTAGTGCATCACAATTATTTAGCATTTATTGTGTGGATGAAAATGTCAAATTATAATAAAAAAATTTTAAATGGATAAAAACAATAGTGAAGGACAGTAATTCTTTCCAACTTTTTAAAGTTTGAAAATATGCATTGAATATCTCTCCAATAAATACATATGATGCTGCTTTACTACTTTTTAATTTTAAGAATACATACCAGCATATACATATCAAAAAGATTTAGCCTTTACTGTGTGGGTAGAAATATAGAATGATAATAAATTTTTTAAGATGGGTAAAAATCCAGCAGTAGGGGAGATTAAGGAAAGGCTATGAACACATAAGTTCAAGAATATGTTTGTGGGATAGTCAGTGTCTTGCCTGATTTACAGAGGATGCATTGTGGGATGGTAGGAAAAGAGTATGGACAGGAGACCGACAGAACAGCTAAGGACAGGCTGAAGGTACAAGCTACCAAGAGTCATTAATTTGAGCAAATTGCAGCTAAAATTTGATTCAGTTCTCTCTAAGTTAATATTTCTTTTGGCTTACAGAAGCAACTCAGCCTCAGTCATCTGCAAGAGTAGAAGGAGGAGAGGGTAGGCCAAACGTCAATCAGGGGAGATACGACAGCTGATAAAGGAGAAGAGCTACTTCACTTGAAGTTGAGGTTCTTGCTTCCTCCTGGGGACTAAAGGTCGTCATTGCATGGGGCGGAGCTGCCCAGTAGCACAGCAGTTACAGACTCTGCAAACTCTTATTAAACTACCCTGAAAGAAAGCACCAGGAGGTGGGTCCAAGGAACTGTCAGTGAGTGTGATGGAACAGGAGATACCAAAGACAAGACAAGAAAGGAAATGAAAGAGAGGTGTGAGGTTTGTCAGCCCTTTCCCTGTGCACCCCGTCCAATGCTCAGTGAGTACAAGGGTACTACCCAACATGACACAAAACTCATCATGAAACTCCAGCCAGTGCGAGACAGAATGAGCAATTTCAAAGAACAACAACCGACAGGAGCGCTACAGCAGAGCTAGAAAAGAAAGAAAAGAGCTGTTAAACCTCCAACAGCTGCATTAGGCCTGGCCTGGAAACAGCACAATTTAGAGGCCATATAGTTTTATGCTGAAGCCCCAGAAGTAAATGTTTTCCTTTTATAAGCTTGCTTAGAAACTGAACACACCAGACTATAGGAGATTTTTTTTTTCTGTAATTTGTTGTGCATTATCAGCTATTTACATAATGACTCTAATTAAGCTAGTTACAGCAGTTCCTGTAAATATGCGAAAGATCACTGAAACATGTAATTATGTCCTTATATCATTAATTAAACTCTATCAGCTGGGAAAATTACTGTAAATATGTCTGGAGGTGTCATTAGTCTGTGTAATGGAGACATAGAGGTCTTTATTGAACGACAATAAAATGCTCGGCATTAGTAGTCCATTTAAAGCACCACTTCTGATTTTTTAAAACTCAGGATCTCGGCACAAAAGGAAAAAAAGGTATCTTTCATTTTCCTATGTTTTGAAAAACTCCTGTGAGGTTTGAGCTTCTTCCATTACCAACTTAGAGGGCAAGAAGCTTCCCTTGTGGTCGCTCCTGGCATTGCAGCAGAGGAACGCGGCGCCTTAAGCCTAACCTCCTCGCTCTAGACCAGACTCGGCCAAGGACAGCCACAACTGGAGGATGTGACCCTTTGATGTAAGCTGCCGTCCTGAGCTGTCCCGACCCGCTTATGTTCCTGTCAATCAGTGGTTTTTCCTTCCTTACAATTTATATGTAAATCAATGTCCCCTTATCCTTAGCCAAAAGACACAAACATGAAAAGAATGGAAGAATCTCCATAAAAATAAGTGTATTTTAAAGCTAGCCAATGCTGCAGTTCCTCCGGGCAAGCTTTTCTCTCCTCCGAGGTGGGCCCTACCCTCAGTACCTGGAGTTACCTCAAACTCCAATACCAAGAAACAGTAAGAGTCAGTCCTGAGTCAGTAAGACACACACTCCTGTGCTAAGAGATGGCAGCCGGCAGTGGCGGACTTTCTAACTGGGTGGAACACACTCGCCATAAAGAATGAGGTGCCCAGGAGTGAGAAGAGGGAATCCCCAGAGCTCGAGAAAGACACATAGGAAACTCCCTCCTTCAGAAAATAACAAACAGAGAAGGTTTTCAGTTCTTCAAGGGCAAAAAATAAAAACTAATGACTAGAATTTTGATTCTCTTCGGTTGAATGTATGTTTCTGGGGAGAGAAAGATGTTCTTGTACTTTAGAAGTCTTTCAAAGGCCTTCATGGTCTTTAGAAATCAGCACTTACGTTTGAAAAGTACATTCTCTGAAGATGTTTCTAAGTTTTGAAAGAAATCGTGATTTCTATTTTCAGTAGTTATAAAATCAAATACTTCAGTCTTTCACATTTGAAGAAAGTAAGTAATATACTGGGCTACAGTTTCATCAAATTCATTTGCAGATAAGTAGTTACTTAAAAACTAGATTGGAATTAAAAGTTTGTCCTTTGGAGTTCATTTCATCAGACAGAACAAACTTGCAACAATCAAGAATCAAACAACACAAAGTAACCTACCAGTAATGCCTTGCCTTTAGGATCCATTAATGATTTCACGAATCTAATGTCTACAATGGACATTCTCAATTAAATAATGAAAGTTTGCACATGTACATTGTATTTTACATATAAATTTAAGTTTGTCCTAAAGTCTCCTCAAGGAACCAGGTTACCGCTAATTTTTTAAAAAAAATTTTTATCAGATTATGATTGTTCTCTGTCAGCGCTCTGGAATAAAGTAGACATTAAGTACAAGTTTTATTTTGCTTTGTTTTTGCTACAGGGGCTCACTATATAGCCCAGGCTGGAATGTCTCAAACTCTGGGTTTATAAACAGGGGTCAATACCATGCTTGGCAAGTAAAAACAACAGCAAAATAAAGACCAATATTATATGGCAATATATTAATGTAAATACTAATGAAGGAATTAGTCCAATGTTTAAAAACTTCTATTTTCTCATTCTTCCTTCTTCAATCAATGTTCATATTGGTTCAGAATACTTTATGTATATACACACATACACACTGTTGTCCAGTATGTTCCTGACGTAATCTTGTCTGTCTGGTCTGGTAGCCTCAGCAACCCGCAACAGATTCACATTGCCAGCTTCTGTCTTGACTTCAGGATTCAGTTCCCTTCAGGAACAATCTGGTTTTCTCAAAGTGAAAGATCACTCATAAAACAATCACGCCCCCACAGCAGCAAAGGCAAGGTGAAGAAGAGAAAAGGGATTGGAAGAGACCAGGCTTGTCCTCTGAAACTTCTGCCGCAGGTTTCAGTCCTAACTTGGAACTCACTAAGCAGGACATCTCAACAGGGTGCTCAGTGAAGGCACCAAAGCAAAGGGATGCACCCCATGGCTCTCAGCCTTCAGCGGCCTCCTTTGGAAGCCCCCTAGACATGCCATGAGATACTCTCATCACATTAAGCTTCTTTTTCACCTCTATAGAATGGAAAAAAACAGCATGACTACTGCCTGCCGCATTGTATCCTGGACTTGGATTCTTCTGAGCAATCAATCTCTGGAGTAAATCTTTAGGTCACTAAAATAAATACACCTTTGGGATCACATGCCTGGCAGGCCAAAGAGTTCTTCCCTGGAGACCGCACTACAAATGAAGTCCCTGATACCATCAATGGATTAACTCATCTCATTTAGGTGAGTAGTTGCTTTCAGACAGTAGTCCACATAGCTTTAGCACTGCTGTTTATGTCAAGGGGGACAAAGAATCTGATTTGGAGTTCAATGATATCCAAAAGATCATATGTCTTTGAAAGCATTTGAAACATGTTACAATATTCAGAGGAGCATGTGCCTGTGTGGGGACTAGGCTTTCCACAGACAGAATGACAAGGAAGCAGTTTCTAGATTTCTTTTAAGTCTATCAGTGGGGTATGCTTGCTGGGATTTACTTCCTGCCTAATAAAGGTTTTCACTCCAGGGTCTGTTCTCAATCAAATTCTCAACTCAAAAATGAATGTGAGCCCCCTTTGGTAGTGTAAGTCTGCAATCTCAGACAGAGTTTGAGATAGCAAGATTCCTGTAAATTTGAGGGTCAACTTGTACGACTTAGTCAATTCCAAGGAGAATGTAGGAAGGAAGGAAGGAAGGAAGGAAGGAAGGAAGGAAGGAAGGAAGGAAGGAAGGAAGGAAGGAAGGAAGGAAGGAAGGAAGGAAGGAAGGAAGGAAGGAAGGAAATGACTTGCAGTAAGAGGTGTTAATAATAGGTATCAATATACCAGTATGTTCTTTTTAAAGGCATTAATTGTTACTGCATTCTAGCATCCCTTCAAGGTTATTGTTAGGTGAACCAAGAAGTATTTTTTCTTAGGCTGTCACATAGAATGTTTCATAGGGCAAGTCTTCTCCAATATCTTGGCTGGTTGTTATAGAATTAAGCATCATCTGTGCTCTCTCACAGAATGTATGTACTTTGTGTGATAATCATCCAGGATGGTATCCATGGAGTACCTTCAGAATGGGACTTGAACACTCATCTGTGACTTGCCACCTCCTAAAGTACCTCCTAAAGTACCCACTAAATGACAAGTCCTGAATGAATGTTTGTTGACTTCCAATGAAGTGCTAAAATACTTTAATAAGGAGCAGAGGAGATAGCTCAGGTGCTAAAATGTCTGCTGCACACATTTAAGAACCTGGGTTTGGATTCCCAGAACCCACATATGCCTGAACTCAACAGTGTGTGTAAGGAACACAACTTGCCTATTGTAAAATGGGAGGTGGAAACACAAGAATCCCTTGAAACTCATGGACCATTTTCCCTGGTGTACACAGCAACAAGACAAGGTGGACGGTAAGAACTGATTCCTGGTGCTGCCCCCTGTCCTCCACATGCACACCATGGTATATATGCACCCCACATGGGAACACATGCACATATGTATATACATGTGTATGCATACACAAGCACACACAGGAACACATTTTAAACATGTTATTTATGTGAATGTGTCTGACACAGCACTACATCAACAAAATCTTGCAAATTATTTCCTAAATCACAGAAGGAAAAATATAAGTCAAGGATATTGCTTTCCTGCATTATGAGACAACACAGATTTTCTAAGTCACATTGCTAGTTCTGCTTTGCAAATGTTTCAGTGATCGAGAGAGCACATAAGCAAGGTATGTACAATGAAGGCCCTGCCTCCTTTTGGTTGCGAAGCCAACTTCATTTCAGCCTTGGTCTCTTTTCAGTTGAGTGATGTCTTGACCAAGTCATTTTGTCCACAAAGGAAAAGCTCTTGCTTACGTGATCATACTACTACTGAAGCCAGTTGTTTTCTTTAATGAGTGTGGGCCTTAGCCTTGCCAGCTAACTCCTGTGGCTCTGGGCATGACTCAAAGCCAGAAATGCCAGCAATTACTACTCTCAAAGACCCACAGATTCCTTCTTCAGAGTGCTATCTAAACAAATCTTTTTACTTTAAAAGGTTGGGGAGATATCCTTCATCTTGTTTCCATGAATTTGACTTCTTGTAGGCCTGAAATGCAGTAGTGTCTCTCAAAACAAACTATCAATATATTCCTTATATTCATTCAATCATCATAAATGGATTATTTTACTAGATTGCTGGGAAAGAAATCTATGTCCTGGTCTATTCTCCCTTCCCAATGGTATAGATTTTTAAGAAATCAAAAGTCTTTAGAATTTAAAAAGGCCTGGGTTTACTTACATTCTGCCTCTGAATGCTAAAGGTTTTATAAATTTGCATGTGTATTTAAACTCTCAGTTGTTTTCCTTTCTCACTCTCCTCCTTCCTTCCTTCCCTCCCTCCTTCCCACTTCCCTTCCTCTTTACTCCCTCCCTCCTTTTCTTCCTTCTGGCAGCATTTCACTGTTCAGTCCCAGTCCGATTTATAACTCCTGATCCTCCTGCCTTGGCCTCCTCAATACTGGGTTACTGTGATTACAGATAAGTTACCACTACATCCAATTAAACAGAGTCATTTACTGGCCTGGTATCTGGTAAGTGGATTAGTATCTTTATGGATTAGTATCAGTCCACAGTCAGCTGGCATGTAGAAAATGCTTAGTAAATAATAATGTATTGATTCAAAAGCATATTTGTACTCTTATTATTGATTCATTTTTCTCTACACTGTGACTTACATTGTCCACTTGACCTTGACTAGGCTTTGATATGGCTGTGCACAAAACAGGGATCATCTCCAGTATACAGATGTATAATTTGCATAATTCCTGACAGACAGGCCCACCTTAATCTCTAAGGTGATTCTGGACCCTGTCAAGTTGACCATCAGATGAAGACAATTATATTAACACGCTAAACATTTTGCCTCAGAATCCATTTTATTTGGGAATGCTTCAACTTTAGAGATATCTCTCTTGCCTTCTGCCAACACAAATATCACTTTGATTCTTGATCAGTTTTTTTCTTTTCTTTATTGATAAATTTAGTTTTTGAGATTTACAGCCATGTCTATAAAATTTTCCATTAACTCTCCCCCTAATTCCTTCCCTGTCCCTCCCTTCTCCCCTCCATTCTACTCTGCCATGTGCCATCTATTGCTAAGATTCTGTGCTGGAGTTTCAAGGTGCACACATCACTGGATTTAAAGATATTCAGAAGGCATTTGATATTGTGTTTTGATAGACTCTCCCCTTGGATCTATGAGCTTTCTATTCACAGGTTTTTAGCATAGTTTGTAGTACCAAGTATGAGTTGGAAAATAGTTGGTTACCTAAGTAACGTGCATGCCACTATTGCATTTATAAGCACATCTCTCCAGGCCAATTCTTGTAACTCTCAGGATTCATAGCTGGGTACATCTGCTAATGCTTTTTTTCTCCCAGCAGCCTTCATAGCATCTTCTTGTACTATGAGAGATGTTTGGCAAGGAGGAAGTTCCCAGGTCTGTCTCAGCTTGATTTCTCCATGTCCCTAGTAGGAGTAGATGAACAGGAGTTAATGGCCTAGAGCTTCCTGAAAGTGGCAATGCCTCCAACATTTGTGAAACACTTATGAGATATCTATTAGTGATTTGTTACCTAAAGCTCAGCTGAACCCCGAGTCCTGGTCCAAGGTATTTAAGTATTTATGTTTAAGTACAGAATTTCTCCATAAATAATCTTTTTGGCATCATCCAATTCTGCCTCTTGACAACACACATCTTTTGATCCCTGTGAGATATCCTGGGTTGGATGTTTGGACATGAGCAATGTTCACATTAAATTATAATTTTTTAAAAAGTTATTTATTTATTTATTTTTGTGTGTGTGTGTGTGTGTGTGTGTGTGTGTGTGTGTGTGTGTATCAGAGGGCACTGTGAGTCCCTTTGGAGGAGGATCAAGGATGACTTCAGGAATCATCCTGGATTGCTTCTACCTCTTTTTTTGCTTCACTCTGGAATTTCCCAGGTTTTGCCCACTAGGCCAGAAATGCAGGCCACAATGGTTTCTGCCTGGCATTTTTATGTGGAACCTGGGATCTGAATTCATGGCCTTCTGCTTTTGAGGCAGAGTCTTAACCCATAAGCTATTTCTCCAGCCCAAGTTATAAGTCTTATGCTACTGTTCCAGAGGGTATGCGTATGTGTGTAAAACGAACAACTGGGCACCAAGTAGGCTAGTTACAGTTTGCTATGAAGAAATTTAACGTCTACCTGAAGCTAGAACTGTGGCTAGAATGACAAACAGGAATTAGTCAGCAAAGAAGGATGGGCAGAGGACCAACATGAGCAAGGCTAGCTGGGTATGGTGATCCAGACCTACAAGTCTCAGCACTCTTGAGATTGACACAGGAGGACATTGAATTCAGGGTTAGATGCCAGCCTGAGTTTCATTATTAGACCCTACTGCAAACAAACAAACAAAACCAAAAGAACAAAGTACCTGGGCACAAATCCAGATTGTGAATGTGGTAAACCCATGAGCCAAGGCCCGTTACCTGTGTACGTACATAATGAGAGGCTTGGAAGAATCTTGAGATGCAATGCTAAGGATTTAAAGATCTTTATAGTCTTTATGATACAATAGATAGACGGGGACATTGATAGAGGTAGGAGCAGAGGCTAGCAGTATGGATGTAGTTTCCAGATGACCATGAGTCACTAAGTAAACAGGATTTTAAACAAAGGGGATTTTATGGCCAGAACTATCTAGGAACTTTGCTATATGATAATAGAAATAATAATTTAGAAGGCTAGCCCAACATCAGACAATTGGTAAGTGTCTAGCCTGGAGCAGCTAGTAAGAGAGATGAAAAAAGAAAGTTTCAAGAAGTGAACTTGGCAAGACTTTGTGCTCCTTTAAGTGTTGGGGGGAGAAGAGCTTAGGGTGACTCCAAGTTCCTGACTAGATTAATGACTAAAATGGTAGTAAAGCCACTCACTGAGAGAATATGCACAGCCTAATATGCTGCACTTGGGGGTGGGAGCATGCCCAGGCCATAGGACATGTAGAGGTCAGAAGACAACTTGCAGAGATTGATCCTCTCCCTACACCATGCAGGTTCTGGGGTCAAACTCATGTTGTCTGGTTTGGCAGCAGGCACCTTTACCAGTAGAACCATCTTGCTGACCCCCAAAGCTCCATTTCTTTAAAGACAGAGGAAGAGGAGGAAAAGGAAGAGGAGGAGAAGGAGGAAAAGGAGGAGAGGAATGGCAACGGCAGTAGCTAGGACAAATACACCAGGGATAAGAAAAGATGCTAGTTTACCAAAAAAAAAAAAAAAATTCTTACAAAGACACAGTGGTTGGAATTAAGCACTGACTCATTAATTTTACAAGTGGTTTCAAAATGGATGGCTTATTGACCTCAAAGTATGTTCAATCTATATTAAGTTATGTTAAAGTAAACAACTGAAGATAATTGTGCAATAACAGAGTCCAAGGGAAAGAAATATGATTCAGAAAAGCAATGTGAGCAACATGCTTAAAAGAATAACGCCCCCAAATCCATGGCTATGGGGCCACAGTCCGCCCACACCTTAGAAATGAAGCAGGGCTGCTAAGATCAAAATGGTCATGCTGCCATAATTTGCAAGGTTGCCAACTGTTCCCTGAGGGAGAGAATTGAATCCATCCGCAGGACCTGCGATTGGAGCGAAGCAGCCAGAGTGTGGAAATACGGGGATTAACAGCTGTCACTGAGCCATGGGAACAAACCAAGATTCAGAGTAAATACCTGCCTTATACTCCAACTCTGCCATTTGTTACCTCAGTGACCAGGGAAACTCCTATCACCTCTCTCATGGGGGGAAATAATCCTTGGAATTGGGAGGGAGTTGGGCTGTAACTCAGTGGTAAAGCACTTAACCTAGTATAAATTAGGCCCTGGCTTCAACCCTCAATGCCACCCCCTCCCCGAAGGAAAAAAAAAAACAGAGGGAAACAATGATAGAGAGAGAAAGACAGAACCTGTGTGAGGATTAAATGAAGCAATATATGATCAAACCCGTTGTAGAGTTTAAAATCCAAAGGCAAGACATTATTAGATACATTTCAAATCAACAAACAGAAAGAGTTCCTCCTCAATTGTTAATAACACAACGCACATTTATGTGCGTATTTGTGTTCAAGACTGTTTCAGGAGCTAAGTATGTGGAAAAATAAACGATAGGGTGATTCTCGCCCTCGGGGTTTCGATCAAAACTCTTGATGTGCTTGACAAGGCACATGTATAAAAAGTAAACAGAGAAGTAAATAAACAGTCTCAAGATGAGGTAGGGAAAGTAGGCAATAGTCCAGAGCTCCAGTGCGAGACCTGTTCCAGGCTAGGGAAGTTTCCGAAGAACTCAGGATCCAGAAGAGAACCAGGGGAAGGAAGGCATTGAAGGACCTGCTGTAACCATCGGCCCGGGACTTTCTGCTGTGGCTGTTGAAGTAGGGCAGAATGAAGAGAACCTCATGGTAGAAATCCAGGATGGAAGTTGGTTTGGTTGTGAGGCAAAATGGCATTCCTCCAGTGTCCCCAACAGAGCTTTGCAGGTTGTCCGCAGCCTACTGATTAGCCAGTGCATGAGCCAGGCCCATTATTACCTCCCATCACCCCTGGGGGAAGGTTGTGGAGGCATGGAGGCCAGAACAAGCTGGAGACAGGGAATGCCAAGTAAAGGAGTTCAGATCTTATCTTGTCAACATTAGGGAGCCAGTTATGGGTCTTTACACAGATGACTAAGCTGCCGAAAGTGCTCATAATGAGATTCACTGAGGAGTGGGATGTGGATGGATGGGGAGAAAGAAGCCACAGGGTCTGGAGTAATTAGGAGGCTGTGAGGTAGTTCAAGTATGGAAGAAGTGAGGCTGTGTGTGTGTGTGAGAGAGAGAGAGAGAGAGAGAGAGAGAAAGAGAGAGAGAGAGGGAGAGAGAGAATTATCCAACAAAAGAACTTGGCTAACACAGTGTTTGCTACTGAGTACACAGTCAGTATGTGTTTATAATTAATAAGGAACTAGGGAAACCCTGTAAAAGACACAAAGGTGAAGTGGGGACCTGCATATTTTGAGGGAGGCAGAATGTTAAAGACCAGACATACCTTCAAAGATCTTCACAGCTTGTCCTTTTTGTTATTCCAATGAGTCCCTAAATGTCATTCTTTGCTTTGTTGCTTCTATTTGCATTTGTTTTTAATGCTTTTACACTTATATATCCTGCGTGCAGGTATGGATGCACACGTGGTGTGTGTGTGTGTGTGTGTGTGTGTGTGTGTGTGTGTGAGTGAATGTATGTGTCTGTGTGTACAATCACATGTGCCATGGCATACACATGAAGTTCAAAGGACACTGTCATAGTTAAATACAGGTGTCAACTTGACGGTTGAAGATCAGGATTCTGGCCACATTTATGAAGAATGAGTAGTTAAACCCAGAGTGACTTGCAGGAGTTTGTCTAGCTGATGGGGGAGGCCCGGTCTATGGTGGGCTGGACTAATCCCCAGGCAGGTGAATAAGATGGAGGGAACTGGTTGAGAAAGTTGGCATCCTTCTATATACTTGGCCAGAGACACTGGTCTGGCAAGTAAAGATTGTCCCCCTTATAGCCATTATGTGGATATGGTGTGGCCAGTTCCCTAGGCTCTTGGTGTTGGTGTGGGCACTTCTGAAAGCTGGATGAGCAGCTGTAACTGGATGATCTTAAACCGGAATAAAATTCCTTATTCCTTTAAGCTCTTTTATCATACGTTCATCAACAACCATGAAAGCACTCTGCTAGACATCTTGTGGGAATTGGTTCTCTTCTTCCACCATATGGGCTCTGGGGAATAAGACTGAGGTTGTCAGGCTGGACAAATGTCTTTACCCGCTGAGCCATCTCCCTGGCCTGCTATTTGCATTTCTATGAATATAAATTTGTATTTTGTTAGTTGACTTTGAATTTGCTATTATTTTACATGTATACTGTGTGTGGGATGTGGAGAAGGGAAGGGGAAATTCACCACAACCTTAAGGAGAGATGGGAGAGAAGTGATTTCTAAAAACTGGATTGGAGGACTTGCCCTGAAGCTTTGAAAAGGTGGAAGAAAGTTAGTTACTTTGCAAAGCATATCTTCTGAAAGAGGGAGAGGTGAGGCCTCTATCCCCAGCAGGAAGGCTGCTGCTTGCCACCTGTAAATAGGGTGCAGAAAGAATTCAGGGCTCCCCGAAGGAATATATAGACCAAAACAGAACCTATCAGACGGCATGGTTGGTGAAAGTAAGTATTGTTTTGTTTCCTTCTGTTTTGTTTGGTTTTGTGACAGGATCTCTATATGTAGTCCTAGCTGGTTTAGAGCTCAGGTTAGCTTTAAATTCAAGATCTTCCTTCTAGAATTATAGGAGTGGCAGACTGTCATACGTGGTTTGGGTAAGCATAGATCGGTGCTTGGTGGAGGAACTCTTATCCAGCATGTATGAGGATTTGGGTTAGCTTCCCACCACACAAAAAGTGACTAATTCCTTACAGAGGGCACTGGAGTTCAGCTTATGGCTTTGGTCATGTAAGTAAGGACTCTACCTCTGATCTATGTCCCTAACCTGAAATTAACTTGTGCACTCTTTCTATGTATCTTTCTTTTTCTCTTTCTCTCTCTCTGATATATGAAATAAAATGTGTTTCATATTGTAAATTGTAGTCAAACATGAAAAAGTCAGGGCTGGAGATATAGTTCAGAGGTAGAACACTTGCTTAGCATACTCAAAGCCATGGGTTTAATATCTAGCACCATACACATAAAATTTTTTTATAAAATAGCTAGAAATTTTTCTGTAGTCTTCAGTAAGTCTCTTTGCTTAGTCTCTAGTCAGCCCCATCTGTCAGCCTCTTAAACATTCTCCCTAATGACTTTTCCCTTGCTTACTTTTCTATTATGTTAGATTCACATATCAGTAGCAAGTTTGTGATAGGACACAATTATTGCCTTCATGCAAATAAATACCTAAAATAGCACTATTGAGTGTGGTATTTGTAAATGCTTTAATTACCAAATTTTCAGAAACAGCCCTTATGTGTAGAATGTGCTACTTCCTGTGGCATAAATGCCCCAGCTATAGTCAATTTCAAGCTACTAATGAAACTCATCAGATGCAAAATTAGAGGAAGATGCACAACAGCATGTTATATAGGATTTCCAACATAGAGATACATCAGAAGAAAATATAGTAAGACTGAAAGTGAAGGGCTTTGAATATTACCTTGTAAGATATATTTACCTGTAAGTTATTCATCCATTAATTTTTGTGGTGGAGAGCTGACCAAGGGCCTCACACATGCTAGGCAAGTGCTTTCTTATTGAGTTACACCTCGGCCTTGTGATTATTTTTAATACATCCATATTCTAAAAAAAATGGCTCAAAAGATTTAGATCTAACACACAACTGTGCTGGCTCTTCCCCTAGCAGGCTCTGATCCTTCACTCTATACTACCTGCTGGACAACTTGATCTCTTCTACCAGAAACCACAAGCTTAACATACTGAAATCTAAAACGCTTTCCTCTTTGCGTTTCCTAGTGCACACTTCTCTTCTCCTCTTAACTTCCCTCTTTTTATCAATGGTGTCCCCAGAGCCAGTTCAATCAGCTGCTGAACTCAGACGTTCTGCCTATCAGCATTCATCCCATATGTCTCTTTCATTTCTATTATATCTTTGTCCTTTGGACCCACTAGCCAGATCTTTCAGTCTCTTTTCACTCTGATCTACTGACAATCCTGTTGGATTAATCTTCCAAATGTACAACTCTAATAATAGAACTTGTCTATTCACAACACACACACACACACACACACACACACACACACACACACACACACACACAGGCTTGCATTTGGCCTTCAACATCCTCCTTATTCTAAGCACTTTGGACAGTGCAATGTTCCTGCTGCTTGGAATGTGCCAAGTGATACCCGGGCTTTGGCTCACAACTCCCTCTTCCTCTGGAGTAAGTTCTTGCCACTTCATAGAAGGACTCAACCCTTCTATCCAAGACTCAGTTCAAATGTTGATACAAAGATGTAGGGGTTGTCATAACAATATGTAAGTTGATGGGAATTTGGAGAGTAGAAGCAAATAGGACAGGCCAAACCCAGGGACCATTTAAAGAGAGCAATGTGTTTGGCCACTGACTTTTATGGAGGTTGTATGAGCCATGCTGCACTCAAGTAGTATAATTAAAAGGTTCTCTGGTAGTCAACATGAGGTCTATCTCAAGCCTATGGATTTCAATTATACATGCTACAGCTGTTCTTCATTAACTGAAAGGATTGAGATTGTCTATACTTTTAACTATTTTGTATTTACTATAATTATATTCCTCTCTTAATGCCCAGAGTCAAATTGGGTTGAAGTGGAGGGAAAGGTGGGTGGTAGAGACATGCAACCCTGAATCTTGGCTGCTGCTAATGGTTACAGGATTCATCTCTGAAATGCTGCTGCAGTTACTGGAAGCAAAGAAGCTGAATTCAGATCTTTTCTACATGGTTCTTCCCTCAACATCGAAATTCACTAAAATGCTCCAAGGGCTTGTTTCATCTATTTTGAGGGGGGAAGCTTATGAAGAACAGCAAGTATTCAATGATTCTTTTCCCTTCATGTTTCAGAAGCTGAAGTTTAGTAGTACGGGAAGAATAACAGTTTGTTACAGCCCTCTTTCTAGTCACTGGTTCTTCTGATGGAGTTTGAGTTACTTTAAGTTATGGAGAGCCAGAATCCTTGGCCCAGAAAAGATGAAATGAAGAAAGGGAACACAAGATCTTGGAAGACAACTGGCAAAGATGAAAATACACTGAAACAGCAAAAATGATTGACAAGTATCTGAGAGATTTCTTCTAGGGACACTACTTGAGTGTTTCTAAGTGAATTCTGGGTTCAGCATCAGATCTACTGAAATGAAACCATTGACAGATAGATGTGAACTGCATGTGTTTCATGCACAGCCACAGGTCTGGATACTCAGGACTGAGGATCAGGAGAAAAAATGGAGGAGTATGCAGTACATCCCTCAGAGTCTAAAGCATTACCATTAATATCTAGTTCTTTATAGAGCTATTTTATGACCCCCAGCTACTGCATCTCAGACAAAAGGCTGCCTAGGAATTTAGTTCCATTCTAGCTTTGTCACTATTAAAATAACTGATTCAGAGGACTAAAAACAAAGCAACTGAGAGGAATAAAGCATGCAAAGTTGTCACCTGAAAACATACTTGTAACAATGATGAGTAGAGGGAGAATGTAGAAATGCAGCGATAGAGGGGCTGGAGAGGTGGCTCAGGGGTTAAGCCTCTGCCTTGCAGGTGAAGGTCCTGAGTTCGGATCCCAGATCCCACGTATAGACGCCAGGCGGAAGCGGGGGCGGCCTGCGCTTCTGGTCCTGGTAGGGCGGAGCCTGTGAATCCCGGGGCGAAAGGAGGTGGAGGCGTCCATGGTGGTTCGCGAATTCGTCCGTGGTTCTACACACACACACACACACACAGACACACACACACACGCGTGCACATACACATGCACATGCGCACAGTTGAATAAATAATAATAATAAAAAAATTTAAAAAAAAAGAAATGCAGTGATAGAAAGCATTCTTCAGTGCTGTTGAAAAAAACATCTCATCCATGCGGGAATTTTGATAACTCCATTAGCTCTGTTAGATTTCTTTTTCCTTACCTGTGCTTATCAGATGGCAACAAATCACGAATTTGCCTAATGATATTTTTGCTTATATTCTTTATTGACCTACACATGTCCTCCTCACATTATTTTCACACACACAAGAAAAAGATGTAAGACCATATAGGAAAATGTCTGCGGAAGAATAATGTTATAAATTGTCAAGGCAACTTATATGAAAATGCACAAACGGAATCAAGAAAACTTGCAATTAGGTTTTTTTTTTTTTAATTTAAAACTTGTTTTAAGCCTACCCTGTCTCCAGCCCTCTGGAGCTGAAGAATTTATGGACAAGAAGCCTAGCACATCCTGCATGGCTTCCATCCTTTCAGGAACCTCATGAATGATGAGTGTGTAGAGCAGCAACCAGTAGGCAGCAGAACAGCATCGGAATGGTGGTCATACGAGGAAACAGTATTATCATGTTGGAAGCTTTGGAGCGAGTGTAACAGCAGTAGCAAACCAGTCTGTGTCCTTCCCCAAAGGCCTGTTCCAGCTATGACCTAAAAGTCGGGTTGTGTACATTTTCATATTGAACTTTTTGCTGAATAAACTTTTGCAGCGGTCAACAAAACACAACAAACTTGTTTTAAAAATCACAAAGTAGTTCTACTCCCCAAGTATTTTACCAAAGAGACTCTGAAGTCACTTTTGAAAGTATGCAGAAATACTCATAGTGTACAAAGACAGATGGGAGTTGTGCCAGTAAGATTCACAGAGTACTACCACGTAAGACTGCAATTCCATTAGGGGT
Organism: Typhlomys cinereus; assembly: GCA_023101885.1. Lineage (NCBI taxonomy): Eukaryota > Metazoa > Chordata > Mammalia > Rodentia > Platacanthomyidae > Typhlomys > Typhlomys cinereus. The sequence goes on along the minus strand of JALPQD010000377.1, from coordinate 1,341,984 downwards.
AGTTTCTAGGTATTTGTAGTAGATATTTTTCAGTGCTTATTTTTTGACGTGAAGAAACAAGCTTCATTACAGAATCTAAAAATAAATATTAGCTTTACGTATGTATCAACTGGCAGGTCACATGTCTTTAGAAATTGTGAACTGAAAAATCTCACAGTAATTTTCTGGTAGGGTTTTTTTTTTTTTTTTCCTCTCCAAGAAAACAAAAACCTTAACAGCAACTACCATGTTTTGATAAGGATTTAAGCTGCATCACTAACTTTAAGAAGGAAAATTTCAAACACCAAATAGAGCCTGGAACCCAGCATGTTTCATCACTTAATAGAGTGACTCGTTCTAGCAAGAGGAAGTTTGAACTGCTGGGACACTTGGAACACCCACAAACCCAATCAGGAGAAGGCTCAAACTCCTAAAAGATTGAAAGCAAAATAAACTGGTGTGTATAGAGAATGAAAAGGGGAAAAAAAATCCCCAAGAGTATTGATCTATAAAACAGAAGCAAAAGTAAAACTCCCCTAAAATCCCCTAATCACCAATCCTTATAAATTCAGCACTTCTTTCCCTACTTCCGGAGCCTCTAGTTATATGAACAGCAAAGTCTTTGCTGATTTTCCAGCTGGTAAAATATAGCTTTGGAAAGACACCTATCGTGGACACCCTTACGGTAATCACAAAATGTTTAGCTGTTAACAACCATCATGCAAACGTGGGGTTTCCTGAGTTCTGCTAAGGGATGGGTGTTTGGAAGCCAGAGGATTTTTTTTTTTTTTTTTTTTGGTAGGTGTGAGATCCAGGATGTGTGCCCCACTCGGGAGAGAAGCGAGGTTCCTGGTGCACCGCCTGGGCCTGGAGGGGTGGGTGGGGCTGGGCATCTGCCGGGGTGAGAGAGGCATGTGACAATATCTCCGAGTAGTGTGGGTTGCAGGATCTGGGAGGGGAGTGAAAGCTCGGCGGGGGGAGGGGAGATGGGTAATGTGTCAGAAGCGACAACCTCAGGTTCACTTGTGCTTAAGTGTCCCTGGTCACTAAGGAGTGCATTAAAGATGTTCTGTTATAATGAAAATAGAAATAGTATATTTAGCGAAACATCCTGGTAGGAAAAAGTATATTCCCGTTCTTTATTCAATCGATCATTACTCAATTCCCCTCCATCCGGGAGGACTGTTTAAAACTCTGCCTAAAGGGGACAGAGAGCTACTTTCTTCCACCATATACCCATTGATACATCAGCAAGTGCCCAGGCACATGTCACTAAAGGCAACCCGGATGAAACTCAGTGGACCACACACAGAGAAACGAGTGAAATCAGAAGGGAGACTGCTTAAAAAGAAAGTGTGTAGTGGGAAAACGAGAGGGGATGGCATTGGGTGATAAAAAGTGCAATGGACATAAATTCATTGCATTCGCGTATGAGTCTCTAGAAGAATAAAAATGAATACATAAACCTTGCCTAAAATCCAAGCCCCAACGTGGGAGTTTCCCTCCGGCCCACCGCAGCGGCCGAGCCCAGGCGCGGCGGGCTGGCCCCGGGTGCCCGGGAGCACGCGGAGTGGGCGGCCCTGACAAAGCTGGCCGCGGACGGGGAAGAGGCATCGGCGGTCCTCGGCGCGGGCCGGTTCCGGCGCGGCCCGGGAGCGGGGTTTGAGAGGAAAAGGCGCCGCCGCGGGCCGGGCCGCCCCTCCTCTGCCCTGGGCGCTGCGCCCGCGCGCCGTCCCAGCCTCGCCGCGCGCCAGACCCCGCGGCCCCGCGCGCGAGGCGAAGGGGATCCGCGGCCCCCGCGGCCCCGCGGGCTGCAGCCGGGGCGACCGCGGAGGCGGCGGGCAGGGCGCGTGCGCACTGCAGGGGCGCCAGATTTGGCGGGAGGGGGAGTGTCCAAAGCTCTTTGTTTGATGGCATCTCTGTTTACAGAGTTTACACTTTAATATCAACCTGTTTCCTCCTCCTCCGTCTCCTCCTCCTCCCTCACCTCCTCCTCCTCCTCTTTCTCCTGAGAAACTTCGTCCCGGCGGCGACGAGCGCCACTGAGCAGCCGCGAAGGGACTCCGGCCCGGCGGAGGGCAGCGGGAGGCAGCAGCCGGTGCAGTCCCCGCGGCTCTCCGCGGAGCCCCAGCCCGCCGCGCCATGGCCCGGAGACCCCGGCACAGGTAACGGGGGAATCTGGGGGGGTGGCCTGGGGGCATGAGCCGGGGCTCCAGGCACCTGGGAGCAGGTGGGCATGGCTTCCCGGATCTTCTGCGAGGCTGTCAGCCTCTACCTTGGCCGTTCGGGAGACGGATGAATGGGAAAGTCTCGGCGACAAATTCACCGGGACGTTGGCAAGCGCGCCCAGAGGCTCCTTTTGCAAGTTGCACGGGGATCCGTTTCTCTTGCGGGGGGAAAAAAACAGCCCGTTCCAGCCCGGGGCAGAGCGCTCCCCACCAGCCTCAGGGAGCCCGCCAGGTGCCTGGCGTGATGCTTGGAGTGCCAGCCAGGGCACTGCTGGATGCGCTAAGATGTGTTTGGACTTGGATTTGCCGAGCATATGGCAGATGTAGGAAAATGCCGGATTGTTTAGTGGCTACAGGTAGTTCATTTAAATTTCATTCATTCTTTAGGGAGGCAACCCAAGTGTCAGCTGACAGACGGCTGGAAAGATTCTAGGGGGACGGAAAGGTTTTGAAAGTTGTTTTAAGCTTTTTTTTTTCTCTTTTTGAAGATCCAAGCCGTTATTCTCGGAGAGTTTTTTATTTATTTACTTATTTCTACTGCAAATATTGCTTGCTCTCGCGCCGCACATGTCACCGCACCCGCCCACATGATGGGTGAAAACCCACGCATGGGAAGAGCGAGCGGGAAAAGAGGGAAGCACTCCTTGGAACTGTCAATCGCTGGCCGTCCAGCTTCCACCAGTCTCGGGATTTCCCGAGGACACGCGGCGAGCGGCGGGTGCCGGGGTCGGCTCGGTGGCGGTGGCCCCCGGGTGCGATGGGATGGAGGTCCGCAGCACCCACGGCCGCTGCCGCGCCACGGGGACACGGTCCTGGCGGGTCACTCTTGGGCGCGGAGGTCTGGTCCCCGCGCGCACACGTGGAACAACTGAGGTCGCCGCTGCTCCCCGCGCTGGGCTCGTCCACGGAAGATGGACGGCCTGCGGGAGATCGGCTGGATGGACGGTGCCAGAGAACTTTGGAGGGGGAAAAAACAATCACCGAGGCGAAGCAAGCCCGCCCGCTTTTCCCCGGGTAGTTTGATTTTCTGTTTTTCGCGAAACTTATTTGGCGTGTGCATGCGCGGATGTGTTTGTCTTTCTTTCTTTTGGTTTGAACCGGCAGGTATCGGTCCCCGTGGGACACTGGAGCTGGGATGTTGCAAAAGAGCGTGGGCGTGGGCGTGGGCCCTGAAGCGCACCCTCGGGCTCGGGCAGCCGGGGAGCGGCGCCTAAGCACCTCTGGGCGTTCGAGCTGAAAGGGAGCGACTTTGGAGAGACCTGGGATCTAGACTCTCCACGCCTCGCCACCCCTTCAAACGTTGACTTGGGGACTTAACCGAGAGCGCATGGACACCTGTCTCGGGGAGCTGAAACCTGCAGCCGGAGGAGGGCGTGGGGAAGGGGTGCTCCGAGGAGGCGCGGCCCGGGCTCAGCGCCCCAAGGTCTCGGCTGCCCCGCGGGGCGTGGCCGCGCAGGTTCCCTGCGGTTCCCAGGTAGCCGGGAGGGGAGGCGGCGGGGAGGGGCAGGAGCCTTGAACCTGGCTCAGGGGGGGAAGAGAAACCCGGCTGCGGGCTCCGAGCCGTTTCTTGGCAGGGCCAGCGTTAACTCGGCAGGGATTATTAACCAGGTCAGCGAAATGAGTCTGAACCCCTTTTCTAGAATCGCGTAGCGGCCACAGTCACTTCCTCCCGCTCCCCTCCCTCTTCCCAACCCCCCATCCGTCCCCTGCACCTCTGGTCTTTTTTCGTTTCTTTGCACGGTTTGGTTCCTTGACAGAATGTAATATTCATAGTTGTACTCCGGTAACCACACCGGCTGTAGCAGGTGGAGGAATCGACGGCTTCAAGCCCTGAAATCAGCCTTTGAAAGTCCTTTGACTGTTGGGTCTGAGATCTTGTCAGAGCAGATAAAGGAAAAGTTATTTCAGGTCCTTTGTCGAAATTAATCATACTACTGAGCGACCAGGTTCTTTTAGAACGAGGAAATTGCATGCAAAGCTCCAAGTCGAGCCCTCACCCAAGACTGCAGCTAGCTCTGCTGACCTCGGCTCCCTCAGAACCTGCACGCACGCTTCTTCCAATACTGAACGAGCAAGTTCTCTTCTGTGCTTAATTTGGAAGGGGCACCGAATAGAGTGGGGCATCTTTCATGGGCGCTGGAAAGTACCTTAGAAATAGCATCCGAGTCCTTGGGTACAGGCGTGGCACCAAAGTTCCCAGAAAGAGCAAGTGATTTGTCCAAGTCAGGCCTCTGGGTTCTGGGAGACCTAGGGCTTGCACTGTTTGCTTCCAGAACTCTGGTTCCGTGGGAGCCCTGTCGCCCCGCACCTGGCTGTTGACTGCCCCCTATAGGTGATTGGTTCCCAATTTCTTACTTGCTAGAAAAATGTCCATCCACAGAAATGCCCTCCCCAAATTTAGTCAAACACAAAAGGTGCACCAAGTTGAATCCGTGGCTCCACTTTCAAATTCCGGGTTTTTGGGGGGGAGGAATCCCTTATACTTCCTAAGGGGTTATTTCATTTTGGGAGTCTTTCCAAGGACTCCCTATCAAAAGGCAGTTTCCTGCCAAAGATGCTTATTTAAAGCTTGGGCTTACAGTGTTTTTTTTTTTTTTTTCCCCTTGCTTTATCATGTGCTTTATGTTAAAGGGAAACTTGTAATTATTATTGGTCAGACATTATTTACTATCTGCTGTTTACTGTATGATACAGAACTATGTTCTTGATTCAAAAGAGTCACTAAATGGAAAAAATACAGATCATGAATAGAGTTTAGTGGGATTTTTTGTGGTGATGTTATTTTAAGGTTAGATCACATCCTGTCACTGTGCAACCTGCACCATCCCTTCTTGCCCCAAATTGTAGCTTAAAATGATGAGAATCCCAGCTTAGGAGTTTTGGTAAATACTTTTGCTTAACTTGTATGGAGTTGGAGATATTAAATTTGTTAGTTTGGGAAGACAAGACCTATTATGCATATAAATTTACTTTTTTAATGATTTGCATTATGTTATTGCCTTGTGTTAGTTTTTATTGGCTTGGGTTTCATGGTTTTCTCAGCATTAGTGAATTTTAGCAAAGTTGCTAAGAGTATAATTTCTCATATCTTAAGTTTTATAAGGAAAATTGTACTATAGTCAAACTATAAAATTACTATGATCTGTACAAAATATGATTGGTAAACATTGTTTGGAGCTACTGCAACAATCACCAACATTCATTGTTTTATTCAGCTTGGTAAAAGAAAAAACTTTTGAAAACAATGATTTTTTTTTTGACCCATAAATTTATTCTGGGGGATTCCCCTAGTTTTTAACTAGGTACCCTTTAAGGTATTTTAAACACCATCCAGTCAGAGACAGAGAAAACAAGAGTAAGTAGGATTCTGACTAGGTGGTGCCCTAGTTACTCACTTGGTTACTCTGGAAACTGAGCATTGTAAACATGGGCACAGGTTGGGTCAACCAGAGCTTTGAACAGTTTGATATTCACAGTAATTACAAAACAATTATATTATTTGATGACTTTATTCTTTCTCAGGTTTTAAAGTCTTCCCTTTTAGGTTTTTCTCATCTTTAAGGGATGATCATAATTATGCTATTGGATATATATTTTCCTGTCTTTTAGTAGAACACTGGCTCCATTGGAATGTAATTGATTGCTCCATTGTGTTCAGGAAACATTTAAACGATTTGACATGTGCCAAAGAGTTTGAGTGCGCTCTTATTTAAAGGACATGGACTCTTGTTCCTTTTCTTGTCGTTAACATTGAGTTTCAAACTTAAGCCTCCATTGGTTGGAAGGTTGCCAAATGTGTAACTTGTCACTGGCCTAACAGTAGCAACAGGTTTAAACATGCAGAGCAGTAGGCAAATGCCAGGCCCTTGGCTGTATCTGTGGATACCGCTAACAGCAGAACCAGTTTACACGGCTACAGCAGCAGAATGCAGAAAACAATCTCGTTGTGCAAGTTTCCAAAGTTTTATCTTCGCAACCTCTGAAAAGCTCCTTGAGGAGTTTTTGTGTATGTTTTGTAATCTGGTCGTTTAGATCCTCTGGTTTCAGCCCGTGTGTGCCCATTCTTATTTCTGCAGCATATACAGTAGCGATGAGGATGATGAAGACATTGAGATGTGTGACCATGACTATGATGGACTGCTTCCCAAGTCTGGAAAGCGTCACTTGGGGAAAACTAGGTGGACCAGGGAAGAGGTAATTAACTAGTAACTTTGTCAAAACAGAAAAAAATGGAGAGTCTCTAGTTAGTGAACAACAAAACTTTTGCTAGGCTCCACAGGCTCACACTCATGCACAGACTCTGGAAGAGCTAGCTCCTGCTGGCATGCAGTGATGCATGCACATGCCTCACCCTCACACTCCCTCTGCTGTCGGTTTCCCTTGAATGTCCTCTCCTTTCCTCTTTATGCTTTTCCCATCTATTTCCCATCTAGACCCTCCATTTCTTCCTACTCTTTGTCATCAATGAACACCTCACTTCTTTCTGTGAAACAACCGTGGCTCCTTCACCCTTGGATGCTCCCAGTCACTAGCTACGTGGTTGACTTTCCTGGTACAGTTATGTGTATGTGTCTTCACTAGACTGCAGCTGTCTTAGGAATAAGAACTAAGCATCTCCCATCTTTGTGTTTCTTGCCTCCAGAATTGCTTGCTACAGTTTAGGATGTTGGTAAATGTTCTCTGAATAAGAGAATGCATTGCCATTTCCTAAGACAAAGCACTTGCCAAAGTAATCTTGTTCTGACAAAGTCATCTGATATTCTTGACACAGTGTTTCACAGAGGCACGTGAAAGATTGTTCTAGTCACCCAATAATGGGTGACTACATATCTGCTTCTTTCAGAAGCAAAATCATTAATGTGTGAAGAAAAGTTTGGTTTTTTTTTTTCTTAACTGAACTGTGAGATTAATTGAACTTGGCTTTCAGAGCTTCTGTGGACAGGCGGGAAGATTTTCAGGGAGGCACATAGGAAATGTATGTTTCATCTGTCAAGGTCATCCACGTGGATGATCCTCAGAGATAGTCAAGTCCTGGTGTTCACCATGGCTTTCAATTCCTGTCTGTCTTGCACCAGGGCCCTGCCTTGCCTGTGAATGTTATCTTTGTAGAAACATAAGAGGAACACATTTAGAGTAGCACTTGTGAACTGGTAGAATGGTGGACAGTGTATAAACTGATAGAACCAACTGTCTTGTGATTGCTTATTTTCTTTTATGGCCTAATACCTGTGCTCTGACATAAACTCTAACTATACTGATGCAAAAATTGAGTGATTTCCCTGTATTTTATATTTAAATGTTAAATGTGAGGTTATCTTCTGTTTTTTTTTTTTTTAATAAGAAAAACTGGACTAACTGGACTAACTCTCCCCCATCACATAAAACTCTTCACAGTTGTCATACACTAAACATTCAATATGTGCTAGGCATCACTACAAATGTTTTATGTAATGGTGTTGTGTAATCCTTGCATACCCTATTGATAACAGCATTCCCATTGCATAGATGACAATACTAATCTGGGAAGGTACAGTGATACACCCATGTTTATCCATCTAGTCAATAGCAGAGTCAAAGTGAAAGCTTTGGATAGTGGATAGTGAGGTTGGTTCCTTTGCTTGTGATAACTTGAGCAGAGTTAGTCAGTAAATGACTGATGGCTTTGGATTGACTACTTTTAAATGTCTTAGGATGAAAAGCTAAAGAAGCTGGTGGAACAGAATGGAACAGATGACTGGAAAGTGATTGCCAATTATCTCCCGGTAAGTGAGTGAACTTTTCTTATTTTTGTAAAAAAGATTTAAATAAAGTTTTCTAGAAGATGTCCCATTCACAATTTAGTTTCTAACTGCATTATGAAAAGATTTTGATACCTTTTCAGTCATTGCTTCTTATTTTATCTTTTGGTTTATAGAATAATACAAACTAACATCTGGTAGCTTGTTACATAGTTGAGGATTAAGCTTGGTATGTTCTCTAAGTTAGTTTCAGCAGCCATAGCCTCGACACCTGGATTTAACCTTCCAAGGAACTTTTTGACATCTTCCACCGCACTCACCTCTCCCATCCTGGCAGTGGTGGAATTTGGAATTCCTTTGGAAGTCCCTCTGTCTCTTTATCCCATAGGGTGGGCTGTCATAGTGGTTTCCTAACTTGCTTCCGCACATGTAGTTTTCCGTCTTCCGTAAGTTCCAGACACCGTGGACCAATGGAGCTTCCTAAACTGCCACTGTACTTCACTGGCAGAGCGCTTGCCCCACACCACACCAACAACAAAGGACAAACCAGCAAAGTCCCACCAATGAGAACATAGAGCCTCATATACCGCTTTGGCCTGGCATACAAAGGCTCTCCTATTTGGTCTCAACTTACAGCTCCGTTCCACACCACCCCCCTCTCCTACTTCCTCTCCATAAACAGGTTTGGTTGTATTCATTTCTGCTTTTTCTCCTCTGGGCTTTTGTTCCTGGTGATTTCACTTGCTATAGCATTCTCCTTTTGCTTCTCCAGTTAAGAGTCCTGATCATCCTCCAAAGCCCTTAGCAAAAGCTTTTCCTGGATCCCTACTAACAAAACAATTTTTCCTCTGAAGGGGGATCCTTCTCTCCTCACCCCACAGCATTTCGCCTTGGTCTTTTCTTACATGTAAATCAAACTCAGTTAATTGCATATTTGTCTTTTCTTCCTATAAGATTATATGTTCTTAGGAAGTTGGGCCTTTTGTTATTTTCCTGAGCTGATTATTTCTTCATTTTGAGTGGGTTTTCACCAAAGCTGACAACATACACTTCCTAATGACCCTTAGGCCATGAAGGAACTCCCACATGCCCCAGACCGAAGTTAAAGTTGAGTTAAATAGACACGCATGTGTGCAATAAGGTGTCCTTTGTTCACACGGCAAGACTGTTTCTCACGGGGATAGAGTTGCCAAGGTCAGATGCAACAGTGATATATTCTACACATATTCTTTACCCTGAAAGCAATGAGGGACACTGTCACATGTCTCTCCATGGTCATGAATGTTTCATTGCATATGGTCTCCCTGTGAGTCCCATTGGACATAGTCTCCATGCACTTATCACATCCTGTCTTTATGACGGTGCTTATTTGTCTAGAACCGGACGGATGTGCAGTGTCAACACCGGTGGCAGAAAGTGCTAAACCCCGAGCTCATCAAGGGCCCCTGGACCAAAGAAGAGGATCAGAGAGTAAGTGCTGTCTCATGGGTGTGTGAACTGTAATTAAGAATATTCCTAAAGCCATGTGTCCGACCCGACGAAGCAGGTAAAATGCACAGAAAGGAAGTGAAGGACCCTGTTCCCGAATTCCTAGTGATTGAAAGCCGATGTTTGGTTCTCTACAGATCATGTGGCACTGAAACGTGATTTCCCTGACTCATTCTGTAACATTAAAACACAGATTATTTTTGTGTTTATCTAAAGGTGATAGAACTTGTACAGAAATACGGTCCGAAACGTTGGTCTGTTATTGCCAAGCACTTAAAAGGGAGAATTGGAAAACAATGTAGGGAGAGGTGGCATAACCACTTGAATCCAGAAGTTAAGAAAACCTCCTGGACAGAAGAGGAAGACAGAATTATTTACCAGGCACACAAGAGACTGGGGAACAGATGGGCAGAAATCGCAAAGCTACTGCCTGGACGGTAATACTTCCAAAAATATATTGGTTGGGAAGAACAATGGGTTGGGTGCTGAACAGTCTAAATGTGTGATGAATTATGTCCCATTGACCTTAGACAAATCTGTACCACTGATTCTGCAAGTGGAACTTGGAGTTTATCCTTCTGAGCACTGGTAGTCAGTCCCTCCTCAGTGCTCAGCCTTGGGCCAAGTCTTTTTTAACTTTCCTCAACTTCCGTTTCCCCATCTGCAGGATGAGTGTGATCTGTTTCACAGAGCTGGTTTTAAGATCAAGGAAAACGAATCTCAAAAGCACTGTATAAGTTAAAGAACTCTAAATGCACAGAAGGAAGTTGAAGGCAGACATTGTCTTTGGTCTCAGTTCATCTGGTCAATTCGGAGACCATTTCAGCAGCCACTCAGTTTGGATTTCAATTTCTCAAACCTGTTTTCTCCTTCTTCTCTTCTTCCTCTTCTTTTTTTTTTCTTGCATTTGTGTGTGTGTGTGTGTGTGTGTGTGTGCATACAAGAAGGTACTTGAGTATGCGTGTTTGAGGAGGCCCTAGGCTGATTTCAGGAATTGCTCTACCTTCTTATTGCTTTGCTTTGGGGGTTTTCTAGGCTCAGCTTTCCAGAACCATAATTATAGGCCATAGCCATATTCACTGAGCATTTTTTTTAATGTGAAATTTAGGGTTCCAAACTCAGGTCCTTTTATTTGTGAGGCAAAGACTTCATCACTTAGTCATCTCCCTAGCCCCATTCACTTTATACTACCATTTGGTTACCTTTTTTGTTTTTGAATAAAGAATTTGTGCAATTATCACACTTATTTAAGAGTTTTAGCTAATTTTCAGTGTGGTACTTTTTTTTTTTTAATAAGGAAAGAAAATGGCCTTATTTTGAAAGGTAATGGTGAAAGCTTGTCTTTGCTCTGCCCTCATTTAAATAGCACAGAACTCATTTATTCTGAAAAATATTTTCTCCTATAAATTTTAATATAAAAATTTACAGATCTGTTTATTCTTAAGCTCCTTATTTCCAAAGTGGAGAAGGGATCATTCCAAAATGGCTTCCACTGTGCTTCCTTGAGAAGGTCCCACCCGTGACCTCCCTGTGGCTCAATACCAGCTCACAGAACCCCACGAGTCTGCTCATGGGAAGCCTCTCCATTCTGTCTGAGAGGAGATAGCTGGCGATCTGAAAATTAAAGGGGCAACTGAACTTCCTCTTTCTTCAATACACATTCCCCCACCCCCATGGAAAGAGGGGAGTCTTGAAATGTTTTTTGCTTTTTTATTTTTATTTTTTTCTGAGAAACTGTTTTCCTGAGAACGGAAAGTATTTAGTAAAAATACTTTGCAGTTTGAAAGTTTCTGCGGAGGAGTGTGGTGGCTTACTACCGCCTCTCAGGAGGCAGAGGCAGTAGGATCAGAGGATCAGAATTCAATGTCGACCTGAGCTATAGGAGATTCCTTCCCAAATACCCTCCCACAAAAAAAGCAAAAACATACTTGGATTAGCATCTTTGATTTGGGATTGGGGAATCTCGATACTTTATTTTCTACTCTCATTTCTCACTGGTTGTAAGAAATAATTGGAGTGCTTTCAAAAGGAAGACTTGTACATTGTCCCTCAAGTTATGAGGGACACTGAGGTTGGCCACTGTCATTTGCAAATTTGGCCTTGTTGTGCATATGCCCTGCTAAGACATGATCTAAGAAGGTTTTTTTATTTCTGGTAATAATCAAAACTTGTGTTAGAGTCTGATAGCACACGATTGGTCAGCATCCACATGAAAGTTCATCATATCAAATATCCTTATCAAAAAATCAAGATGGCAAAAAAAATCTGCATAAAACTCAATACATTCCAGATTACGTAGGTGAAGCAGGCATCAGGGGCAGCACAATCCTATATGGTGGGAAAGACCCAAGCAACTGAAAAATGTAAACAAAGTTAGTGCAGCCATAGAAAAGATTTCTGTTAGAAACGGTTTTCTGTCAATTGACTGTGATCAGAATTAAAATTTTGTTTGCAAAATTTATCCTTGATCTGTTTCTGTGCAGAACCGATAATGCTATCAAGAACCACTGGAATTCTACGATGCGTCGTAAGGTGGAGCAGGAAGGTTATTTGCAGGAGCCCTCCAAGGCCGGCCAGCCACCAGCAAGCACCAGCTTCCAGAAGAATGGCCATGTGATGGGTTTTGCTCATGGTCCCCCTTCATCTCAACTCCCCGCAGCTGGCCAGCCCTCTGTGAACAATGACTATTCCTATTACCACATTTCTGAAGCACAAAATGTAAGTCATTCCTGAGAATTGAATGTTGTGAGAGAGATGGTTATTCTGGTTCCGGGTCATAAAACTACTTTGCAATCATGTATTTTTCACAGAGGTTTCTTAGGGCCGATCACAATCCATCTTCAGCTACATCCTTTGAAGTAGATAAGGGAAGAAGATAGACTTATCTCTGATTTATAATTTGGGTTACAGAGCTCCTAGGAGTAATATTGAATGGCAGCCAAGTTTTTGGTTCTAACTTGCTGTTTCAAATCTGATTTAAAATTAACTTTTGAATATATATAAACTTAGTTAAAATATTGCAAAAGAAGATGGGGGAAGGGAGATATATTCATAGTCTATGAACTTTCCTCTTCCAAAATGAAAAGTGAATGTAATAATACATTTAAAGACTTGAGGAGGATGTAGCTAAACTATAAGTTACAAAGGGAGATCATGAGTTCAGTTTCCAAAGTGTGCCAGCAGAAGGATATTAATTTAGTCAGTAAATATCTACTTCTTTTTCTGAGTTCAAGGCAGAGTTTTGTGCCATTGATTGCTTGATGTCTCCTTTTATTCTCATTTGGAAAAGCGTCTTTCTTTCCTCATTTCTAGACAATTATTTCTAGGATAAGAAATCATTTATAATGGTGGAAAAGAAGAAAAGAGAGAGAGAGAGAGAAATGCCCGGAAACACTTATTGCAGAACTAGCAATAAGTGATGAAAACTTACCCAAGAGTACAGAACTTATATGCAAATGCTATGTAAAACATATTCATAAATAGTTTTTACTTGTCTCTCTCTGTTCCTTGAATTTGACTACAGACTTTCCAGAAAGGTCTCAGGTGAATGAATTATCCTAAGAGGTTCTGTGCTTTTGATTGAAACTCAGAATTATCCTAAAGAGGGTTTATCCTAGAGCTGTTTCTCCTGTGCAAGTTTCTTTCCTGAGTGTGTTTTCCATTGTGCTTGGCTCTGAGTAAGCAATACTTCCTGACAGGATTGCGGAGCCCTCGAGCCTTCTTTTGCTACTTTGCTGTAGCTACTTAGCCATTTTTAAATGCCTCACTGAATTTCATATTAGAGGAATTTTTTTTAACTTGTAAATTTTATCAATTAGCTAAATTGTAAGTAAAATAATTTGATATATAATTATATATTAAAATAATAATAATTTAATTAAGAATTAAACTTAAAAAAGTATCAATTAGATACTTTTCCCCCCTCTGTCCCAGAACAAAACCCCAGGAAGCATGTGTAAATGAGAATGACTTAGCTTTGTTTTGCTTTTTGATCTAGGTCTCCAGTCATGTTCCATATCCTGTAGCATTACATGTAAATATCGTCAATGTCCCTCAGCCAGCTGCTGCAGCCATTCAGGTGAGCTCCTAGTACAAAGAATCTTGTTAACCGTGCAAGGCAGCCCTTCTAAGATACACTCAACTGCTCATCTCAACACAGTTCATGAGTTGAAATAAAGAAAAAGCAATGGTAGCCAGGAGGACCGAGTTCAGCCAGTTATTAGCCAACTGTGGCTTCTAAAATGAGTTTATTCTGACTTCATATTGAAGGTCAAATAGCTCATTAATCACATGCCCTTTGACCTCAGGTTTTCCCTTTCTGCCTTGAGTCCTATATAATATTCAGCGAGATTTCTGTAATGGAATTCTGTGGGGGTTGGCCTCAAACAATTGCTCTTTGGATTCTGAGGGTTCTCGAGACTACTAGCTACAGCCATTGTTCCTATGGCTTCCATTCAGACCTGGTCTCTCCCCCTCCCCATCTTCTCTTGTAATTTCAGAGACACTATAATGATGAAGACCCTGAGAAAGAAAAGCGAATAAAGGAGTTGGAGTTGCTTCTCATGTCCACTGAGAACGAGCTCAAAGAACAGCAGCCATTACCAGTAAGACTGTCACTGCGTGACGGGACGGCCATGGGTAGCTACTTTACCCCAATGCTCTTCCAGATCCTGTTTCTCCTCTTCTAAATATTATTCCAGCCCAAGGTCTATAGACACTAAATGTTTAAACACAAGAAGTGACTATTAATAAAATGCTGCTACTATCAGAATGTATGTAAGTTGGAGGTAGTCTTTGAATTGTAATAACCCCACACTGTGAGAGTCGCCAGCTGGTTGCTTTTTCTTCCTAAGGACTTTTGTCAATTCAAGGAGTAGAAAAGATAAAATGAGTGAAAATCTGCATTTACATTTTTACAAGCTATGTATCTATGTAGCACCCATTTGATTTTTTTCTTATTGTTATTTTTATAACTTGCATTTGAATGTCTTATAATTTCAAACATGATTTGATTCATATTCAGTAAAAAAGAGATGACTACTTATAATTACTCTCTTCAAATTTTAGCTACTCCCTTTGGTTTGCATGTATGAAACCTGTATGGTCCACCTCTATCATTAATGTCATTATCATGTTGGTGTGTATGTGCGGCATATGTACACATCTATGTGAGTGTGTGTATCCTTGTGCAAGCAGGAGCATGTGCACATATGTGTCCTTGTGTGGAGGTCAGAGGTCAATATCAGCTGGTTTCCCTAATTGCTCTCCAACTTATTTTTTGGCTCATTGACTGTCAGATTGGTCAATAATAAGCTCATTTCGTCCTCCTCTTGTACTACAGTTATGGATACGCAGCACTGAAGACCTAAATTCAGGCATTTGACCAACTAAGCCCTTTCCTCAGTACCCCCCTTCTTTTTGGGGAGTAGGCAGTTCTGAGGATTGGACCTACAGCTTCTCAAGTGCTAGGCAAACTCCTTACCACTGAGCTACAGTCCCAGCCCTTGTGCAAGACATTTCTGAATCCAGACCTTTTTTTTTTTAACCAGCAATTGGGAAGAAAGTTGGGAAAGAGACTTGACTTTGGGACATTAATAGTTAAACCCACAAAGCGAGTAAGAGAGAAGTGATACCTAGGAGGGATTCTTAGGGCAAAATTTCTTTTTTGTTAATAATAAAATAATGTGCACATGCTAGTTCGACCACTTTCGAGCTTTAGTTGATGTTTTGCAATTTTTCCTGCTATGTGGTCATGCTGTAAGGCGACTTCTGTTAACTTGATCTTCTGCTTTCCTAACCACGTTGACCTGGCAGCCCCTCACTGCGTCCATGCGATCTGCAGCCAGAGGAAAGGATAGAAGCCACAGAATGTATGCAGAGAAAAGCAGCTCTTCACCCTTAAATCTCCTAACCCTTTAGTAGGTTAGAATGCACGTAGGACCATTTTTAAAGTCATAACAAACTTGGATGGGCTTTTTGCAAATTGAATTTCGTGTGGATTGCTAAGAAACCCTAAGATTTCCGTACTGTGTAGCATAGTCCCCCATTGGAAGTTTGAACAAAGTCATAGCAACGAGGTGATGGCGGAGGTACAGATTGCAGCACTATGGGAAGACAGAGGCTTACACTGACAAAAAGGAAACATCTTGACAACTGTCTCGCAGGCATAAGTTTGGGATGATGCAACTACTTTTTATCTTTCCTCCAACAGCATCTGATACCTTGTGCAATATCATTGCTTAGTTTCTTCTTCCTTTCTTCTCCCCATCTTTATTTCTACACACCCCCTTCCTCAGACCCAGAGCCACACTTGCAGCTACCCGGGGTGGCACAGTACCTCCATGGCCGACCACACCAGACCTCCTGGAGACAGTGCACCTGTTTCCTGTTTGGGAGAACAGCACCCCACTCCGTCTCTGCCTGCGGATCCTGGGTCCCTGCCCGAAGAAAGCGCGTCGCCAGCAAGGTGCATGATCGTCCACCAAAGCACCATTCTGGATAATGTCAAGAACCTCTTAGAACTTGCAGAAACACTCCAATTTATAGATTCTGTAAGTAGAACTGTTAGGGCAAGTGTATACTTCGGGAAGAGGAATGAGAGAACTCCTTTTGTGAATCATTGCCATTTTCTGTAGCAAATATGTTTTTGACCTACATTCCTGTAAAAGTAAAAAACAATTTTAGTCTGAGTGAATTTTTTTTTCCAGACATCTGATTTCATAGACTAGCTAGACAGGAGGCAGCTGTCCATCCTTGTCCTTTCAAAGCCAAATTTCTTTTTTTTTAAATGAAGTTGGTGACTTATAAAAGAGAACTCAGATTATAAAGATGTCTTTTGAGCTATTTTTAGCTACTATTTTTATTTTGTGTCTTTATGAGGTTCTAGACATTTTCTTTGTTTTTCTTTTAAATAGCATATTAAGAATTATTTTTCCTGAGAGCTTAAAATAATCTTTTGGAACACTTGAAGTAACAGTCAGCTTATGGGCGGGGTATGGCTATCTCTACAAAATGCTGAACATTGATTACAGTCTGATCGGTTCATTGATGTAAATTACCATCAGTGAAACAAATTTGAATTCAGTACCCACTCAGCAGACGCTCAGTTCCTTTCCCCAGTTTCTCTGTTTGCTAAAAAAAAAAAAAAAAAAAAAAAAGCATTTATTACCTTCACATGGAGCAGGGCTGGCAGCTGCCACCAAAACACCATCTAGACAGGTTTTCTGTTGACTTTGGATTTCATGCAAATGACGGAGTGCCAGAGCTCCCTAAGGCAAGGCCAGCCTCCAGGCAGTTGGTAGACCCCTGTCCCTGCAGGATAGCAGCAGCTGTCACCCCTGAGCCCCAAGTCCAAGGAGGCCCTGGCTTCTTGCATTTTAGCATCCTCCGCTGGGTGCTGTGTTTCAGGTGAGGGTGGCACTCACGCACACCCTGTCTCAAAGCTCTGTGCCTCCCACATTGTTTCAGGATTCTTCATCACCGTGCGATCTCAGCAGTTTTGAATTCTTTGAAGAAGCAGCCTTTTCACCTAGCCAGCACCACGCAGGCAAAGCCCTCCAACCTCAGCAAAGAGAGGGCCTTGGGACTAGACCTGCAGGAGAGCCTAGCCTGAGGTTGAACAGACGGGTGCTGAGCGAGGGTGCCCTGGGCTGGGCCTTACCTTCTGCGAGGCACAGCACAATTCCACTGGTCATCCTTCGAAAAAAGCGGGGTCAGGCCAGCCCCCTACCCACTGGAGAACTTAACTCCTTCCTATTTGCTGACGTCAGCAGCTCAACTCCCAAGCCTTCCCCTGTCAAAAGCCTGCCCTTCTCCCCCTCACAGGTAGAGCGTGATTTCTGCACAGCTGTTGTTCATTTTTTCAGCAGACACACGAGCCTTAATAATATAGAAACTAATCCTTCGGAACCAATGACTAATTGCTGCTGTCCTTGCTGATTTAATTCTATGCCAAATGTAGCTGTGGCAAAGTCATTTTGCCTCCCCAAAGTTTAGGTGGGCTGTTGGTCCCCCTGGTGATTTGGTCACACTCTTCCCTCTTTTCCTCTTGGTGGTTTGGAAGATAGTTGCATGAGATGTGCTTTAATTTTTCTTCCACACTAGTTTAACATTTCCATCCCTTCCTCTGCCATGTCATCTCTCCCTTTTAAATTTTTAACATGTTTTCTACTTCTCTGTTCATTTATTATTTTGTGATCCATGAGCCCTTGGGGAGGAGGGAACTAAACTCTGATTATAGAATATTTGGATTGCAACTAGAATATGTAACGATTCTGATATAGCTGAAGTTGAAGAGGTTTGGGAGAGGGTGAGGAACAGATGCTTCAAAAAATAATTTAACATTTTTAAATTTTTTTGGCTCTTAAATTTTACCTAACTATTTTTCTGGGGGCAGTTTTTGCCACAGAACATTCTTGTTTCATATAGTGCTTTTCAAGTATGGAAATGATGATGCTTGTCAGACACCTTGTATTTATACATTGTAATTATTAGATAATTTGGCTCTTTAAAACTTCTTTTTTTCATTTTATCTGTTGAGGGTTTTTGTTTTTTTCAGTCTGAGAATCTAACTCAGGGTGCAATGCATGCTTGGAAAATGCTCTGCCACAGAGATATGCTCTTGGTTCTGTTTTAAGAGCTTTAAGTATAAACAAACGACATTCTTACTATCTATATATAGTTTTTGCGAATGCACATGCACACTCACACATACATATTAGTTCTGTAAGAACTAATAGATAGGTATAAGAATCTGGGAAACCAAACAAAAATATTTTTTTTTACTCACACTTTGTTGTTGCTGCTGCTGTTTTGGATGTTTTGTTTTTTTTAAGTTGGGTTTCCCAGTTCTCCTAGGCTCAGGGTCCCTCCTGGCCCTGCCTCCTAAATAGCTGGGCTTCAGGCAACAGGCATGATGTCTGGCTTCCCTTGGAAGTTTTAATATGCTGACATATATTTAACATGCTGCAGGATCCTGCAGGAGATTCTGATACATTCCCAAGTGTACTTCATCTTGGAATTATTTTAGAAACACCTGATGCTCACCTTGAAACTTCAGTATTGTGAGATGAATCGTTATGCAATAATTTTCCATATAATTTGAACTGTACATAGTAAGTGTTTAGCTTCATTGATCATTAAAGAGAGACAAAAGACTATGAAGAGAAAAATAATTTTTGAAAATACCTTTTTAATGTTAATGAAGAACACTTCTCATTCTTTTTCATGGCAAGTGTCATTGTTTGAAATAATACCCACTCCAACACTATGTAATTAATTATTAGCATCTGTCTTCACTTTGGGTTAGTGAGTCAGTAAAACATGCTTGCTTGTTATCTAGGTCTGATTTTCACTTGTGTTGAATACAAAAATCATTATTTAATTTTAATTTTAATATTAATCAGTCATTTTTTTTTCTTTCTCCCGTAGTTCTTAAACACTTCCACTAGCCATGAAAACTTAGACCTGGAAATGCCTTCTCTAACTTCCACCCCACTCAGTGGGCACAAGTTGACTGTTACAACACCATTTCATAGAGATCAGACTGTGAAAACCCAAAAGGAAAATTCCATGTAAGTCTTCAGTCCATGAAAAAATGAATCTGTCATATCAAAGTATATCAATGAAAATACAGTCCCTACATGCTTGACCCTTGACACATGTGTAGTTTTACTAATCATTGTTAGGGATCATCACCCCCTCTTCCCCCCACAGTGAGCGTGTTATGATGACTAGAACCGACAGTGGGAAGATGGGCCAAGTTGTCTTTTACATTCCAGGCTCTTATGTATACAGAGGTAGTTTTCAGGTAATATTTACACCCAGTTCATTTGCTAAGACCTTTCCTCCTCATCAAAAAGACTTTCAACCTCCTTTTTTAAATTATGGTCTTCAGAAGAAGATCGAGAGCAGTTTGTATTTTTAATCTTATTTTTCTTTTTTATAACTTTTATGTATGTGTATGTCTTTGGACAGTCAAACAGGAATGTTATAGGATTCAAAGACAAGGGAGTGATTAAGTCATTGTAATTTGGTAAAGGCTTCACTTATTTAAAAAGATGGCAGAGAAAAGCAGTATGAATTAGTAAAACAGACATATACACACTTATGCACTCTTTTTAAGAACAACAAAGTAAATTTTATAGGTTAGCATATATTCCTGAATTTAGGCCCTATTTTAAGCAATTAGTGAGATTGGCTTGGGACTGGTGAAATAGCTCAATGGATAAGGTGCCTGCTTGCAAAACAAATGTACTAAGTTTGGGTCTTGGAAGCTTACACGGTAAAAGAAGAGAAATGACTTCTGAATGTTGTCTTCTGACCTCTACCCATACACCGTGGCATATCATGCACATGCATTTTCTCTCTCAAATAGAAAAATAAAATAAAAATTCTCAAATAAAAATAACATCAGATAACCATTAGGCAGAGCTAGCAACATTACCTATGTCTAGAGACCAGTTAGGAAATGCTCTTAATCATGGGGATATAATATTTTGAAATATTTATAAGATATAATTTCTGCACAGAAACATTATCCCATAAGAATACATCTAATTAATTGCCATTCCCATTTCCGTATTCATAACAGACATTAGGATATATTCTGAAAAATAATAACACTTGATAGAGCAATGTGAAGGCTGCATGTCTTTATATTGGGCCTTTGTTCTTTTTAAAGTTTTAGAACTCCAGCTATCAAAAGGTCAATTCTAGAAAGCTCTCCAAGAACTCCTACGCCATTCAAACATGCACTTGCAGCTCAAGAAGTTAAATACGGTCCCCTGAAGATGCTAGTAAGTTCTACAGAAGTCCTTAAGTTTAGTGGGCTTATTGGTATGGAGAGGAAGTGTCCCCTAATTTAGAATTGTGTCCTCTTCCATCAGCCTCAGACACCCTCTCATCTAGTAGAAGACCTCCAGGACGTGATCAAACAGGAGTCTGATGAACCCGGGCTTACTGCTGAATTTCAAGAGAATGGACCACCCTTGCTCAAGAAAATCAAACAGGAGGTTAGCTATGAGCCTTGCCTCCCTGGTTCCTTAGTGCAACTTGAGGTGCCTGTGAGATCAGTGCTGGGGAACAGCGTGGTTTCATCAAGGTGTTCATATATGGTGTCGTCAAAAAGTTACCTCCAGACTATGGGCCCCACCTTTCATTTGGGAAGCCATTTCCACTGACTTGATGTTTAGACAGAAAAGATGCTGTACAGAGTAAGGGAAGTAGAAGGAAGCAGATTTCTACTGCATAGTACATTTAAAAAAAAATCACTGATGAAGGGCTGGGGAGATGGCTCAATGGAGAGTGCTTCCTGTTAGAAACATGAGGACCTGAGTTCAAACCCCGTCCCCATGTAAGAAGCTGGGTGTATTTGTCTGTACCCATGACCCCTGCATTAGGAGTAGAATCAGAACCATGTCATCTTCTGACCTCCACTCTCCCCTGCAGCAGTCTACACATGTACATGCTCACATACATGCACCACATACAGCATACACACGGAATAATAAATCAGTGATGACAGACAGGTACATATTTCTGTTTTCCTGTGTAGGGTGTATTTGGATACATAAGTACGCAGGTGTGTGTGCACTTCCTTATATTTTGAGACCGCGCTTCTTACTAACCTGAAACTTGTCAAGTAGACCTGGCAAGCCAGCAAGCCCCAGAGGTCTGCCTGTCTCTATCTCTCTTCCAAGATGTTCAGTTTTCACATAGGTTCTGGGGCCAGAACTCAGGTCCTCATGCTTGCAAGACACCTGAGTGGTCTCCCAGTTTATTCTAGGCTAAATATAGTGGCTATGTCCGGTAAAGACAGATTCTAGTTACCTTGAATGATGTGTTCCCACATTTTCTTATGTCACGGAGTAATATGATGGCGTTGAAACAGTAGTATCTTTCTTTAGAATGTAAGGCATTCCTAGCAGGTATTTGAGAGGCTGGCCAGATATTTACATGGTATTTCCTTCTTTCTTTAGGTGGAGTCTCCAACCGATAAAGGGGGAAGCTTCTTCTGCTCAAACCACTGGGAAGGGGACAATCTGAGCACGCAGCTGTTCACTCAGGCGTCTCCTGTGACAGACACCCCGGTAAGTGGTCGGGCGCTGAGGCACCTCACAGTGACATGTATGTGTGTGACATGGGTGCCCACAGAGGCTAAGGCACACACTCCTTAATGTGTCCCATTTCTAAATATTCTCTCCTGCATGATTTTTTTTTCAAAATGATTATTAATATGGAGATCATTAATATGAGACTTTGACTTATATACTGGAAACACTCTTCCATTGAAGATTTTTTTCCCCATCGTGTGTGTGTGTGTTAACAGTTCATGTATCTTAAAATATAATAAAAAATATAAAGCCAGACAAAATATATCCATTTTCTACATGTATTTCCTTGTACTTAAGTGGCCCTTGTCCTTAAGTGTACTTAAGTGGTACTTGGTTATGCGTAGCCTCTAGCATAATGCTGATCATGGTGCCTAGTAGATACCTGTCATTATACCAGTCTAGGGACTCCCTCAGCATCCGCAGAAGAATGGTTTCAGGACTATCTCCTCATGCCAACATTCACGTTCCATGTATACAACAGCATGCTGTTTACGTATGTAACTTTATGCAATCCTCCTGTGCACTTTAAGTCATTTTTAGATTAACCGTGACACTAACATGTGTAAATGCTGTGAGAATGGTTGTTATGCTGTATGTGTGAATCATGTCAGTGTGAATAATGGCAAGAAGAGTTCTGCACATAATCAGTGACAAGGCAACTTTTCCCCTGAATGCTTTTCGTGCTGGATCTGGGGAGGCCGAGGAGCCGCTCTGCTGTGTTGCTTTGGTCTCTGCCTTTCTCATGGGTTGTAGTTTGTGGGTAGCTTCCCTTATGTTCCCTGGAGATATAGAACAAATGATAATTCTCCTCCTATGCACTCAGTACACACTAACTGGTAAGCACGAATCTCGGGGCTTCAGATGGATTAATTCATGTCACCCTCACAATGACCCTATAGCATTGTTAACATTTTCACTTTCGCTACAGCAGCAAAGACACCGTGCAACTTAGTGATTTATTATATTTGCTCAGTATAATCTGCTTAACTAGGTGATGCTGGGTTAGAACTTTGAAAGTCTGGTTGTAAAAACCATGCCGTTCACCGCCCGGGTTGGACGGCCAGCAATTTGTAGCTTTCAGTGTTTTCTGTACTAGTGTAGCATAAAGAGTTCTCGTCAGTCCATCCTTAGTTTCAGAAGCACAAGTGAGTGAATTCATTTAGCTGGTAGATTTTGAGGGCCTGCCACATGTATAGACTAGGAGGGACCCTAAAGCTTTGGGGGCTCTTTTTGGTGATGTTCACAACCTTGGGAAGGAGGGTCAACACGTGACTTAACCTCTCTCTTAGATCACAGGGAAGAGGATTGCTGGCAAATGCTTGCATTTCTTCATACTAATGTGCATTGCAGAGCTGGGATTGTGTTAGTTCTTGTATTTATGAAGTCTCATTTACATTTCAAATGATTCTTTTCCCTTTAGAATATCCTTACAAGCTCTGTTTTAATGACACCCGTATCTGAGGATGAAGACAATGCTCTCAAAGCATTTACAGTACCTAAAAACAGGTCCCTGGTGAGTCCCTTGCAGGTAATTACTATTCCAACATTGGAGTCTTACAATTCACATGCTGAAAATCTGTCATCTTCGGTTGTTGTTTTAATGCTTTTAGCCATAACAGAGTGATGCTTAAACAACTTCTTAATGTCTAGAAATCATCCTATATTTTTTTTGCTACATGGATACATATGAAACATGCTGGAAATTCTTAGGCGAGCATGTCTCCAAGCCTGATGAATTACAACACTGTTAACCCTGACTGAGGCTAAGGTCACATCCCCCACCCCAGTACCAGTATCTCCTTCTGCTTTTAAGCATTTTATAAAATTCATGTCTACATAGTTTACTCTTTGTTTCAAAATTTTTATCCAGTATGCTCTATCTCGAAACATCCCAAAGCTCAGGGACTGTTTGCATTTCAAAGGAAATATGAAATTAGTTAAAAATAATTGCAAAGCATTTGACTATGAGAATTTAAAAAAATGCACTGCTGCATGGATCATCTGTGGTAAACCATCTGCCATCCAGTTTTAATATCAAAGGAAATTTCCCTCGTAACCCTGAAGTGGGAGAGGGGGGTCTGTTGATGAAATACAACAAATTCCAAATTAATCCTGAGCCAAATGTAAATAAGAATGCAAATTTGCTCTCCCAAATTATTTAAAGCAGTTCCCAACCTTAAATGACTTAGCACTCGGCCAGCTGCAGCTCTCCCCTCTGCCCCTTTGTATGGCTCAGAGGGAAACTTCAGAAGCCCCTCTCCCCCAGCAGGTGGTCATAGAAGCAGGAAGTCAACTGAATGCCACAAGTTCGAGGGCACTGCAAGGGGCAAAGAGCTGAGAGCTGGCCTGTTCCCTTGCACAGCCCTCCCACCCTTGTGTCATGCCTACTCGCTCCAATACATTGCAAGCACAATTGCTGAATAATTCAGTGCCGTTGCATCCCTGTGTCCTGCCTTAAAGACCAATTGCTTTGGTTAAAGATGGGTGTGGGTCAGAGTATGGGAGAGGAAAGGTCAGTACGTGTGGACAATTAGAAGTTCTCGAGGTATGGGTTGTGTGGGAAAAGCACACAGGCTTGGATGCAAGGAAGAAAGCAAATGCCAGCCCAGCCTTGGAAAACACAGGCAGAGAAGGAAAGGATGCTGAAGTCAGGGCGGCCATTTTCCATAGAGCTGACCCTGGGTCCGAAGGGAGACCTTTGGTTTGTTTTTCTTTGGCCTTTGGCTTTCAAAGCATAGAATTTGGAGCTTTAAATTGTATTCTCTATTATACATATGTTATAGCCTAGCCAGTCTTCTGCATTTCAGAGTATATACATTTGGTAACAGTAATCATTATATAAATTGAAAACACATGATTACTCTCTAAAGTGGAATCCTAATAGCTTTTGGCCTAACCAAGTAGAAGGTAGGTGAAACCATTCAGAGCCGGACATCTGGCTGCTATAAAGCATTAAAAAGTTGGGGCTGGAGAGGTGGCTCAGGGGTTAAGCCTCCGCCTTGCAGGCGGAAGGTCCCGAGTTCGGATCCCAGATCCCACGTATAGACGCCAGACGGAAGCGGGGGCGGCCTGCGCTTCTGGTCCTGGTAGGGCGGAGCCTGTGAATCCCGGGGCAGAAGGAGGTGGAGGCGTCCATGGTGGTTCGCGAATTCGTCCGTGGTTCTACACACACATACACACACACACAGACACGCGCGCGCACATACACACAGTTGAATAAATAATAATAATAAAAAAAAAAAAAAAATTTAAAAAGTTGACAATACTGCTAATATTAATGAAAAGGCAGGTTATTGACTTTTACTACAGAATTTTTAATGCTACTAATATTTTTAAAAGCAGTATGTAACTTTACCAACATACTTATGTTTTTGACTGAATAAAAATATTGGTTATTTTTGGAACTCAAGATTGAGTAGTAGCCCTGTTTTATTTGCCTGTGTTTCCCTGTGCATCAGTGAGTCTTACTCGGTACTCTACAGTTTCCAGTATCTGTGTACTGAGATTAGGTCACCCGGGGTAATCACACTCTAAAGATGTTTGTTAGTTCTACTGAACTGCACAGTGGAGTCTAAGAGTTAACTTAGCGACAGTGCCTCTATCTACACTGTACAGTTTACAGAATCAACACTGAACAAGTATATTTTAATGATATGCTATGATAGATAGCTAATTCATCTTAAATGCACATTAAATGAATGAATGCTAAATCCAAATTTCTTCATTTTGCATTATGGATGTCTAGATGTAGGAATATGTGATTTCTTTAAGGTTTCAAAGGTTTGAGATAGATAATAGAAAATGTATCAAGTAATTGACTATCTTGCTTATAACTCAATAGTATTTATACAATATAAATATAATTATCTTCTTCCTTATTTGGGTAGGAATATTTTATAAGACCCATATATAATTTATTATATAATAAGCTTAATTTATAAATTGGGCACAATGAGAAATTAGTAACAACTAACAATGACATGCAAATATAGCAATACATAGTAATAAATAGTGTGTAAGCTGTGATTTGTTTACTTCTGGGTTCTCCGTGTCAGTTTCCCATGGTTGACCCTGGGCGGCTGGAACCACGGTAACAAAGCCAGTGATCAGGCATTTCTCTGTCTATGTTCACATGGAGTCTGGCGATTGTGATGTATTTTATATGTTCCAGCTGATAATCCAGGTTGACCAAAGGAAGTAGATCTTTCACACAGGCTGTTGATGATATGTTATGCATTTATTAAGTTATATGGCTGTTTGACTTAAGAATCCTGCATATAAGTAAGTTATCACTTCTGTAATTTGTACTTAGAGCAAATCAAATATTAAATGGGAGACGTTAGTCAAACCATTTAGATATTTCGATCACAGTAATATGCTTATTTTTCCCTTTTTTGGTTTTTGTTTGATTAATTTTTTAAAAAAAAATTGTGTGTGTGTGTGTGTGTGTATGTATCAGAGGGCATTGTGTGTCCTAGTGGGGGACCAAGGGTGACTTTGGGAATCATCCTGGATTAATTTTACCTCCTTTTTGCTTTGGTCTGGGATTTCCCAGACTCTGACCACCAAAGCCAGAAGTGCAAGCCATCATTGTTTCCACCTGGCATTTTTACATGGGACCAGGGCTCTGAACTCAAGACCTTCTTCTTGGGAGGCAGTTTTAACCCATGAGCCATCTCTCCAGTCTCTCATTTGTGTTTTTTAAAACAGGATCTGACTATGCTATGTAGCCCAAACTGACCTCCTCTTGTCTCTCAGGTTCCCGAGTGTCAGAATTATAGGCGAGCACCACCATTACCAGCTCACAGTAGTGCTTTTAATTAAAAAAACAAAATAAGACTTCCCAAATATTTTCCAATTTGAATATTTCTAAAGTGTAGACTATTAGCCATGTAGGTAGTATAGTTAATATACTACTATAGATAATCTGTCCAGTTTTAATCATTCCTGGCTTGATTGATTAAAATTGCAATAGTTTCACTCATTGCATTTTTAAAAATTTGTGTGTATGCTGTGATTTGATGTGTGTGTGCTGTGTATATGTGTGTTGTGTATGTGTGTATGTTGTGTGTATGTATATGTATGATGTGATGATGGCTTTGTTTGTAATATAATATCATAACATGTGCATAACTGTATACAGATTGAGTTTATATTAAAATTATAAATTCAAAAGCTGGGCTGGAGGCACAGCTTCTGGAGCACCCTTGCCTAAAACATGCAAGGCCCTGAGTACCCCAAGAAGGAAGAGTGGGAGAGGGAGAGAAAAGGGAAGAATGAAAAAAGAAACATGAGAAGCAAGAATTATTCAATTTTATTCTTGTAAATTTCAAACATACATAGAAGTACAGAAAATGCATTGCTTCAACAAGTATTAACAGTTTGTCACATGTGTCTATTTTCATGCAATATTTTAAAGTAAGTTCCAGATTTTATTAGTATTCACTTCTGCAGCTTAGAAGTAGATATTTTCACATATAACATATATAGCATACATCAATGACAATATTCCTAAATTTTTCTGTTTCCAAGGAATATATAAAATTTCCCATAAATCCTCAAAAGACTCTTATTTGTTTGATTAAAATTGCAATAGTTTCACTCATTGCATTTTTTAAAATTTGTGTGTGTATGCTGTGATTTGATGTGGTGTACGTGTGTGTGTGTATGTGATATGGTCTGTGTGTATGTTCTGTGTATGTATGTGTATGATGTGATGTGGTGTGTGTGTGCGCGCATAAGAATGCAGGTGCAATCACTGTTTGTGTAGAAGTCAAAGGCTCACCTCCGTTGTCCGTTCTACCTTCCACCCTGTTTGAGGCAAAGTCTCTTTGTTGATTTTTTTCCTCCACATAAGCCTGGCTAGCAACCTGGAATTTCTGGAGTTTCTCCTGTGTCTGCCTTCTGCTTTGCCACTGGAAGCTTGGGGTTTCAGAGCCACAGGGCCACCCCTGGCCTTACACAGTGGCATGTGCTTTACTCTCTGAGCAGCCTCCCACAAATCATAGCATTTATAACCTGCACACAATCATGCAGAATCTATCTCTTAAATTATTGGTGCTTGAGCTTGTTCCAGAAGGAATGGCTGAAGCTATGTGAGCCTAATCGTTGGGCTTCATCTTAAAGTGTCTTGTTCGTTTGTTGTTTAATTTTCAACTGCAAAAGCAAACAAAATGCTCTTCCATTGGGAATTTCCTGGGACATTTTTGATTACTGTGTCTTTCATGTGACTTCGTATATGTGAGATTTTTTTGCTCAGAATCCTTTGGTAGTCAGCCTTTCCTGAAGATTGTTTTGGGTACAGAATGGAGGTTAGGTGTAGGGTGATCTCAAGGGAGGAAGAAGAAGGAACATTCACCTTGGAGAGCTTGCGGATTGGCACAAGTAAGACAGACTTCATTATGGAAAGCCACAGAATTCTGCCCATCAGAATTCACCCTGAGGGACTAGGCAGGTACGCAGAGAAGCTTCTCAAACTAGGGGAAAGATTTACACATCAAAAATAATGACACATGAATAAACATTTCTTAGGGTAGACACTTTTATTGGTAGACCCCAAACTACTTAAGCTATAAGCCTTCCAAGCCTCTGTATTTTTCTCTTAAATTATAACTTCCCTTTATTCCCATTTAGAAGTCAAGTGTAAAAGATATGTTTATATGCTTTTTACACACTCACTTTCCTCTTTTTTGTGTGTGACCACAGAATGACAGCCTTAAATTTTAGTTTCCTGACTTTGTTTGACAGGTCCTTACTTTAAAAAAAAAAAGCAATGAGTTTAAAGAAACTTTTAGTCACTATTGCTTAAACACATTCTGAAAAGATCAAACAATTTTAAGTTATGATTGCTAGCAATTGAAACTCTCTGTCCCCTTGGTTTCTTGATTCTGTGTGTCTTGGACTGTGCCTATCTTTGTATGACTCTTTATGAAGTTTTATACTTTTTAAACAGCAAGGCAAACCCTTTTTCTGACAGACATTGCTGAGAAGTGTAATAAATTCTCATGTAGGTACAGAGCCTGGAATTTGGCGGAGATTCCAATTCCAGTTTGCATGACTTGAGTTCATTAAATGGAGTAAATCAAATGAATCAAGTTGCTCTGGTCTATATATATATATACATTTGGGACCACAGCATATTTGCCACCCACCATACAAGATTACTGTGAGGATAAAAAGGATATGGATTGCCTTCCAGGACACCGTACACAAGCCTGTGTGCACTAGTGGTATTTGTTAGTGGCCAAAAGGAACAAAGTCTTTGTCTTTTAAAATTACAGCGCTGTGGATGTAGCTTAGTTAGGGGAGTGCTTGCTTAGCCTGTGTGAGCGCCTAGGTTTCCCAGTGCTGCATTAACTGGGAATTGGTGACATATGCCTGTAATCCCAGGCTGGGGAGGTAGAGGCAGTAAGATTAGAAGTTCATAGTCATCCTTGGCTACATGAGACCCTTTTTCAAACAAACAAACAAAAAAGACAGAATGAAAAGGCCTCACCTATGATTGGGTCTTCTTGATGCTTTTTTTTTTAACTTGATTTATCGTGGCGTGTGTGTGTGTGTATGTGTGTGTGTGTGTGTGTGTGTGTATCAGAGGGCACTGTGTGTCTCTGTGGAGGACCAAGAGTGACTTCAAGAATCATTCTGGATTGCTTTTACCTCCTTTTTGCTTCACTCTGGGCTTTCCCAGGCTCCGCCCACCAGAGCCAAAAGTGCAGGCTGCTGCTGTTCCTGTCTGGTGTTTTTTTGTTTGTTTATTTGTTTTAGTTTTTTTTTTTCACATGGAACCTGGGATCCAAATTCAGGACCTTCTGCTTATGAAGCTGAGTCTTAACCCCTGAGCCCTCTGTCTAGCCCTGGCCAGGTCTTCTTGCACTGTGATGGACTACCTCCTCTAGTGTACTGTTCCCTGCTCTGCTCTTGAGCTAGGCCAGCAGGTCACCACCAGAAGAGATGGCTGATCAGTCAGTCCAGAAATCAAGATGGTCAGCCATCTTGGCACTGTGCAGATGGAACGACTGATGGGCTGACCTCTTTTTCTTGCTGTCACCCGGACCACACTGGAAGACAGACATGAAAGCAGTGCTCATGTGTTGGGGATCTTTCTGAGCATCTATTCATCTGCCATGTAGTTGACCGCTTCTCTGGATGGTTCCAGCTATTGGGATCTCATGGGCCATTTTTTTCAGCTTATTCTGGTAGATATTCATGTCACTATTAGTATTTCAGTTACTTTCTTTCAATTGTCATTATAGCTTTAAGTTCCCTCTGTGTGTCTTTGGACTTGAATTGAGAGAGGCTAAAAGCAAAGTGGGGAGATCTCCTGTCCTCAGAGTCAGGTCACCCCGTCTCAGATATTACGAGACCTGAACTTTTCAAATGTTTTGTTTGGTGATACTTAGAATAAACACTGAGATAGGATCTTCCTTGGAGAAGCTAGAGAAAATAAATAGATTTACACCCACTTGGCCATTGTCTGAATATTAATCGTCTGGAGCTAATATGTGACCAAGGAAAGAACAGTCTTCCAAAACTTTGTGGCACCACCCTAAGTTATGGGTTGTAAAGTTGAGAAGTCCATAAAAAATCTAAGAAGGAAAACCTCTAGCGCTATCTAGGGCAAAGTCCATATTTGTGAAAGGTTCCTCCAAACTGGCAGTTCTTAATGTTCCTTGGGAAGTAGTGGCACTGGTGGATGGGGAGCTTCTGGTCCCCATTTGCATCTTCATCCCCAAACTACAGTGTGTGTGTGTACGTGAATGTGTTCATGTATGTTCATGTATGCGTGTCTGTATGCATGTGTATGTGTGTGTATATGTGTGTATGTGCATGTGTGTATATGTGTGCGTTTGTGTGCATGTGCGTGTGTACATGTGTGTGTATGTGCGCGTGTGCACACGCACACTTGTGCCTGTGCCTGGATATTGTGGCATATGCACGGAGGTCAGAAGACACGTGGCAGGGTCTCTTGTTTCTGCCTTGCTGTATAAGGCAGACCAGGCAGCCTGTGAGTGTCTCAGGGATCGTCCTGTTCCCCCGCCCATCTTGCCACAGGAGTGTTGGGATTATAGATGAAGCACACTTCAGGCATTTTGTTGGTTCCAGGGACTGAACTCAGGTCTTTAGGCTTTCAGCTAGTGTTTTACCCACTGAACCATTTTACAAGCCCTTGTGCTCTAATTTTAATGTTTCTTTCTTGGGGAAAAATTAAGAACCCTGTGGTTAGAAGCACTGAATTGTGCTGACCTGGAAAAATACTTACTAATGAAGGAAGTTTGGTGCCCACTGATCTTGCTTTAGCAATATTTTTTACTTGATGATACAAATAAAGATTTCTACGTAATCTCTTATGAGTGACACATTTTAAAAAGATGTCCCTCTGGAAGACAATTCTGATACTTTAGAATTTTCATGTAGGCTAAGATAAATATTTTCTTCATAGGAATTAAACAGAATAATCAGAATTCCCATTTCTTACCCTTTTGAGCACCATTCACTCTTGCTTATTAGTTTCAAAGAAAACAAAGCTGAAGACATAATACCATCTCATAAGCTGCTTTGCTTTTGTGAAGCATTGTTTCGAATTTTATAGATTCCTTAAGTCTTCACATCATAAAGCAGAATTGCCTGGGTTCTTTTTTAAACCTCAGCAAATATGTGAAATCTCTGTATGAATATAGTCATAATACCAGCTGCTGTTCAGTATGATGGAGGAAGTATCCAGAGTTGGGGTGAGAATGCTAAGATAATCTAATTCTGACAGAAAACCACCTGTTTGGCTTCTTTTGTTTCTTCTGTTTTCTGCAAAGGATCTGAGTATTTATTCAAAGAGTTTTAACAGGATATCCCAGCTAAAGTTTTGACAGACTTTATAGTTCACTTCTGCCCAGGGGCAATGTAAGGTATATTACAGGATGAGCGAGGGGACTCCCTCGCAGCAGGAGGAGGAGATGTGGGTAGGATTATTAATATCGAAGTGAATTAGGACGGGCTGACATGTCTGCCAATCACCATGGGTTAGTAAGTGAACGAGAATCATGTGTAGAAATCCGTAATACTCAGTTCTTTCCTTGGCATAAATGAAATGAATAGTGGAGAAGAGAGAGAGAAAGAGAGAGAGAGCGAGCAGAACACATCAGGATACAGATGACAATAAGAAAACATGTCTTCTAGTGTGAAGACATTTAATCCTGCTTTGTCAGAACTGCCCTACCTGCTTGAAAAGTTGATGCAGAGCCTCAGGGTTGAATGAAACAGAGAGAAAGAGAGAGAGGAGTGTGTGTGTGTGTACATGAATGAGGCAGCTAGAGGACCACTTTAGATGTGGTTGCTTTCATGTCATCCACCATTTTTGTTGCTATTGTTGTTTTTCTTCTTGTTTGGTTTTTATTTTTGTTTTGTCTCTAACGAGGTCCCTCACTGGCCTGTGACTTCCCCAGTATGCTAGGCTGGAAGGCTAGTATACCCAACCCACACCCAGCTTTTTTTTTTTTTTTTTAATATGAACTCTGAGAATCAAACTCAGGCCCTTATACTTGCAAGGCAAACACTTTACCTACTGTGCCTACGTGGTCTTTTTAATTTAATATACGTAGTTGGCATATTTAAAAATTTTATTCTATATTAATTGGAGCTAAGTTGAAAATGGTTCCTTCAAGAGATGCTGAAAAAAAAGTCCTTCCTTGCTGTTTCTCACTTTCATTTCTCTTCCTCTCCATGTGTTTCAAGATATGTCTTGCAGCTATTGCATAACTATATGTTAGATCTACATACAAGATATTCCTACTTGAGACTCTTTCATTCTGCTTCCTCACTTCTCACTTAACCTTAGGATCCGTGTCTTTGTGTGTAGGCCTCTGATCATGGCTTCCAAGCTCTGGATAGCGTTTTGTAGCCAATGCTACACTGCTGAATAACTCCTCTCACACAGTCATTATCTTCAGTCACATTTTACTACCGTGGTCACAACAAAAACAAGCTCCATCGTTGATAGGATTACACTAAATTTTATTTTTAAATTGGTATCCTGAGTTAATTTCATGCTGCCCTAGAAATTTTCAGCTACAAGTAGTCAGTTGAACTAAAATATGGAATTTGGATGGATAGAAACACACAGAAATAAGCATCTGTAGTCTACATGTTTGAGTTGAGGAAAATGCCACTTACCTAGAGCTATTTTTAAAATATTGCAGCTGCAGACTGGAGAGGTGGCTCAGGGGTTAAGCCTCTGGCTTGCAGGCGGAAGGTCCTAAGTTTGGATCCTAGACCCCACGTACAGACACTGGGCAGAAGCAGGGGTGGCCTGCGTTTCTGGTCCTGGTAGGGCGGAGCCTGTGAATCTCGGGGCAAAGTAAACAAGGAGGTGGTGGAAGCGGAGCAGTCCATGGTGGTTCCCAAATTCGCCCGTGGTTCTACACACACACACACACACACACACACACACACACACACATGCATACACGCACAATTGAATAAATAATAAAAAATAAAATAAAATATTGCAGCTAGTCTAGTGATTTTGTTTAGGAAAATGTCGTGTGACTTAGTGTCAGGAATCATCCTAAAATACTGACCGTCTTTATCATTTCTGGGATACACCATTTCTGAAAACCAACAGGATGATTCATTAGTTGTGAGGTATCTCAGGTTGCGTGCTGAGCCTTTGAGCTTTCAAAGTGAACATGTATGCATGCTTAACTGTGCCATTTGCACAAGTGGAAGGTAGGAAGATATAGGTAGGAAACTTAAGGCATTCAGAACCTGGCACTGCAAACCATATGCTCTAAGAACTTCATTCTAGACAGCAGGGCATGGAAACCACTGTGCCAATCCAGCATTCATTCATTCATTCAGAATTATCAAAACTAGGGGCTGGCAAGATGGCTCAGTGGGTAAAGGTGTCTGTGCACAAACCTTTGACCTAAGTGAAGCCCACTTTACAGAAAGAAAACCAGCTTCCAGAAGATGCCCTCTGATACTCAAGTGCAGTATCATAAATGGGCCTGTTCGCTCAATCTCTTTCTCTCTTTCTAAAAGCTAGAATATCTTTTTTAAAAAATTATCAATGCTGCTTGCTAAAGGCTACCTCTTCACCCTATCTCAGAGCTTCTGCCTAGATCAGAAGACCCTGGCTACCCACTCCCACTCCCCCTGCCCCCATGAAGTTGCTTACGTGGTTCCTAACTCCAGGTCTGCTGACACAACATCTTATGCGCACCGGGAGTGTTGATTGGTACATCTCACCTCAGCTCGGGTTCCTGCATCATTTATGAGCTTGACCTTGAGTATGTTGTTTCTTCTGCGCAAATTTCCTGGTTTGTAGACTAGGTGCAGCACCAGAGACATCCCTGTACCACAGGGGTTTTGATTGAGAGTTAAAACAAGCCAAGACATGGGAAGGTCTGTGAAGTGCGAGCCGCACTTAGTAAAGGCTTGCGTAAGTTGTCATTTAACTATGGTGTCTCTTCTCTCTCCTTCAGCCCTTCCCATCATCCCTGGATGGCAGCTTCCTCCTCGCTGCTCTCCCTCTCCCTCTGCCTTTTCTTACCCTCCTGCTACCCTCCTCATCAATGGCAGCCCTGCCTGTATTGCCCTTTGCCTACGGTAGTGCCCTGGCTACAGCATCCTCAGGGTACCGTCACTCAGCACCACAGACCTGAATAATACGGCGGGTGCATTTTGTCTCTTAAAAGACGCGTTAGGCTTTGGAGAGCAAAAGCCTTGTTGTTTCCAGGGTGTAGCTGTGTAGCCCAGGATGGCCTCAAACTCTTGATTTCTCTTGCTTCCCCTCCCCACCCCCGAAAGTGCTGGGATCACAGACATTCCCCACCTTACCGGCAGGTGGTCTTTCTTACTCTTCCCCTGTTCAGTTCCCAAGACTCAGTTCTGGCTTTCCAGGCTTGTGCTTGCTTCCTTTTCCGAGCTAACTGATGAAAAACTCAGAATTCACTTGGTGCCTCACATCTTTGGGGAACCGGCTATTGCTCAGGACTTTTTGTAACCAGTTCTTGTCCCCACCTATTTTTTCCCATTGATTTGCTTGTGATCTTGCTTTCTGCTTGCTTAAAATCCTAGTGAATTTATTTTCTAACCCGAAGTGGGACATGGTGCAGGCAGGTAGGGGCTGGGGAAGGGGGTCCACTGGGAGGCAGAAGGGCAGCAGCTAGACTCAAAGAGACACTCGGGCCTGCACACCAGCTTTAGCACATTGTCTCCACAGCCTCAGCTTCACTCAGCCTCACTAAAGACGGCCTGACGTCACTGCCCCTGGATGGAGGCGCTCTGTGGATGAGATTAAGCACGTGAAGACCCCAGTCCTGACCCAGTGCCTGGGTTGCTATCCTTTAGATGCTAGTGGCACCTGTGTTTCCCAGTGTGCCCTTAAAACAGAAGCTAACCCAGGAGCTAGGGTTGTTGCTTAGTCATAGAGCATTTGTTTATCATGGGGTAAAGCCCTGGATTTGAGTCCCAACACACAAAAAAAGCTTTACTGATCTATAAATCAATAAGCTTATAAGGCTTATCAGATGTTGAGGCATTCCATCACTCACGTGAGCATCTTAGCTCAAGTACTCACCAGTTTTCAGAGTGAGTGAAGTTCCATGACTTGCCTTAGGAGGACAAAGACGTTCACTCCTGCCTCCAGCCTTGCAGAACCGCCTAAGAGGCAAAAGGCGTTTAGCAGTAAGACATGGCATCTTACTGACCTTGATCAGTTTCTGATTACTAGCACAACCTGAGAATGTTGGATTCTGAGGACCAGAGTCTGACAGAGGCTTCCTGGCATGAGCCGCCTGCCATCTGAGGTCAGCCTGTCCTACACCGTCCCACTGGTACTGCGAAGTGCCTTTGGACTAAAGTCTGCTTCTGGGTCTGACTTTGCCTTCACCCTCTTCTTCCCCCACCCCCTTAGCCTTGCAGCGGTGCCTGGGAACCAGCATCCTGCGGGAAGACAGAGGAGCAGATGACAGCTTCCAGTCAGGCTCGGAAATACGTGAACACGTTCTCAGCCCGGACTCTGGTCATGTGAGCCGCCTCCAAAAAGCATTATGGTTTTCAGAACACTTCAGGTCGACTTGTGATCCATCATTCCTCGACATGAAGCTCTTCGTGATTGGGAGAAGAGCCTATTTTTTGTTGTGGTACAACAGTTGAGAACAGCACCAAGTGCATTTAGTTGCGTGAAATCTTATTGATTTCACGAAACTAAAAGGATTTTTTTTAAAAAATAAAGAATGACAGTCTTACCTAAATTATTAGGTAATGAATTGTAACCATTAATTAATATCTTAATACAGATTTTTTTAAAAAAACAAAATGGTTTATCTGTGTTTTAGAGGATCCAACAGATCAGTATTTTTTGACTGTAATGAGATTTTTGAAATTTTACATGATAAAGGTACTCCAGTATTTTGCTTTCTCGATCACTAAGCATACACATAGATTCTTTAAAAATCAGTAAAGAGCATTACTATAAATGTTGATTAGATAACATGGACAGTTAATGATGATTGTATACTCTCATTTGTGGTTAATAATGTTGAAGGTACATTTATTGTACTAAACCATTTCATGAGGTTTTTTGTTGTTGTTGTTAGCTTGCTTTAAAAATTATTACTGTATGAAATAGTTTTATAAAAAATTATATTTTTATTCAGTAATTTAATTTTGTAAATGCCAAATGAAAAATGTGTTTTTGCTGCTACGACCTTAGCCTGTAGACATGCTGCTAGTATCAGAGGGGCAGTAGCGCTTGGATGCAAAGAAAGGAAACTTGGTGTTAGGTAATTGACTATGCACTAGAATTTCAGACTTTTTTATTTTTATATTTACATTTTTTTCCTTTTGTAATACATTGGAAAACTTGTTTGGGAGATATTTGCATTTGTTGTATGTTTTTTTTTAAGGTTTTTTGTTATCATTGGTTTGCGAAAGCATGCCTTGCACTTCTTTTTCTTGGGAGATTTATGTTGTTGATGTCCTATGTTTTGTTTTGAGTACAACCTAACTGTTCATTAAGTCAGGGGTTCTGACTTTGATCAGCATCCCCACGGTTTCTAAGTGTGTGGCCGCAGAACTGCCTCAGTTTGCAGCAGTGTGGCAAAGACCGAGGTCAGTATCTAGTTGCTGCCTTAAGATCATTTGGTATAAGATGGCCGGCACTGAACTTTTGATATGACAGTGTACTTACTGCCTTGTAGCAAAATAAAACTGTGCCCTTATTTTACATACTTTTGACTTTGCTCATACTTGTGACTTTGGGCGATATTTATACATTCACAAAAAATAGAACAAACTCAAAACATTCTCCTCTTTCAAAAATTTGCATACCATCTAAACTTTATGCAAAGAAGTCAAGACTACTCACTAGGGAGAAAGAAGAAAGGAACTAAGTTAAATAGTTCATGAAATAATCCTGGGGACTCTTTCAGAGAACACCAGTCAAGGGTGGGGCAGCTTTTGAAATAGAAAAAGGTAAGGAGAGTTTACTCACAGAAGGATTGATGATATCTGGATTGGGGAGATGGCTCAGTGGATAAATCACTTGACACACAAGTGTAAGGACCTGAGTTCAAATATCCAGAACCCATATAAAGTCAGATGCCATCTGTAGTCCTATAGCAAGATGACAGGTAGAGATGGGAGAATCCCCACAAGTTTGCAGACCAGTGAGCCTGGGATATACAGCTACAAACAACAAAGACGTCCTGTCTCTGATCAAGATGGTGGCCAGGACTCATAACTATGTTTGCCCTCTGACCTCCACATGCATACACACACTTCTCACAGATTTTTATTACAGGACCGATATCTCAGATATGGGCAGAACTTATGTACTGAAGATAATGCTGTGTGAAATGGGAGCGTCCATGGAAATCAGGAGATTTTGAGAGATGCATTAACCTCTGATGTAGGTGCAGCCTTTCTCTGCTTCCTGCCCACCATGAAATGAGCTGCTCTAAAGGCTTCTCTTGTTTCTGTCAGGTATTTGATCACAATGACAGAAGCCCGGTGAATACAGGCATCTGGATGTGTTGCGTGTAGCACATCTTTTACATCAGATGAATCTGCGCTGGCACTCTTTCAGCTCAGTGTTCTTTTTGCTGTGCCCCTTCATCCTTAGAACATACCTTTCTTGGGCTGGAGAGGTGGCTCAGGGGTTAAGCCTCTGCCTTGCAGGCAGAAGGTCCTGAGTTCGGATCCTAGACCCCAGGGGCAGCCTGCGTTTCCGGTCCTGGTAGGGCAGATCCTGTGAATCCTGGGGCAGAGTAAACAAGGAGGGGAGGAAGCGGTCCATGGTGGTTTCCGAATTCGTCCGTGGTTCTACATACACGCATACATGCACACACACACATACACACGCGCACACACACACACACACACACACACACACACACATGCACAATTGAAAAAATAATTAAAAAAAAAAGAAAAGCCATGTTTAAAAAAAAAAAAAGAACATACCTTCCTTTTCATCTCTTTCAGCCACTGCCTTCCCACTCCAACTTGGAATTTTCATGTTCATGACACAGTTGATGTTCATAGAGCTAAAGATTGGTTCTGTCTAATGTAATTGGCTTTCTGATGGATAGCATACCTTGTGAATGTTAAGAGACTTTGTACATTCATGACTTCTCAGAATATTTTCCCTGGTTCTGACTCAACCATGTACTAGCAGTGTGAGCTAGGATGAGTCACTATGCTCTTTTCAAACTTTTTTTCCTGCATGTAGGAAATGAGTTTATTCTGAATATGAAGTTTTACTTAGTAAATCAGTATGAAAATATATCATTTACACTTTCTATAATTAAGTAATGTATAGCATGTTGAATGTCTATTTCTTTCCTATGCACATTACCAAATACAGAGTTATTATAGGGTTCACATTATACTTACTAACATATAAATGTCAAGAGTGAACTCAGTTTTACACAGAAATGAAATACATGTTTATACACATATAAGTATGTAACCCAGTAACTGAAGAACATACAAATTTTAATTCTATATGCAAATACACTGCCCACAGTAATTTCATAAGCATCTCTCAAACATTCATTTGTCCTGAACATTTTTTAGTATTTATAAAAACATGTTAAATTTTAAAGTGATCGTGAATGATGAAACAGTTGAATGAAGTTTGAGCATTCTAGTAATTTTTATAATGAAAGGAAATGGGTTAAAGAAGTGAATAGGTAAATATAGATGGAGCAAAGTTTTAAGAGTCACAGCCATAGGCAAGTTGGCTGCTACTAGGATAGCTGGCTAGTTAGGCATCCAGCAGCCGAAGTCATATGAGCACTTACTTTAGGCGTTCTCAGTGTCACACAAGGCATTCCAGCTGGTAAGTGTGGGAGTGAATGATGAGGAGGCTGGGTGTGCAGCTAGTGGTAAACCAAGAGTTTAGCATGCAGGAGGCCCTGAGTTTGATCCCAGTGCTTCTAAACAAGACACTAGTGGATTTTGTGTCTGGCTCATACACATTTCCCATTTCATAAATGACACCTTTTTGCTGTGTTTTCTCATGGCAGAAGAACCTGATTAGTTTTATTTCTTTGTCTGTTTATTTGAGACAGGGTCTCAAGTAGCCTTGACTTGCCTTAAACTTGTTATGTAACTGAAGATGACCTTGAACTCCTAATCCTCCCTTCTCTATTTCTCAAACTCTGGTAATTATAGTCATATATCTGTATAATGTGCCCAGCTCTGTTAATGTGAGAGATGTCTGTTATCCAGCAATGGAAAAAGAAAGATTGCTGAAATTCATGTTCTTGACCTTATCAAATTTATTCTAGTCTAAGTAATTTCTCAAAATATTCCATATCATTCTATATACACCAATCCTTCTTGTGCAATGTATGTGCAAAAGATAGAACAATTGTAGAACCTTGTAGGTTTCTAATCTGCAATAAATCTTAAAAGTGGTCATACTTCTTTGCTGTTAGAAATGATACAAGTAATGACACAATATTTGCTAAGTGCTTACTATATGCTATAAAAGAAGGGTAATCAGTAGGAAGGTCCCTAGCAGAGAGGAGGATAATGGTGTGGGGGCAGGAGGGGTTCAAAGTGTTGAGAAATTGAAAGAGAAATCTGGCAAAAATGAAAAGATATGAGGCCCCGAGAGCCACATAAATTGGACTTGAACTTTGTCCTTCAAGATAGGGGGAATTGTTAAATGGTTTTAGGCAGCAAAATGAAATAATTAATCTGTATCTGGTTTATGTAAATTATCTTGTTCAAACTCTTTTATTCACAGATAGTATAACATTAATCCTCAGCTTACCAGAGAAAAGGTGATTTGTTAACTGGGTTTTTTACAGCGTATTTCCTACTGATGCTTAATTTCCAAAGAAGGTGCTTTAATCCTAAAAAAGCTAAGTACAAGGATGTCTTTTGATCTGACATCCGTGAAAGGTATTTTCACATTTTATAGTCCATAAAATAATTATCTCGAAAGAACTGATAGCATACATTTCTCTTTTAGGAGCAGAATATTTTCAGCCAATAGTTGATCTAAACCTTTCCTGTCACGTTCAAAAACCAAAGGCTTTCACTGGCTTCTTTATATGGTATAATCATTGATTATATTTAGATGTATTTGGCATTTCACCCAATAAGGAATCTTATCAATATTGATTCTTGTAGGTGTTTTCAACTTTTTATATTTTATTTTGCTCTTTAGATCACATTCTAAATCACACTGATAACATCAGTGATTTCCAAGTTTTACTGGACATTGGAAACATTGTAGGAACTTGTCAAGAATGGAAGTTCTTCTCCTAACCCTTAAGGATCTAAATCAGGGATGAATTAGACGTGACGTTATATCAGGTGTGTTTAATTGTCTTCAATCGATTTCAGCACAGGCGATCCAAGGACACCATGCTACAAAACCAAGCCCTAGAACAAACTTTTTTTCTTAGTGTGCACTCATGTGTGTGTGTGTGTATGTGTGTGTGTGTATGTGTGTGTGTGTGTGTGTGTGTGTGTGCTCTAAGATTTCCCAGGCTTCGCCTACCAGGACCACCATTTCCACTAGAGTTTTTACATAGGATCCAGGACCTGAATTCAGGTCTTTCTGCTTGCAAGGCAAGAGTCTTAACTCCTGAGCCATCTCTTCAGGACAGGAATAAACTTTCAACCCTGTAGTTTCTATCTAAACATACTTCAATTTCTAATTAAAAAAGCTCATTGATGTATGTCTGGAACAACACAAAAATACTAAGATCCTAACTATAAGAAGATTTTCTTAAATCCAGAGAGCCATTATGTTCTGATGTTGGTAATTAAAGCCAACCTTGGCCTCAAGATCTGCCTTTTGTCTAGTTTTGCAATTGTTGGAAAGCATAATTTTATTCACAGGGTATCTGAACTTTTTTTTATCACAAGGTTCTGTTGCACATGTCCTAACAAAATGGAATACACACACACACACACACACACACCCCAAGGATTCTAATATGAAAATGAAACCAAACAAATTTTTTCATTCAGAAGTCCTGGTTAAAATCTCAGGCTCTAATTATCATGCCGAAAGCCCTTGTTCAAATCACGTTACACCTTTATACTTTGGGATTTCTGCTTAAATGAAGGAAGTATTTAATCCTGTATATAGTTACAAAGCATGCAAGAGTTCTCAGATCAAAGCAAACAAAATTCAAAGAAAGTTTCAATAACTCAAAGACATTCTAATGTGTGGGGCAGAATTGAGAAGTTTATTGCACTAAGCAAACATCCGCTGGATGAACTCAGAAAGGAAGGTATTGCCCTTCCCCTGAATTTAGAAGCAGCCATTAGGAACAGAGTCAGGAACTGTCTCCATTTGATTATGACTGTAAAAATTGTAAATCTAGCCACCTGCTCTTTAAAAGCACCAAATATCTTACCATGACAGACCGAAGTCATTCATTTAATCAAATTAAAACCTAATGTTCATATGTTTGGCAAATATTGCCTGAGTACTTACTATGCAAGACAGAGTTCAGTTGAACATGTATATTACATATACATTAAGTACACAAATA
The DNA here is from genome assembly GCA_023101885.1 of Typhlomys cinereus. Classification (NCBI taxonomy): domain Eukaryota; kingdom Metazoa; phylum Chordata; class Mammalia; order Rodentia; family Platacanthomyidae; genus Typhlomys; species Typhlomys cinereus. Next base: position 1,300,414 of record JALPQD010000377.1, on the reverse strand, counting down.
GATATGTGTTTATACACACAACGTTCATTATTAGAGACAGCAATGTGTTTGTGGATATCCCCAATGTACTAAAAAAAACCTATAGCAAGTATATTCTTTAAATTCTGATGTCAGACACTGTAACTCAGTCTGATTTTTCTTCCATTGAAAATAATTGCAAAATCTGCAGTCATACAATTGGGATACCATAAAATAAAGAACTTGGAACATTCCAGCAGAGATTCTAGAAAGAACCTTTACCCTTTTTACTAGGAGTGACGCTAACAAGTGTTCAGATCCAACCACTTCTGAGCCATATACTTAACTGTGATTCAAGATTCTAAAGTACAGTCAATGGATTTAATCCCCAGCATTTCAAAAAACAAAGTAGTGTTGGGATGAAGACCCTCAAAACTACTACGAGCTTTTGGAAACACTCATGTGCTGAGTGTTATGGATCCCTGTCCCTGGATAAAGGAACTTAGATGATTGTATCAACCTTGGTGATCACTGAAGGTGCTTCTCAAATGTGAGCAAACGGCATGTTTCCTGCAGATGCCAGAGCTTCTGACTCTGTAGGTCTGGGCTGAGGTTTGAGAAGTTCTATTTCTTTTTTTTAATATTTATGTATGTATTTATGTATTTGTTTGTTTGTTTGTTTGTTTGTTTGTTTGTGTGTGCACGCACATGTGGGCACGCATGCGCGCACTTCCCTGTGGACGATGAAAGGTGACTTCGGGAATCATCCTGGATTGCTTCTATCTCTATTTTTGCTTTGCTCTGGGATTTCCCAGACACCATCCATCATGGCCAGAAATGCATCCTGTTTCCATTTGGCTTTTTTTTAATGTGGGACCTGGGATTCAAAATCAGGACCTTCTGCCTGTAAGGCACAGTCTTAACCCTTGAGCCATCTCTCCAGCCTGAGAAGTTCTATTTCTAACAAGTTCCCAAGCAATGTCAAGGCTGCTGGTCCAGGACACACATTGAGAACTGCCGTATGATTGCAATACAGTCCAGAAACTCATACATATTTGTCGACAGTGGGAAAATAATGATAGAGAGTAAAGCCAGTGATGTTCTACATCAGATGTTAGGAAGATATCAGTAAACCAGATAAATGTCTTCTGTCCTCGGGGAACTTGCACTCTAGAGAGAAATGTTAGTATAGTCAATAGTTTCCACGCATCCTATGAAATGGAAGCATAGGGTGCATTAGCTGTACATAGGAATCATGCAGTGCAGTGGATCCAAAAAACCACAATGTCAAGATTTATCATCCCTAGGCCTCTTGGAATCCAGAACAAAATGATTTCTTGAGAAAATAGGTGGTAGAAGGAAGGCGAAGAAATTAAAAATAAGGAAGAAGAAGAGGAGAGGAGGAGGAGGAGGAAGAGTAGGAGAAGAAGGAAGAGGAGAAAGAAGAGGAGGAGGAGGAGGAAGGAAGAGAAGGAAAGAGGAGGAGGAAAAAACAACTATTTATTGAGCAAAACAAAAAGTAAGCTCACCCATAAGTATGATCTAGGCTCAACATTATTGCTAGAAATATAGCCCCGTTTAATCAATTATAAGATTGGGTTCCCTCTATGAAAACTTAGTTAGCATCCATGATGCCAATAATTGCTGGGAGGAAAGAGATGGAGATGTGATCGAAGATGTGGGTCTTTCCTTGTTTCTGTTCAGACACACAGATTCCAGGGTGCTAACATACCACAGAATGGCAAATCTCTGTTTCCAATCGCTGGAACTATTTTAAGATTGCTAAGAAATAGATGTGGTAACACATACCTGTAAATCCAGCACTCAAGATGTTGAAGCAGGAAGATTGCCAAGTGTAATACCATCTCATTATTGAGGTCCATGGCTGCCTGGGCTATAGAAAAGACCCTATCTCCAAAACAAATGAAAAAATGCTAAAGCTGAAAACACATTCAGACTCACACGGCCTGTTACAATCAGAAACGAACACAGTTATAGCAGCAACAAAACCCAAGTCTTGTGGAGAGCTAGGAGACCATCTGGGATATTGTGGCAATTCCAATGGTCTAAGAACCTCAGGTAGGCATCCATTCTTAGGGCTCCATCACTGTTCCCTCCCAACAACCACTCTGGTTCTCCAGTCCAGCTCAATAAGCACATCACCCAAAATCTTGTCCGTTCTTTCTAGGTCATCATCTCCATAGCAACAAGGACATGGCCATTTTTGTCCCAAGATTAATTTTTAGATTCTTTCCTACAAGCTGTTAACTGAGACCCTCATACTTTTAGACCAAAACTTGAATAATCTTAACCATAAGGAAATAAATCAATAATGTATCACACCAATAATAGATTTTTTTTTTCTAATCATCCTACAAAGTCCCTCCATGTTTCTCTTTTCCATGCAGTTGGCTTTCCTGGTAATCCGTTTACAGTCTGGGTTATTGGTTCCTGTTATGTAAGTAGAGTGAGGCTCAAGGTAGTGTGTGCCTGAACCCTGTAATCCATTATAAGGTCTCGAGGGTTTATCTGTTGGTTTAAAACAGAGTGAAGTGTTCCTGAGGCCCTGCTTCTGAACCTCTGTAGAACCTGGAGCTGCTCTCCCACCCTCCCTCTTCCTGGCCACTCTTCCGGAGCTGCTTTGCCTCTTCTCTCCATCTTTGTATGTGTCTTGGTTCTGTACATCTCATCCTTTATCTGGACACATGAATCCACTGACAGAGTCACGGGAGTCGCGGGAAGGTTTCTGTCATTCTCCGATTCTCCTCCTCATTGATCTCTGCTTATGTTGCAAGTGAGAAGGAAGTCTCAGAAGTTGTTTGTTTGATTTTTAAGGCTCAGAATATGACTCAGAACTAGAACTGCAGTGGAGGAGTATCTCCCCCCTCCTTCCAGCCAGCAAGCAGAAATGCATTCTTGCAAAGACCCTCTTAGAGCAGGTGGGCAATTGCCTGCCTGCCTTCTGCCTGAATCATTTGAAAGTGACTGCAATGGGCACTTTCATTGACATCCTTCCTTTGAAGGTGACATTTCAAGCCATCCGTGGTTTTTGTCTGCAAACCCTAGAGCCAACTTAAAGAGGCAAATCTTTGTTCATGATGCAAAATTCTTAGCAGGCTTCTACTTTGGGTTACTGAACAGCCTGGCTAAGGTAGATATAGGTAGGTGGGTAGACGTATGGGTATGTGCTTCAGACTTAAACTTTTCCTTTATATCTTTATTTTTTCAACTCATAGGAGTCAGGTTGGAGTGCACATATGCCATGGTGCATATGTGGAAGTCAGAGGACAACTTACAAGAATCACTTCTCTCCTTTCACCATGTAAGATTCAGGGATCAAGCTGAAGACATAAGGCTTGATAACAAGCACCCTGACTTGCTAAATCATCTTACCAGCGCCCTAGATATTAGTTTTGTTTTGAATATTTGAAATAATCAAAATTAAATGTGAAGGAGAAAGATTCAAAAACAGTGAGATCACAGCAGATTATAAACACTCCCAAACTGGGCTTGTAGGTCATACTAAAGAGGTGATTTCTTTTTTAAATCAGGCAACCTACTGTTATGGTTTCTCCATTGAGTATTTTGCAGATTAAAAACAGATATTGTGCAAGAAATGAATGATATTGTGAAGGTCTTGAAGCTTACTATTAGGTGTCAAGCCAGGTTACAGACGGAGATTTGAAAAATAATCAGCATAGGTTTTAATGTCAGATGTTTATAGGAATGTGTCTGCCTCTTCCACTGACTGAGAAGTAACTTGATATATCTTGGTTTTCTTATGTGTAACATGATTGAGGTACAATAACATGTACATGTTAAATGTATAAAGAGTAAATCCTGTTGCTAGAGTGTGGGTTGGTGAGACAGACAGTGGGAGAGGTGACCACTCACAAATCTGGCCACTTGAGTTCAATCCCCATAAGTGGACTTCTGAAAATTGTCCTCTGACCTCCACCTGTAGCCTATGGCTCTGTGTGTGTGTGTGTGTGTGTGTGTGTGTGTACGTGTGTTTGTGTGTTCTTTCGTGTGTACATGCTATATTCTCACTCTCTAACTCTCCAATAAATATTTTTAAAGTATTTATTTATTTGTGTGTATGTGTGTATGTGTGTGTGTGTGTGTGTGTTAGAGGGCACTGTGTGTCCCTGTGGAGGACCAAGCAAGGGTGACTTCAGGAATCATCCTGGATTGCTTCTACCTCCTTTTTGCCTTGCTCTGGGATTTCCCAGGCTCCGCCCACCAGGGCCAGAAGTGCAAGTTGCCGCTGTTTCCACCTGATAATTTTATGTGGGACCTGGGATATGAACTAGGGACTGTCTGCTTATGAGGCAGTCTTAACCCTAGCCCTAAATAAAATATTTTTAAAATATTTCTTGTATTGTACATGGTTTAAACCCCATCCACATTTGGCTGATGCTATATGAATGTCATTATTGGAGTATTTTGTGTGTGTGCATGTGCGTAGGTGCCAGCATTTGGGGGATGTGTGTGTGTGTGTGTGTGTGTGTGTGTATGTGTGTGTGTGTATGTGTGTGTGTAGATGTATATGTGTAGAAGGGAGCACTTTGTGTGCCTGTGGAGGCCCAAGCGTGCCTTCAGGAATCATCCTGGATTGCTCCACATCTTTATTTCTTCCTCTGGAACCAGGGGCAGAAGTGGAGGCCGCTGCCATTTCTTCCTGGAGTTTTTGCAGGGATCCAGCAGCAGAACTCATGTCCTTCTGCTTGCAGGACAATTTTAAAAGACCATATGCCCCAAAAAGCTCAATTAAGTTCGCTGTATTTGCTCCAAAGTCCCTGAAATTTATCATATAATTAAGGTTTTTTTTATCTTTTTTAAAAATTATTTATTCAATTGTGTGTGTGTGTGTGTGTGTGTGTGTGTGTGTGTGTGTGTGTGCGTGTGTGTGTGTGCAGAACCATGGACGAATTCCGGAACCGCCATGGACGCCTCCACCTCCTCTTTGTTTACTCTGCCCCAAAAGATAGAAATTTAGTTCTTACATGAATTGCATAAAATCTGTGTATGTCTTCTACAGAAAAAGGCTTTGTATACATTGAAATAAATAGATTATACTATACTAGCAGAGTTCCTGTCAGAAATAATTGTCTTGGTTACTATTTAATGTTACTAAAAAACAGAGTAGGACTCACCTTTAAAACCTGCAGAAGATCTGTAAGTTGCAATATAAGTCACCAAGCATGGAAAGAGATGACCACCAGTGTAACAGTGGCATGAGTATCAAAGAGACAAACTTTCTTTCTGACTGGATTCAAAACCTGCTTCTCAGAATGGTACACATCCGTGTTACTGTAAACTAGAACAAGAACCTGAAAAAGAAGGAAATAGATCAATAGAGAAGACACCCAATAAACCTATAGGTAGGAAGACAGTACATCAAACTGCTCTGTAGGCCGCTGTTATTATACCCATAGAATGGGAACTCACAGTGGAAATCTTTGGATCTAAAGCTGGATGAGTGAAGGGAAATGTACATATCAGTGGGGGGGCCTGAAGAGAGGTAACTTGTTATACTATGGAAGCTTGAGACCAGCCCCACAGGAGTACACATACCAGAGTGAACCCTGGGATCCAAAAAAGCACACAGATGGAAGGGTGGTAGGGAGTGGGAGGGAATGGTGAAGGGAAGGGAGGGGATGGGGGAGGAAGCTAGAACGAATACTCAATAGTTGTAAAATTGTAAAAGTAGATTTTTTTAAAAAAAATACTGCTTTGGAAGAGAAACGAACTATGATAATATAACTAAGAACTCAAACTTGAAGGGTTTTTTTTCCCCCAGAGACATAGTCCTAGGCTAGAACTCACTATGTAGCACAGTTTGAACGGGAACTTGAACCACCCTTTTGCCTTAGCCTCCCTAACAAGCAACTGGATTATAGATCTGTGCTACCCACGACAGTCAGTTTCTTATGAATTTACAGTTCTGCTAAATTGTTATGCTCCCTAAGTAACTGCATCTTGCTCTATTATTTCTGAGTTTGCTTCTGTACATGGTCACATGGTAGCACATTAGAGTTGCCCAGAGAAGGACGGAAGTGGGCAGGCTGAACAATGAACTTCAGGGATCCACCTGTCCCTGTATCCATCTACCCTCTCTGCCCCCTGCATGGGACCACAGCATACAGCACCAGGTCCTGCTTTTCACATGGGATCTAGACATCTGGACACAGGTAGGTACCTGTGTAGTAACCACTGAATCATCAATATGCACCTACCAGGGCATGAACGATTAACAGAGAGTTACTGACAAACAGCTTTCAAATGTCACATCTCTCTGGCTCCCTATCCATCCTTCCTTCCTTCCTTCCTTCCTTCCTTCCTTCCTTCCTTCCTTCCTTCCTTCCTTCCTTCCTTCCTTTTATTAACATATACATAGAAATTTACATTGCTTTCTCTGTCCTTTCTGTGGATGTGATGTGCTATGACCAGTTCCCTCAGTTACTAATGTTGGCATGATTTCTCTTACCGCAGTGAACTGTAATCTGGAACTGTGATCTGGAATTAAAATCCCTTATTCCCCCAAGTTTGAGTCAGGTATTTAGAATAGCAATGGGAGGTGAAACTGAAACAGACCAACACCAGAGAAGTGGGGTGTTGCTGCGAAACTAGCAGACACCCTGGTTCTGAGAATCTTTTTTCCTAAACAAAGAAAGATGCTGATCGCTCTGGTATTGCTCAGTACAAGATGATACCATCTCCCCCTGGTCTGTCCACGTTTCCAAGAAATTTCTGTCCCTGCAGGCATCTTCACAGTTTTGTATATGTTCCCAATTTGGTAAATACTTTTTTTTTTTTTTTTTGCTATTTGGTAAATGTAATAAAAATGACTGAGTTGTATACTTGACCTCTTGGAGTTTTTCTCCAAGTAAGTTTCTCAGTGTAAAAGATATTTGGGGAGAAGCTAGAATGAAGGAAAGACCCAGCCTGGCAGGGGAGTAAGAACGCTGATCTCACTCATGCTTTGATTCCTGCTCCAGCGAATTTTGAACTTTATTTTACTTATTTATTTATCTATTCATTAATTTTCCATGTGCATGTGTGCGTGCACATTCGTATGTGGGTGGGTGCACATGAACGTAGGGTGGCTGTAGGTTGGTGTTGAGGGTCTTTTACACCCTGACGCAGGGTCTCTTGCTGAACCTGTCTCGTCCAGCAAGCCAGCTTGTCCTGAGCAACTATCTCCAACCCGAGCACTGGACTCACAGGTTGTCATGACCACCTGGCATTACGTGTGTGCTGCAAGTCCAGCTCAGTTCATCACAGTTATACAGCAGGTGCTTTATACACTGAGCCATCTCTTCAGCCCCAAGTTTCTGAAATTTAATAGTAAACCTAGCAATGTATTGTGAGAATGTTTCTAAGACCAATGCAGTATCCTGGAGCAGTTCTGCACAGAACCCGAGTCAAGAAGCTCAGAAGAAAGGCAAGGGAGATGTGTGACCACGACCACGGAGAGCCACAGACCAGCCAGTCACCCACCAAGCTTCACTTTCTTCCTTTTCTCGTTGACTTTTTGGGTCCTCTCTGCTGCCTGCTTCTTGGCCTTCCTGACCTTGTTATATGCCGCCCTGGCCGCTGCATCGGTCAGCACCTCCAAGGCCTGCGAAAGCTGGTGGAAAAGTTCAGCTGCTCTAGGATTATCTGGATTTTTGTCTGGGTGGCAAGAGAGTGCCTGCTGCCTGTACGCCTTCTTCACCTCTTTGTCACCCGCCTTCTCCTCAACGCCCAGCAGCGCGTACAGGTCCATCTGCAAGAGCTCTTTGGCTACCACCATGGTTCCAATGCAACGGGGTAAATACTTTTTAAAAAAGCTTTATCGACTATTTAATTTCCTTATTGGTAACTGTGTCATGCTGGGGGTAGGTAGTGGTCCAAAAGACCTTCTTGCCATTGTTTCTAACAGATTACCAGCAAGGCAAGCTCTATTGCAGGAAGAGTAATGAACAACCTGTGAGGACTTAACCCTTATCTAAGTGTTCCTATGATGCTAAGATAGTCAAGGTGAACCAAAAAGAATCCTAGGGTGGGATTGTGAAGACCAGCCATCAGGTGTGAAGTTCTGTGTGACTGTGCTAGTTAGTTTTCCGTTGCAGCGACAAGCCCGAGAGAAACAACCCAAAGGGAGCAAAGATGTGCTTTGATTCATGCTTTCAGATCTCACTTTGAACCTGAGACCGTGCAGAGTATCACCAGGGCAGGCTTTGTGGTGGAGGCTGTATGCATCTTGTATCATCAGACAGGAACCAGAGAGAGAGAGAGAGAGAGAGAGAGAGGTGGACAAGTGGCAGAGAGAAACAGGAAGGGGTCAGAAGTAAGATACGTCTTCCCAAGATGATCCCCCCAGCTCCTCCCAGGCCCCCCTCCCCCAGTGACCTACTTCTTCTAACTAGGCCCCATCTGTTAACATTCACACCATCTCCCCAAACTTTGAATCCATAATGGGATCATTCCATTGATAAGATCAGAGCATGTAGGACTCAGCATCTCCTCAAAGCCTATTTGCTTTGTAACCAAGTCTTTCACTTATGAGTCTCTGAGGTAAACTTCATATCCAAACCAAAATGGTGACCTTGGTTCTGTTTTGCTTGGCTTTTCCCCCAGAGAGTGTCTTTAGCATCTGGGAGCTTTTCAGGCTTAACTATATTAGTTAGGATTTTCTTGGATGCAAACAACAGGAACCTAATTTAACTATCTCCACCACATCTTCCAAAGAGTAGGGGGTGCAGATGGCCTCAAAGACAGTTGGAGGGGAAGCCAGCACTGTGCTCCAGCAGGGTCGTCTGTGCTTCTCTCAGATGCGTGCTGTCAAACCACCAACAGCTGTAGATTCGGTTCCTGATAAGCTTCTCTCTCTCCCAGTTGTGAGATTCCTTTGACACAAACCCTGTGATGAGGCCGTATGTGTAAGTGTGATTCATAATGAATGAAGTGCTCTTGGCAGCCAGGAAGAGTTGGGGGCAGTGTAAGGACAGAGAAGGGGAGAGATGCCAGGCCAGGGCATGACTTCAGGTAAAATTCCATCCTCCACCTTCAAGGAGCTTTAAAGTATAACCGATGCTCTGAGTTTATTCAGACACAAGGCTACTTGGCTGGGCTTTTAAAAAAATCTTAGTTCCATGATTGGCTATAAAGGCCATCCTGAGAAGCATAAATTTCTGGTGCTTTGGACTCTCCACGCTTGTTTGCAGATAATGGGAGACGGTGAACATCTCAAACAGGCCAAGCAGGACTCATAAAAGTCTTAGATGTGAGCTCTTGGATGCAAAGTAAGTGCTTCGTAGGACCAAAGCACACAGGCACGAGTCCCTTCGGATGACTGATGCAGAGAACTAAGAGTGTGTATGTGCTGCATGTGGCTTGTCTGGCATCCGGCCTTCTGACCAGCACCTTGAGACTCTACATGGCTCCTGTCAGGGACCCTCTTTTTCACTGGTCACTGTGGCTGAGGATATGGAACTCTTTACATAGATGCCAGCTACTACTCCCATCTAGATCACGTGGCTAAAGAAGTTGTCTCATAAGACTATAACAAACAGGTAAATGAAAATTGTCTATTTCAGCTATTTCTCAAAGGTACGGAAGAATTATCCATTTTCAAACCCAAATTGAGTAGATCCCTTCAAAGCTTCCTTGAACCCTAGTAGTACCATTTGGCTCCGTATGTTACTTATTCTTTTAAATATTTACTCAAAGGTGTCATTTGTAAAAGAGCTTATAATGGAATTAAACCTAGAGAGCTTCAGAAGGTATTTTTAAATAAAATGCATTTACACTCCTACTGATATTAGAATAAAGATGTGCCTGTAGGGAACTTGTCTGGTCTGGCATGCTATTTCAGCGAGAGGATATTTTTTGAAAGAATTGCATTTCTGGAAAACAGTGCTTACAGTGAAAACAGTAACACTGGTTTATTTCATATTTTGTTTATTTATTTACTCTATGTGTATGTATGAGAGAGAGAGAAAGAGAGAGAGAGAACTGTGTGTCCCTGTGGAAGACCAAGGGGACTTTGAGAATCATCCTGGATTGCTTCTACCCCCTTCTTACTTCGCTCTGTGATTTCCCAGGCTCCATCCACTAGTGCAGGCCGCCTGGCGTTTTTTTTACATGGGACCTGGGATCAGAACTCAGGACCCTTCTGCTTGCAAGGAAGAATCTTAACCCCTGAGCCATCCCTACACACCACACTTTTTTTTTAATGTAAAAAACAAAATGAATAAATAATAAAGCAATATTAGAGTTTAAAAAGTTGTGGCAGATATTCGTTGTACTTCACAGTCATTCCCAAAAGAAGAATGATGTCCGATAAACTATTGCAGACATCGAGTATAGGATGTGGATGCTTCTTCAACATATTCCAGAATGTGATGTGGTGTGTGTGTGTGTGTGTGTGTGCATGCGCGCACACCACTGTGAGTTCCTGGAGGATTCCTGCAGAACATGCCAAACAGCTGGATGTGGGAGAGGTGTGGATTTGTTGATCTAGTCTGCACAGAGTTAGAAAAGCTTGTTTCTCGGCGATAAGATGCCCAAGAGGTGCCACTCATGCAGTGAGTTGTGTGAGCCAGGAGGAAGCACAGAGGTTGGCTGTGCACCCAGGACCCTGCAGAGCTATGGCTCCTTAGGGCTAAATTCTTAGTGCTCTTTCTCCATTTCAAGGTTAGCACACCCTCTCCCTTCCCCCAGCTTCCTCTTCTTGACTTGTTCCTCTGATACGGATCTGCATCGTCTTGGATTCAGATTCCATTGGCCTCTTAGTTCATATATACTTCAGACCGTTCTGATGGAAAAGTCGTGTTATCCAAGAGTGACTCAGATTATCCCAACATCCCCTGAATGGGTATCTTAAGTTACAGCAACATCATCAAATCTCAGCTTGATGATTTTTTTAACATTTTTTATTATTATTTCCGCTCATACAAACTTCATAGGTACACCGGTTCCCTCCCTCCCTCTTCCTCCCCCCATCCCCCCTGCTTCCCCTCCCCTCACCCCTCCCTCCCCATCCCCCAGTGCCTCCCCCGCAATCCCCAGAGAGTCCTTTAATGTGCATGCCTGACTCTCCTCTGGGCCCTCCTCTCCGACCGTACAAGGACCCAGTGGCATTTCCCTGAATGCTTTCCTGTGCTCCCCTTAAGCATAGGAACTCTATTGTGGCTGTCAATCCCTTGCCTCCAAGGATCTTGGTGCCTTTAGCAGATGCTAGACTTTGTGGGGTCAATAGTGTATTGGACATTGCACGTGGCATGCAAAGTCCAATTATGATTGCTTCGGCCCTAACTTGTGTGGAGTATCTTGCATATCATTGCTCCTCCCATCCTTGTGCTCTTACACTCTTACCGCCCCCTCTTCCGCAAATGTCCCTGAGCTTCAGGATGGGGAGAGATTAGGCTGGCCTAATTCTAGGTGGTTGATATAGAGTCTCTGAAGTTCTGGATTATGGTTTGTTGATTTTCTTTTGCAGTTTTGCTGCTCCTGCAATGCCCTTCACTCCATCCTGATGGGCATTGTATGTCACCCCCTGGCCAGAGACAAAAAGCTGTTAAACTGGAGTCTTGTTATAAGAGCATACTCAAAGATAGATGTAATAAAAGTAGGAAACCACAGTGAGGGAGGGGTCAATCACCCATTTGCAAAATGGTTACTTTTTATCTGCCAGACTATATGCCCTCCCCTTCTGGTGAGATCATACCCCCTCAGTTGTAAATGATCAGGAACGAAAGTCTGTGAACTTAACCGGATGTCTCTTTACTTACTTGATGATTTTTTTTAACCTCTGATAGGATTTTAAATTTTATTTAAAAGGAGGAGGAGTGAAGAATATCAAAGAATATTCTGGAGAAGAACTGAAAAAAGAGGACTGATGAAATGGTTTAGTTGGTAAAGGTGCCTGCTCACAAGGCTAGCAACTTGCATTTGGCTCTTGGAGCTCACAAGGTAGAAAAAGTGAATGTACTTCTAAGAGATGTTCTCTGACCCCTGCAAGTGTGTTGTGGTGGGCAATGCTCTCTCTTTCTCTCATTCATAGGTAGATAGATAGATAGATAGATAGATAGATAGATAGATAGATGATAGATAGATAGATAGATGATAGATAGATAGATAGATAGATAGATAGATAGATAGATAGATAGATAAGAGAACTAGATAGAGCCAGAACCACCCAATATTGCAGCATATTCCAACGCAGTATGGAATACAAATGTGCAGCACTGGGCTAGGAGAGCTTCGTGGTATTAAAATTTTAAGACATCATAGGCAAGTTTTCATGAAATGGTTAGAAAGGAAAGGGACAGTTATTAGTAGTAACTTCTAGGACAGAAATACATTTGTATTTATATCCCATGCTTTAATAGAACAAAGAACTAAATATGCTTTTAGTATGCATAAAAGTGGTTGGATATTTATTGATTTTTAGGTACTAGGCTACTATGTTAACTTTGGAAGGCCAAACCATAAAGCTAGAAATAGGTAAATTCAGCTAAAATGACCTCAAAACATTCTCATCTCTTAAAGATGTCTTGTTTAACTAAAGTAGCAAGACGTACAAACAAGGCATACAATCTAACAAGCTCTTTTTCAATTAGATTATTCATATAAATTAATGAGAGGCATTAAAGTCCTAGTACATAAATGATTGATTTGAGAGGAAACAAATCAGTAAGTAAAAAGACTCCAAATGATGAATCTCACTAAAATACATATACCAAAAAAATTGGTAATTCAGACTGTTAGAAGCTTGTAGAATTGGACACATTCATATACTGATTTTGGTAATATAAAGTACTAAAATATTTTGTGGTTTGTTTGTTTTGAAAAGGGCAACATAGTGTCACAGAGTCTGTTGCAGCCTAGACTGACCTGGAACTCAGGATACAGCTAGGATTATAGGGACCAGGCAGGAAGCCCAACTGCCACAAATGTTTTGGAAAAATGACTTACAATAAACAGAGAGCAATATCACACAGCATTTGCCTAGACACTTACTTAGGAAAATGAAGCTTTAAAAAAAGAAATATTGAAACAAATAAGAGGAGTGATGATTTATAATTGGAAAAGAGACTTTAGGGTTAAAAATTAAGGTGTTGGAAGAAAGGAAGAAAGGAAGAAATGCTATCTGTTTGACAGTAACATGTGGACTAAATGCTAGCCCAGTGTAGACATTTGAAATACTCTGTAAGCTGTAGAAAGCAAGAGGGATGCATTCTATGGAATGCTCAGGGAAAGAAAGAGAGAGAAAGAAAGAAAGAAAGAAAGAAAGAAAGAAAGAAAGAAAGAAAGAAAGAAAGAAAGAAAGGAAGGAAGAAGGAAGGAAGGAAGGAAGGAAGGAAGGAAGGAAGGAAGGAAGGAAGGAAGGAAGGAAGGAAGGAGGGAGGGAAGGAAGGAAGGGACAATGTATTTTTTATATGTATTAAAGGAGTAACAATGCAAAAAATTAAATATACAAATGGACTACCGTTTAAAAAGTTTCCTCAAAAGGAAAAGTAGCTGGATTTTGCTCAATCAACCTTTCAGTGATTTTGCCTGTGACAATGTGTCTCCAGTGACAGTCTGGATGCACAGCAAATAGTGACCCTTCCAGGTGCTCTGGAGCCCCTGTTATTGCTCACGAAGACAGAGACATCTCTGAACTGACCGAGTGCTGCACAAACAGGGATAACAAATTAAAAGTGGGAAAACATTGAAAAAAGATGGCTTTGGGGGGAGGAGGAGGGAGGGAGGGAACTGGTGTACCTATTAAGTTTGTATGAGCTGAAATAATAATAAAAAATGTATTAAAATAAAAAAATAAATAAAATTTGACTAGGAAAAAAAAAGAAAAAAGATGGCTTTGCTTGTTTACTTATTTCAGGACATGCCTCAGCCTATCCACTGCCCACATGCACTTGAGGAAAGTTTCTGATGGTTCATTTTTCCATGTAAGCTATGAAATCTGAGTTGATCACAACAGGGAGTTGAGTCACACATTGGCACTTGGTGGTATCACCATTAGATAAAAAGAACCTATTAGTCATACAGTTCTACCTTTGTCTGATAACAATCACTCCAACATATACTAGGCAGACTTTTTTCCTAAGAAAATAGTGAAATTTCTTTTAGTCTCTCAGCCCCTCCTATATACCATCCCCTCATTCCCCCACCCCCAAGTAATTTTTCTCTCCCTCACCCTGCCAACTTTGGGATCCTATATCTCCTCCTACAAGGTTTTACCTTAACCTTCCCTTTTCACTTTCCTACTCATGATCCCTTTCAAATTGTGGCATGCGGCCAGATAGGAGCCTCTTTATGCTATCAACATATCAAAAAAACATTACTTTTTAAAAGGGAATAAAAATGGACAGTCCTATGCAGAGGAGCACAGAGAGAGGAAAATGGGGCAAAACAATAAACAAAAAAGCAAAAGAAAAAAGCCCTGGAATGCTCCACCTAGAACCCGGTGAAAATTAAAACTATGCTAGAAGTAGGTATGTGATACTTCCTGATAAGTTGTTGGTCAGAGAAGTCTCAAAGCCCCCCCCAACAGTATAGGCTTTTGCTATTACTCTTGGTTGCCCTCCAAAAACAACCAATAAGACCCTATTACTGAAAATACAACACATTTGTATCATAGGACTTGGACAAAAAAACACCAGTAGGAACTGGTTTGGAAACTTTCTCCATTCTGTACAGCTTACACAGAGAATACTGTGGAAGTCATTGGGGGAGAAAAGTAATCAAAGATCTCATCAACCTGTGGAATTTACAAGTTGCAAATAACAATCACCATGGCAACAAGTGACCGTCAGTGTAATAGGGGCATTAATATCAAAGAGATAATCAACAGTTTCTGATCAGATTTAAGTCCATTTGTCAGAATGAACACATTCCTGTTTCTATAAATTAAAACAAGAGCCTATGAAAGGGAAGGAAATGAGTAGCAGGGGAAGAGCTGACTATGAATGTTTAGTTAGTAAGACAATATACCAAACTGCTTTGTAGATACCTGTTATTATACCCATAGGTTGGAAGAGCCCTCAGCATGTAACCTAGAAGTCTTCTTTTATAGAAGGTGTTTGTTACTGAAAGGCACAACCTGCCAAAATGCAGAAAATAAGTGACCACACACTCCTTATCCCTAAACATATAAGCCTCACCCACCCCCAACCTCAAGGCTCAGGGAACATCACGGAAGAGGGGGCAGCAAGACTGTAAGAGCCTGAAATGGAACAGTAGTGGGCCAGACATTATCTCCCAGGAGAGAATGTAAGTAGAAGATATGTATACTTACGTAAGAATTGCATGGGACCTGTCTTATCAACATCTCATCATACCAGCAGAAAGAGCTCAAGAAGCTCCACACCCCTCCGAGAGATGATGAGGACTGATGCTGATGGGGAAGTAAAGAAGGATGCTTTCCACCATAGTACCCACTGATCTAGGCTGCTTGCTGGAGCATGAATCATGTCAGGCATAAGTCAGCAGAGACAGACTAGATGAAATTGTGGGTCACACAAATGAAAAGATTTGAAACTAGGAAGGAGCCTTCCAGGGGAGATGAAGGGTGGAGTTGAGCACTAAGGGGTGATTATATTCATGTATGCAACATTAAAAAAATGGAGGTGGGAAAAAGAGAAAATAGTGAAATGTGTCCCTAGGATGGGTTTTCTGCTCATTCCCACCCACCGTCCACTCGTCTGATGCTGTTCTGGCTGAGCCTGGCCGGTCCAGAAGGGAGGAGGTGTCAAGGCGGTCAGCTCCGCAGCCAGGCTTTGCTAAGGGCATCAGAGAATTGCTTTCCTGTTTTCGTGATTAATATCAACACAGGGGATTTTTTTCCTATGTTGTGTCATCCTTTCCAAGCTCTGCTCTGCTGTTAGCCTAACAGGGAAGAATTCCCTCCATAACCCTATTGTGTGTTTCTGGGGTTATGGATGGCACAACAATAGGAAAATATAGGAATGATGGAGTTCAAGGCATTGGACCCTAACATGGCTTTTTGGCATTTGGGGAGACAGCAGAGCAAGGGGATATCTCTGATCTTCTCTACTCTCCTCCCCTAATGAAGGATCTAGAACTCCAACTCCAGAAGTGTCTGGAGAAGGAGCTTCGTTCTCCTCTAGACACAGGTCCAGAGAACAATGTGGACATATGGGCTTTTCTTGGCTCCCCAGCTAACCGCCAGAAGCTTACATCTGTTTGTTCATTTGCATGTCTCCTCTACTGTCCAGTTCATCAAGCTCAGTGGAGATAGACCTAATCCCCCTTTCTAAGGAACGTTCTTTTAAATACTCCCCCCTCCACAGACAGTATGAAATAAGCTTGCAGGCTACTTTCTTGTTTATCGGTCTTTTGTCACAGGACAATGGCTTTAAATAAAAAAATAAGAAAAGGAAACAATATTTTTTCTTTCCTCTTCCAGTTTCTCTAGCTGCTATGAAGCCTGCAGATGTGTTCCTGGACGGAGTAACAAGAAGCTATCAGCAGGCAGGAATTTCTTTTCTTAGTCCTTCCTACCTTGGTCCATTTTCTGCTGCTAATAATATTATAGACTGGTTAAGTTATAAATAAAAGAGATTTATATAGGTCATGGTTCTGGTCCAAAGTCACAGGGCTACAACTGGTGATGTCTTTCTTGCTGGAGAGTTCTCAGACAGCAGTAGCACAGAGGCAGGAGACCAGACAGCCATTTATAGTGGGGCCACTGTCAATGTAACACATTGACTCTTCCTTCCCCCCTTTATCCCTCCCTCCATCCCTGTATTCTCCTCCCTTTCCTTCCTTCCTTCCTTCCTTCCTTCCTTCCTTCCTTCCTTCCTTCCTTCCTTCCTTCCTTCCTTCCTTCCTTCCTTCCTTCCTCCCTCCCTCCCTCCCTCCCTCCCTCCCTTCTTCCCTCCCTCCCTCCTTTCCTCCCTCTCTCCCTCCCTCCCTTCCTTCCTTCCTTCCTTCCCATTCTCATTTGTGTTGTATGTGTGCATGTCCATGCATAGGAAAATCAGAGATTAATATCGAGTATCTTTACCGATCACTATTTACCTTATTCTATACTGAGGCAGTATACTTGAACCCGGAGCTGCTATCTTCTTAGTCTTGCTAGACAGTTTGCCGTGAGAATCTGCTATCTCAGCCTTTGTGCACTAGGATTACACCTAGCATATATGTAGGTGCTTGGGATCTGAACTCTGGTCCTCATGCTTGCAAAGTAAGTACCTTACCCACTGAATCATCTCCTCCATTGACCTTCAAAATATTATCTGTTAAAAGTATTGATCTACTTTCATAATGCACAGAGTCCAGATGAAATTCTAAATAAGAGAAAAAACACTTTTTCATCCAGAATCTGCAATGCAAACATGTCTTAGAATAATAGATATTTCCAAGAAATGAGAACCATTTGCTAATGAAATTGTTGCCAGTGGCTGGTGTCTGGCTATGTGATTCCAGGTCCTTGACATCTTGTTGAAGAATGAAATAAAGGCACACACATTTGCCAAGTAGCAGGGAAATTTTAATCAAAAGCACATCAACAGTGCAGATAAGAAATACAAGTGCAAAGGCCACATGAGCGAAATTCTTACAGGCCCCAATTATTATTTGGGGCATCCTTTCATGAAGATCAAGAAATGCTAAGAGAAGCACTGTATATACTTCATTGTTTTGATCGACAAATTAAGCTGTGTTCCCATTTCTTTACTACATATGTCCCTTCCCATAATGCATCTGACTTTAATCACATAATCATATACATAGGTATAAGATGATAAATAGTGAGTTCTCCCTACAAATTCACTTTGCTCAGGAAGAAGTCAAGCTATCCCTATTTGCAGATGACATGACCTTATATCTGAGTGATCCCAAAAACTCCACCAGGAAGCTCCTGGAACTAATTAAGAAGTTCAGCAGGGTAGCAGGATACAAAATAAACGTACAAAATCAGTGGCCCTGAGAGAAACAATCCCATTTACTATAGCCCCTAAAAAAAATGAAATACCTTGGTATAAACCTAACCAAGGAGGTAAAAGACCTTTACAATGAAAACTTTAAAACCCTAAAGAAAGAAATTGCAGAAGACACCAGAAGGTGGAAAGACCTCCCGTGTTCCTGGATTGGCAGAATCAACATCGTAAAAATGACCATCCTACCAAAGGTAATATACAAATTCAATGCTATACCAATTAAAATCCCAAAGCAATTCATTAAAGAAATTGACCAAACAATCTCAAAATTCATATGGAGGCACAAGGAACTGGTCTACCTATTAAGTTTGTATGAGCGGAAATAATAATAAAAAATGTAAAAAAAAAAAAAAAAAAAGACCCAGGATAGCAAAGACAATCCTGAGTAACGAAAACACTGCTGGAGGTATCACCATATCAAACCTTAGTCTATACTACAAATCCATTGTTGTAAAAACAGCCTGGTACTGGCTCCAAAATAGACATACAGATCAATGGATAAGGGTTGAAGACCCAGATATAAGCCCACAAAATTACAGCCATTTGGTCTTTGACAAAGGGGTCCAAAAAATCCAATGGAAAAAGAACAGTATCTTCAACAAATGGTGCTGGCAAAACTGGATCTCCACATGTAGAAGATTAACACTGGACTCGTACTTGTCATCAAGTACAAGACTTAATTCCAAATGGATCAAGGACCTTGATATCAGGCCAGAGACTATAAAAACCATAGTTGAAAGGATAGGGAACTCCCTCGAGCTTATTGGGCTAGGCCAACAGTTCCTAAACAGACATCCAATGGCACAGTCACTGCTACCAACTCTCAACAGTTGGGATCTGGTGAAATTAAAGAGCTTCTGTTCAGATAAAGAGATTGTCACACGAGCTCAAAGGCAACCCACAGAATGGGAGAAAATCTTCACTAACCACATATCTGATAGAGCTCTACTGTCCAGAGTGCACAAAGAACTTAGAAAACTAAACACCAAGGAAACCAATGGCCCAATTAAAAAATGGGCCCTGGAACTTAAAAGAAACTTTACTAGGGATGAAATTAAAATGTCTAACAAATATCTTAAAAAATGCTCCACTTCCTTAGCCATCAGGGAAATGCAAATCAAAACTTCCCTGAGATATCATCTCACCCCGGTCAGGATGGCAAAAATCCACAATACGAACAACACCAAATGCTGGAGAGGATGTGGAGAGAGGGGAACTCTTCTACATTGCTGGTGGGAATGCAGGCTCGTACAGCCACTCTGGTGAGCCGTCTGGAGATTCTTAAAGAAATTAAAGATTGAAATTCCATATGACCCTGCAATTCCACTTTTGGGAATAACCCCGCATGCAGCAGAGGTTCACCTGGATAGCACAAGCACGACCATGTTCATAGCAGCACTGTTTACAATAACAAAGTCATGGAATCAACCCAAATGTCCAAGAGTTGATGAGTGGATAAGTAAACTCTGGTACATCTATACAATGGAGTACTACTCAGCCATCAAAAATGATGAATTAATGGAATTTGCCAGGAAATGGATGTCATTAGAAACAATTATATTAAGTGAAGTATCCCAAACCCAGAAAATTAAGTGCCGTATGTACTCCCTAATAGGTGGCTCCTAGTACCAAACCCACCCAGCCCACCTTGAGACACTCAAAGGTAAATCTATGCAATACCTACAGTAATTACAAGGATTATCAACAGGAGGGATGGGGTTGGAGGGCCACACCAGAAACAAGGAGAGAGGGGACCAAGTTACAGCAGAGAAAATAGGCCTCCATCAAGGACTGCAAGTAAGTAAGTGACACCTGGTTAAGTTCACAGACTTTCGTTCCTGATCATTTACAACTGAGGGGGTATGATCTCACCAGAAGGGGAGGGCATATAGTCTGGCAGATAAAAAGTAACCATTTTGCAAATGTGTGATTGATCTCCCCTCACTGAGGTTTCCTACTTTTATTACATCTACCTTTGAATGTGCTCTTATAACAAGACTCCAGTTTAACAGCTTTTTGTCTCTGGCCAGGGGGTGACATACAGTGCCCATCAGGATAGAGTGAAGTGCATTGCAGGAGCAGCAAAACTGCAAAAGAAAATCAACAAACCATAATCCAGAACTTCAGAGACTCTATATCAACCACATAGAACTAGGCCAGCCTAATCTCTCCCCATCCTGAAGCTCAGGGACATTTGCGGAAGAGGGGACGGTAAGAGTGTAAGAGCACAAGGATGGGAGGAGCAATGATATGCAAGATACTCCACACAAGTTAGGGCCGAAGCAATCATAATTGGACTTTGCATGCCCTGCGTAATGTCCAACACACTATTGACCTCACAAAGTCTAGCATCTGCTAAAGGCACCAAGATCCTTGGAGGCAAGGGATTGACAGCCACAGTAGTGTTCCTATGCTTAAGGGGAACACGGGAAAGGATTCAGGGAAAGGCCACTGTGTCCTTGTACATCATCGGAGAGGAGGGCCCAGAGGAGAGTCAGGCATGCACAATAAAGGACTCTCTGGGAATTGGGGGGAAGCACTGGGGGATGGGGAGAGAGGGGTGAGGGGAGGGGGAGCAGGGGGTTCGGGGGGAGGAGGAGGGAGGGAAGGAACTGGTGTACCTATTAAGTTTGCATGAGCGGAAATAATAATAAAAAATGTATAGAAAAAAATTCACTTTGTTCATAGTTTGCTTTATTGAGCTTGCACCTCAAACGAGGTTAGGCCAAATTGGCCCCCTACCTTCTCTTTCTGGATATGTTCTGAACTGTGTATGTGTAGTTTCAAGGTTACTGGAGATGGGGAGGGGATTTATTCCTCCCTTTGGAATGAGGTGTGAGTGCTTAATAAAGATGGGGCCCTAGGATGCTAACAGGTTGCTGGGGGCATTGTTTAAAGAGGGGTGTGTACACATAATATGCAGAGGAAAGGTTCTCAGGGATGTGTGTGCACAGCCCAAAGCAAGTAGAGTTCCAGGGATGCTAAGCCGCTGCCTGTGTTTGCCTGCCTCGACTTCATGTGTCACAATAGAAAAGTGGTCTTAAGAAGTCTTTAGTTTTAAAAGCTCAGGGAAACTTGTGGAAGAGGGGGTGGCAAGAGTGTAAGAGCTTAAAGATGAGGAGGGCCAATGATATGCAAGATACTTCACAAGAGCTGGGCTGCAGTAGCCATAATTGGACTTTGTATGACCTGCATAATGACTGACATGTCAACGACCCCCCAAAGTCTAGCATGGATCACAGGCATTAGGATCCTTAGAGGCAAGGGGCTAACAGTCATAATAGTGTTCCCATACTAAAGGAGAGCCCAAGAAAGGGCTCTGGGATATGCCACCAAGTCCTTACACCTCACTAGAGTAGAGGACTCAGAGGGAAGTTTGATATTCACACTAAAGGATGCTTCAAGGAAAGGGGGGGTAGGGAGAGGCACTGGGAGAAGGGGAGGGAGGGGGTGAAAGGAAAGAGAAAGGGGGGGAGGGTGCAAGGGGGACTGGGGAGAGGTGGAGGGAGGGAGGGAGGGGATGGGGTACCTATTGAGCTTGTATGATTGGGGGAAAAATAAATAAATGTGTTTTCTTAAAAAAAGAAATCTTTAGTTTTACACAAATAACACTTAAGATTTGAGACCCAAAGAAGGGTGTTTTCCCAAGAGCAATTGCAGGAAAGTGTCTATGACTCCCTGAGAGACTTTACTGGTGACTTTTCTGATAAGGACTGGTGAGTTCCATCTTCCTTTGGCACTTCGTGCTGTGAACAGCTTCAGGGGTCTCTTCTGGAAAATGCACCTTGCATGATTGTTTTGTTACTAGAATCAAGTCCCTGGTATTTTATTGCTAATGGAAAGGACTAAACCAACTGGCAGCTAAAAATAAATGTATGCATCACTGAACATCAGGGACACATTCAGAGAAGTACATCACTAGGTGAGGTCACTGTTGTGTTCTTACACAAACCGGGAAAATGTGGGTCTGTCATTTAGTGGGGCCTTTTGAGGCAAGAGATGCAGTAAACTTGGAACACTATTTTGTACTTTGTGTCCATAAGTATTACCTTTTAAAATAATAAAGAATATCTCCAAAAAATCTGAGCTAGCCAGATAGCTCAGTAAATAAGGGTGCTTTACTGTGCATGCCTAGCGATTTGAGTTCATTTTCCAGAAGCCGGGGAAAGCTTGCTGGAGAGCACTGACATCACAGAATTGACCTTTACCTTCTGCACATGTATCATGACATGTGTGTAAAAAGCCAGTAAAATAGTCATGTGTGATCACTATCAAGTACTGTGTAGTGGGCATGATTGGCATAGCTGTATGTGCAACTGACAGCACAGGCTAGTTCACGCCCCATGCGAGTGATACAGTACACAGAGAGCTATGCCATCAGGCAGCTGGAATTTTTCAGCTCCATTGAAGTCTTATGTACCCACCATGGTATTGTGGTCATAAGGTGTGTGGCATACGACTAAAGAGACACATTTTAACAACCTTGCATGTGATTGCAGTTTAGTAAGAGAAATCTGTTCTGCATTTCCTAAATGTGTTTTTTTAAAGAAACCTTTAACAAATCATGAATATAATTGCAGTAGATTATGATACATAAATGTGTTCTTATGCTGTAAAACTGCGCACAATGTTCTTTGAGTTAATATGGAAGATTACACAAAACCTTGTTTTCTACCAGAGTCCAGATTCCTTTCTTTCTTAAAGTGGAACTACAGAGTTAAAAAATCGCTGTAACACAGGGCAGTTGAGATGGCTCAGCCAGCTAAAGTTCTCATTTTGTAAATAAGCCTCAAGACTTGAGTTCTATCTATTGAACCTTAAGGTAAAATGAGAGAGATAAGAAGAGCGGAAAAACCAACTTCCAAAAATTGTCTTCTGACCTCCATACTATATCTGTGCCATGACATGCACACACCCACACTCATACAAAATAGAATTTTTTAAATGTAAACTTACTTTAAAAAAAAAAACAAAAAAGAAAAGAAAAAGTTTACAAGTTTGTAGAACTCTCTTCACTTACCCGTGCATGCCTTCCCGTTCTAGAGCAGTCAGAGTTTTTGTGTAAAGGACTGAGCGGTGGTCCTCAGGCTTGAAACCTTTATCATGGCCTCTGCTTTGACATATGAATGCTCCTTCTCAACGAGCTTAACACCTTTCCTTCCCTTCCCTTCTGCTACCCAAGTCTCCTGCCTTTGCTTACAGATGTTACAAGTACCAACTCCAGGATTTAAGCACAGCTTGTCACTAATAAGGATGAGGTAGATTGAAAGGAAAGGCACTTCGAAGTGGCAGCCAAGGGCTTTCATTCTTCAGATATCTTCTCCAGAAAAGTCTTATTTGGTTCACTGTCATTATCTTACACTTTCCTTTCAAGACTTTTTGGCCCTTTAGACAATACTTGGCAACAAGTGCAATGGACAGAGTGTTGAGAACCAAGTATCATTCATGAATAGCAATTTAATGTGGGTGGGGAGTTCTAGGAAGTAAGCACAGGATAGTCCAAGAGTTCCCTGACATACATGTTGGGGGGATAGTGGGGGTAAGTATGGGAAATAACCAAAAAGATGGAAAAAATGACCGCAGCATACAGTGACTCATGTAAATGACAGGAGGTGGGGACTTTTTCAAGAGTGTATGTCCAGGTTCCTTATTTCTAATTCGGTCCATAGTTGTCAATAAGTGAGCAGTGGGGCTGAATGTTCTCATGTCGTGGGTGGCATGGTAGTATTCGGTAGATTCCCAGAGGCACGATCACACAGGATTGTGCTGCAGTAGACAGAGTTGTCGTGTGTGTGTGTGTGTGTGTGTGTGTGTGTGTGTGTGTGTGTGTGTGTATGTGTATCTATAATACTTCTCTAAGCTTCTGGCCTCAGAATGATCTGTGTGAGGCTTGCCTTAAGTCAAGGGTACAGCGACCTCAGGGAATGAAAGGGTTTATGTTCCCAGTACAAGCAGGTGTCAGCTGGTGAAAGGACTTAAAGACGTGGTCTTGCGTGGAGGTCCTGACTTGGCCGGCAGGCCTTGGAGGCAGGGCCAGCAGCAGGCAGGCTCTCCCTGGAGATCGGGCCTGTGACTATGCGGAAGGACACTCCGGCAAACAAGGGAGACTGCAGTAATGCGCTGTGACAGTGTGCCCAGGGCAGGGCAGCGGGAGAGAGGGCCAGGGGAAGCTGGTAGTTAGAGAGGGATTTGCATAATTACATTCACCTGAGGGACTCCATTTACTCACAATGTGGTCCATTGTGGTAAAGCCAGCAGCTGGCCTTAATGCTGGAACAATGTGAGCCTTTGGCCTTATTCTTCCAAACCAAATGCTTGGACTCTGAGGGGGGAAAATCAACTAGCATGCCAAATGGAATAGAGTTCTGAATAGTACAAATGTTGCCAGAATGCACAGCTACCTTGTGAGACACCATTTACCCGCAGTACCTCTGCTCGCCTGATCACAGGAGGGGGGTGCATTATGAATACTGCCACTTGTGCGCTGTGGGTTACCATACAGCTTTTCATCATCACGACACACGGAGTTTATGTAGGAAAGATCCAGGAACGAGGGTGGCAACCTCCTGAAGTACAAGTCTTCGGTCCCGTTTGGTAACCAGCTATGCACTGAAGGGGTTTTTCTGAGTAATCTTGTCACTGTTTGAAGTTCCAGCACAGAGTCTTCTGTTTTCTGGCAGATGGATGGCTGTGGATTTGAGAGATGCTAATCAGGACTTGGAGAGGAGACAACACTACTGAGGAGATCCAGTGATCTGTGTTCACCCAAGGGCCTGCTCTGTGGCTGGGGGCATGTTTATCCAAGACTCCAAATAGATAGCGTGGAGATGTGAAGACCTAGTGCAAATATTGTGGGGCTCATTTCCTGGTATTGCCCACATTCGCATTAAAAAGGGAGGTTCAGGGAGTGAAGGCTTAGAGGTGGGCTCAGAGGTGTTATACTTTGTTCCTCCTAAGTAGAGCATGGTATATATTTTTGTGGGAGTGCATGCCTCGGTGGGAAAAACCTAAAGTGTGTGTCTATTTTCCACTTTAATGATGCACACATTTTCAATATTACCTTTGTGAACTTTAACATCATTGGAATTTCTTTTCTTATTTTTGTTAAGAAGCCCAGAAACATAAGAGCATTTCTCCTGGCAAAGGACACAGGAACCCTCCTTTGCAGTGAAAGCTACCTTGAGCCAATTCAAAGAGGGGAGGGGATTCGCTGTAGCTATTTCCTGGCTGTCTGAGAACAGGGAAGCTAGAAGGCAGCAGGATTCCCCGACCAGCGCTCAGTAGCAGGTCTGGGGTCTCTGACTCCGCCCCTGGCTTCCCGAGAGAGCATCCTGATCAAAGGAAGCCCCAACTGGTTCCATCTTCCTCCAAGAACAGGTAGTGGGAGTGACACCTTGCCACTGTGGTCAAAGGGAGTGAGCAGCAGTCACACATCAACCCCTCCGGGACGCATGACAGGGGCTGTGACACCTGGTGCACACAGGAAGCCTCAGCACCCCCATATCTCAGGCCCCATCAGTTCTCATGGCCCAGCCTCCCACTCCAATCTCTTCCCCATCAACCCACCACCCCCTCTTCCCCCAGAACCAGCTTTGTCAAACAAACAAACACCAAAAAAAATCTTTCCTCGAATCTCTCCTAGTCCTCAAGATCTAAGAAAATAGCCGGTGCCCAGTGAAATCCAGCTGAATACGGCCCCATCCTAAGTTTTTAAAACAAATCACCAGTGGGGGACACATCTAGCACCCCTTATTATCGGTGGGTGACAAGTTCCAAGATCCCTAGAGTATACCTAAAACCACTTTATCCTTTATGCACTACATTTTTTTTCCTATGCATATGTACCTGTGATAATGATCGGTCTGTAAATGACATATAGAAAGATATCAACAGCCACTAACAATAGCAGAACAATTACAACATACTGTAAAATAGTATGTGAATGTGGTCTCCGAAAAAATCTTGTAGTATAGCTTTTAATAATCTCAATGTCCAGATTTTTTCCCTCTCTTGTTAAAATGAGAATCTTGACTTTTTTCATATAAAGGAATTATTTCACAGCTTTGTTAGACATATCTCTCTATTTGCTTGTGTTATTCTTGCACTTTGAGGCTAGTAAGTAAAATGAGGGTTATTTGAACACAGCCATTATGGTATCCTAATCTGATCACTGAGATCGTTATGGAGTTTATGTCCGGAATGTGTTCCAACAAGAATGTGTTCCAAACCCAAAGACTGAAACCAAAACACGTGTAGAGGATTAAGACAGAGTTTATTAGGGAGAAAAAGAAGAGAACTGTCTGACATGGAGTCCACGAGAGCAAGAGAGCCTGCGGATGACTGGCAGGGTCAGGAAAAGTGGCTTTTCCTTATTGGTTTAGTTTCAGTTTCTTTAAACCTGATTGGGGTTTTTGGTCTTTCCTGTATCTGAATGGTCTGTTCATATTGGGGCCCAGCTTGGTGGAATTCATGGCAGAGCTGTTTCTTTTTGAGAAATTCACCTCACTTGTATTTGAGAACCTCTTCTCCGGACCCGTTTTGCCTCTGAGGAAGTCATCTTTTTTTTTTTTTTTTTTTTTTTTTTTAAATTTTTTTTATTATTATTAATTCAATTGTGTGCATATGCGTGTGTATGTGCGCGCGTGTCTGTGTGTGTGTGTGTGTGTGTAGAACCACGGACGAATTCGCGAACCACCAAGGACGCCTCCACCTCCTTCTGCCCCGGGATTCACAGGCTCCGCCCTACCAGGACCAGAAGCGCAGGCCGCCCCCGCTTCTGCCTGGCGTCTATACGTGGGATCTGGGATCCGAACTCAGGACCTTCCGCCTGCAAGGCGGAGGCTTAACCCCTGAGCCACCTCTCCAGCCCCCTGAGGAAGTCATCTTAATGGGGGATTCATGTAACTCCTGTGGGTTAGTGGTAACCTTCAAAGACCTTCCCAGCCTGTCTACTGTCTAAAAATTGCCTAGAAAAAAAAAAATTGTTCTAGATAAAATTCCTAGTCTAAACTGCCTAACAGAAATTCTCTTTCTCTCTCAAGATGACCAGTAGGTGATTTTAGGAGGGCAGCAGGTAAAGCGTGGTGGATACAGTGTTCCAAGTGATGGTCCGTGTCACGGGCTGCCCGAGGGGGATCGCATGAGAATTCAGCACAATGCTCAGGATGCATGCAACTTCAAACATATGAATTGCTCATTTCTGGAATTTTCCACTTCGCATTTTGGACTACAGTTGATGATAGGTAAGTGAAACAATAGAAAGTACTACCTAGGATAAGGGAGAACAATGTGGCTTACTTGAGTCCTCCAAAGAAGGAACTCCAAACACGTAAGGAAACTGCAACTTCCGTGATACACAGTTCTAAAGAGATTTCATTTTCTTTCTGGGTGCCTTCGAGGATTCTTGGTTATAGGGGAGAAGGCGTCCTTAGATTTTCCTTGGTCTTTTTCCCTGCCCATTACCTTGACTCTGAACCCTGGCCCTGGAGTGTGCGGGTCTATGGGTAGACTCAGCATTGCCTTTCCCCAGTGCTGTCTCCACTGGGCTGGCACTGACCTGTGGTTAACAAAGCACAATTAGCAACTTGAGGAAGACACTGGGCAGCAGAGAACAGGAAATAACACAGTGAGAGCGGATACCATGCTCCCCAAAGAGCCTTTCCCACCACGAAACAAGCTAGTAGCTGGGGACCACCACTCTTAGAGACACCCTTTCTGTCTACTCTCACCCATGCTTTCCCACTTTCCAATTCCTCCCCTAGCTCTCCAACCACCATCCCTCCCCCGCCCAAGGTGACTATGGGCATATTGTTATGTCCAAGATGACAGGAGGAAGAAAACCCAAAGCCCTAGAAGCTGCCATGGGGAATTATCGTTCACTTGGCAAAGAACCCGTCTTTTTACTGGGAGGACGGCTACAGCTTCTTCTAAGAAAGGCAAATCCATTAAGGCTCTGTGCGTGAGTCAACCAGAGCAAGTGGGAGGGTTGGAGCTAGTTGAAGATCATTTAGAAGGTAAGTAAACTCCTTCGATAGAAGGTAATTCTAGGAGAAATTATGATGTCAAACAAATCCAAGTGTTCTCAGAGCTTTCCTAGAGAGAAAAAATAAGGAACAGGCAGCAAAGACCATGGGTACAAGGACACTAACCAAACAGGCAGTAACTATATCTAAATCCTGCATTTTTCTGAGAAAGCAAACCTTTTTATGCGCATGCCATTTGTCAGAGGAGTAGTGGGCAGTGATGGGCAGAGAAGAAGTGTGCACATGCATGTGTACGGTGAGGTATGTGTATGTATGTATGTGAGTATGTGATACGGTATGGTGTGGTGTGTGGGTGGGTGCATGCATGTCTATGGTATGGTTTGTGTTGTGTGTATATGTGTGTGTGTGTATGTGGTGTTGTAAGGTGTGGTGTGTGTATGCAGGGATGTGCATGTTTATGGTGTGGCATGTGTATTGTGTATATGTGTAATGCATATGTGATGTGGTATGGTATGTATGCAGGTGTGTGTGCATGGTGCATATGTGATTGTGCAGGTGTGTATGTGTGTGTGCATGGTGGATGCATGAGTGTGAAGGTGTGTATGTGTGTGCATGGTGCATGTGTGAGTGTGGTGTGGTATATATATGTGCATGGTGCATGTGTGAGTGTGCAGGTGTGTATGTGTGTGCATGGTACATGTGTGAGTGTGCAGGTGTGTATGTATGTGCATGGTGCAAGTGTGAGAGTGGTGTGGTAAATGTATGTGAATGGTGCATGTGTGAGTGTGGTGTGGTGGATATGTGTGCATGGTGCATGTGTGAGTGTGGTGTGGTGGATATATGTGCATGGGTAAAGGCACAGGCTAAAAGGACATCACTATCCTGTTCTATCACCCTCTGCTTTACTCCCTTGAGAGAGGGTCAGTTGATGAACTTGGCGCTAGGCTGGCAGCCAGCGATCCCCACTGATTCTTCACTCTCTGTCCCCACAAAGTGCTGGGGCTAGAGTTTGCATGCTCAGCTTTCTTGTTAATGTGTGTCTAGAGATTTGAACTCAGATTTGAACTTCATGCTCGCAATGGCAGACACTCTTACTGAGCCATCTTTTTTTTGGGAGAGGTGGTAGGGGAAGGGTAAGAGGCAGGGGCAAGGGCTCAGGTAGCACAGGGTGGCCTCAAACTCAGTACCTGAGAATGACCTTGAATCCCTGCTCCTCCTGCCTCCACCTCCCAAGTCCTGGGATTATAACAGTGTTCCACCTTGTCCAGCTGGGAAGAAACTTTTTAAAGGATAAAAATTTCAAGAATAAAAATTAAACATGGCAGAAGTTGGCAGTTACCATAAATAAATGAAAGAAATCCTAAGAATACTGCAACATTAAAATTTAAGTGTGTGTGGGGGGGGGTCGGTGAGATGGCTCACAGTGAAATCACCTGAGCGCAACACTGGTAATCTGAGTTTATTCCCACGATTTCAGGCCTAGCTGAAATCATATTCATTCAATCAGGAGACAGAATGCGAACTGAATTTTAGAACTTGAAGGAAAGAAATCTCTCAGGCTTGTATTCTTGACTTACCAATGTTCTTGTCCCTAAGGAATCATTCCAAAAAGAAGTTTGTATCACAAGAAAGAAAACCAATAGGCAGGATTGTTAAATTCCTATCCACACATTTCATATGACAAAATTAAAATGTAAATCTGACAACGAGGGGAAGAAGACCTGTACAGCAAGATATCAGGGTCTTGACCATGACACAAGGTTGGGTCTCTTTGATTTTTTTTTTTATTTATTCAACTGTGTGCATGTGCATATGTATGTGTGGCGCGCGCGCGCATGTGTGTGTGTGTGTAGAACCACGGACGAATTCGCGAACCACCATGGACGCCTCCACCTCCTCCTGCCCCGGGATTCACAGGCTCCGCCCTACCAGGACCAGAAGCGCAGGCCGCCCCCGCTTCCTCCTGGCGTCTATACGTGGGATCTGGGATCCGAACTCAGGACCTTCCGCCTGCAAGGCGGAGGCTTAACCCCTGAGCCACCTCTCCAGCCCTGATTTTTTTTTTCTAGGAAGTAAACACTTAGATTCTCTGAGTGAGCAGAACAGATCAAGAACAATAAGTAATGCTCATAGAGCAAGAGCCAAAAGTTGTTCCCCCCCCACCTGGACACAACTTTTTTTAAGTGACTAATTTCAATACTTTATGGACAGCCCAATTTAGCTTCATATAGTTTTCACGTTTCATGAAGTACTAGCATTCTTAAATTTTTTTTAATCAACCATTTGAAAATGGAGGAAAGCATTCTTATGTAAAGTGCCAGACACACAGCAGCAATAATCTGGATTTGGCCCTTGATACATAGTTTGCTGACCTTTGACATAGACTGGATCCTGTTAGAGGTCTTGAATTACAAAATGCCCTCTGGTCTGTCACTTCATCGATATATATTGAAATTTGTTCCCCAGTAAAGCAATGTGGAGAAGTGCTTTGCCCTTTGAATGGTGACTAAGTACTAAGAGCACCACTGTCAAGGATGGGGATTACTGCCCCTCTCAGAGGACTATGCTAGCTCTCTACGGCAGTTCCCAGTTTGCGGACACCAGGGTGGTGATTATGAGGGTAGTGAGATAAAGTGAGACCACCTTCGTGTTTTCCCTCTTCCACATGCACCTGTCATCTTTCTACTTCCTATCCCGCCTTGATGAAGCAGGAAGACCTCACCAGAACCCAGGAGATGCTTGTGTTCCGAATCACGAGTTACTCAGTCGCAGGTATTGAGTCATAGACGGAAAAAACAAACTAAAGCACCTTCTAAGCAGGTCACGGTTAGGCTAGGAGAACCCTGGAACGAGGAGTGTCAGGACAGAGTTATGCCGTCCCAAAGTGGGCACAGACAGCCTTGGCACGGGGGAAGCGGAGCTGCAGAGGCTGCTGCCACGGAATACCACAGGCAGAGTGACTTACAAATAATAGATTTTTATTTCTAACAGTTGTGGAGGTGGAGAAATCTCAAATTAAGGCTCTGATAGAGCTCTTGTCTGATTAAAGTCTGCTTGTAGACACTTCCTTTTTACTGTATCCTCATGTGGTAGAAGGAGTGAAGGTTCTCTCCCAGTTCCGTGTGTGCGTGTGTGTGTGTGTGTGTGTGTGTGTGTGTGTGGAGGGAAGGTATGTATACATGGTGTGTGTGTATGTGTAGGGGTGGGAAAATGTGCACACATGTGGGGGGTGGGGTGTGTGTGTGTGTGTGTGTGTGTGTGTGTGTGTGTGTGTGTGTTAAAGGACCCTTGCACGGAGAGATCCAAGGGCAACACTCTGGATTTCTCTACCTCCTTATTATTTTATTCTGGGGTTTCCCAGGACCAAAATTACAGTTCGCTGTCATTTCTGTCCAGTGTCTTTACGTGGGATCTGGGATCCGAACTCAGGTCTTTTTGCTTGTGAGGCAAAGTCGTAGTCCCTAAGCCATCTCTCCAACCCCTCATGTCCCCATGCATTAATTCCATGCATGGAGGGGGCTCCACCCTACCCTTTCATTTACCCTCAAGGCCACGTGTGCTAACATTGTCTCCTAGGAGTTAGCTGGAGAGGACACAAACACTGACTACAGCAGCTCTCCACCACCGGAGAGAAAGAGTAATGGAAAGTGGGTCTAAGAGGCAGCAAACCCAGGTCCAGATCTGCGACGCAGAGGACTGCATGCTCCTCAGGGGAAGTAAGGTGCTGGCTGGGATAGTTTGCTCCTGACGGTGATATGGAGTCAATAGTTGGAAAATGCCAATGCCAAAAAGGAGCCAATTCTGCTTCCGTCCTCACTGACACTGGTGTTTGCTCTTTTGGATAGTGTTGCCAGGTCTGGCAAATAAAAATGTAGGGCAGCCAGCTGTTTGAATTTCACCACACAGAATGCTTTACTCTAGGGTATGTGCCAAAGACTGCCTGCTTTCAGCGTTGGATAGGACACACGCCGAAAACGATTTGTCATCCATTCGAAATCCAGGTTTGATTGAGAGTCTTGTCTTTTGGTCAGTGGCCTTACTGAAGACTCAGTAGCTCGCATGGGGTCTCTCTGTCTGATGTTTAGTCCGCACACCTCCCTCTGGGTCAGATTGTTGCAGGGGAGGTCTTTATGCCTCCAGGTTCTTGTGTTCAGGAGTTGATGGTTGAAACCTGAACACACATAGAGGATTTAAGGAGAGAAAGAACAGAACTCACCGACATGGATTCCGAGAGGGGCAAGAGAGGCATCTGATGAGCTGCGCTAAGACGGGACATTCTTGTGTCCAAGGGCTGAAGCAAGAGAGCAGAGCAAGAGGACTGGAGGAGAGAAAGAGAAGAACTCACAGATACGGAGTCTGTGAGGGGCCAGTGAGCTGGGGGGGGGGGGACAGAATTTAGCCCATAGAAACCACTGTATGCCCAATAACTAATTTAGTGCCTGGCATGTAGCAGATGATAAATATTTGTTGAACTAATATAAGACCTTTGGAAATGTCATTGGCAGGGTATGTTTTTGGCTAATTTAGAGCACAGAACCATTAAACTTTTCCCCCCCAAGCAATGAGGGATGACCTTCAAAGACCTTCCCAGCATGGCTGCTTTAAAACTGGTCTAAAGACCAGAGCTTTTAGGACCATCCCTACCTAGCTGATACCTTCTCCCTTTATGGAGGACCCTGACATCGCCATTTCTGCACATTCTCTCTGAATCATATAGGAAACGATATCAAGCACACAGTAGGCCCTCATGCACTGGGCCATGATTTGATCTTGCTGACATATGAGAGTCTCTCTTGCTGTTGTTTGAAACAGGTCTCCTGTAGCTCAGTCTCTACTTGCTCTGAGCCAAGATGGGCCTTGAACTTCCCATCCTCTTGCCTCCAGCTCCTAAGGGCGGAAGTGACAAGGTCCTCATGGCTGGATTCTTGTACATGTCTTCATAATCTTCGAACCCAGTGACCATGCTGAAAGAGTCCCGAGGTCAGTAAAGCCATGTGGACTATTGGAAGAGATTCAGCCACTAGCACCTCAACTTCAGCCAACTGGTTGACATGCCTGGAGGCCATTTCCAGCTCTGTTTTAACCTGTTGAACTCCAGGCAGTGACTTCTGTATTTTTATCTTCTGTGTCCTTGGAGGCACTAGTCTATAGGTCAGGGAGCTTAAAAAGAAACAGCTAACAACTTTCAAGAAAATAACCTAGAATCAGCACTTGTAGAGTGACTCTAAGAATACACTAGTCTCCTTTGCATGTCCTCGTTATGTTGGAGCCCACGCGTGTGTTAGGGGCTTGCATGTCATGTGCATGAAGCCACAGAGAGGTTTTTCATTTAACCTTTTGGATCAGATCTGCTAGGTTTCCTCCCTCCCTGGCCACAGGATCAATGCAGGGTTTCTTGTTTCTTTCATTCGAAGCAAAGGGTTGCACAGTCTTACCCTTAATAGCCACATGTGCCATACTGAAATATTTTAAGATGAGTTAGAATTCCTGGTCTCTCTGTCTCTTCTTTCTCTCTCTCTCTCTCTCTCTCTCTCTCTCTCTCTCTGTCTGTCTCTCTGTCTCTCTGTCTCTCTCTGATTCTGGCAGTCTGGGCAATGCTAGATATATCACGAATCAACTTCTGTCTTTTTCCTCTGCCTACTGAGCATGAGATTTTCGAGCTTCAATAGCTTGTGCATCCTCATTGGTCTTCCAGGGTCCCCATACATGAGACCCCTGTCTCAGCCGCCTACGTCAGAGAAGTTCTGTTCTCAGGATAGGGACCAAGGTGAGTCCAGACATCAGCAGTTTGTCCTTAGGCCCCTTGGCCACTTGCAGCTTCCTGCCTGTGTCTTCACTCAGTTTTTTTCTCTGTGGGTCAGTTCCTAGTGTCATTGTGCATCCAAATTTCCTCTTTTTCGAAGGACGCCAGAAAGTTGGACTTGGGCCCACCCTAAAAGCCTAATTTTAACTTAATCTCCAGCTCACAGGCCCTATCTTTAAGCACAGTCCCATTGTGAGGTGCTGAGGGTTAAGGCTTCACCATCTCAATTTTAGGGGGGACAGAATTCAGCCCATAGAAACCACTGTATACCCAATAGCTAATTTAGTGCCTGGCATGTAGCAGATGATAAATATTTGTTGAACTAATATAAGGCCTTTGGAAATGTCATTGGCAGGGTAGGCTTTTGGCTAATTTAGAGCCAAACCATTAAACTTCTTTTCCCATTCCATACCACATGGGTGCTGAATGGTAATGGAAAGTAACCTGGCCACGTGTGAAACTTGTCACAGTGTCTCCTTCCCACACCACAGCACAGGAATCCACGCTCAGGGCCAGAACCCGGCTTGCCATGTCCTTGTCCTTGCCATGTGCTCCCTGCCTGAGGCAGGGAGTCTGTCAGGTTCCCTCAAGCCTTCTTCAACCCATCACAACTGCAGGGAAAGCAGGCTTCTCCCCGTTTCCTTTCTTTCCTTCCACTAGGAAGTTGCAGACAGAAACCCCGCCAAAGAGTTCCCACAACTTGTCTGCGGGCCCCCGGGAAGCTCAATGACAACTTAATCATTTTCTGAGCTTTTCTGTATCCGCATTTCAGGAAAAGGAGAGAAGAAGAAAACAAGCCCGAAACTTTGATCCCTGGGGAGGTGAAGCAGAAGTCGATCTTCACCATGAATTTTTTTTTTTTTTATAGATAGCAAAGTCCATACTTCCACCTGCATCCAAAGCACAGAGGCAGCTGGCAGAACAAAGCACCAGAGAAAAATAGCTGACCAGAGTCTCTTGAATTGCCCGGGTACAGGTGCAGCTTGTTTTTCATCTCCGCGGCAGTCACCAGTGGTTGACAATGTTTTACCCAGTGGAGTTAACCCTTTGTACTCCTACACCAACCAGTCGAGCCTCCTGGCTGAGAAAAGTCACTCCCACCTCTCTTTTTCAAAGAGATTCAACCCCATGTTGCAGAGCCCACGTTACCTAGCAAAAGCTAGGTGAACTTAGAGAAAAGTTGATTTGAAACCTGGAATAAAAATACCCAAGCAGAAGAACCAACCTTCCTTCCTCCCTCCCTTCCTTTCTCTTTTTTCTTTTCTTTTCTTTTCTTTCTTTTTTTCTATTCTTTCTTTCTTTTTCTTTCTCTTTTCTTTCTTTCTTTCTTTCTCTTTCTTTCTTTCTTTCTTTCTTTCTCTTTCTCTTATCTTTCTTCTTCTTTCTTCTTCTCTTTCCCTTTCTTCTTTATCTCTCCTCTATTTCTTTCTTCCTTCTTATCCCTCCTCCCCTCCCTTCTTCCTTCTTCCCTCATCCTTCCCCCTCCTCCTTCCCTCCTCCTTTTCTGCTCGTCCCTATCCTCCCTCCCCCGTCCTCCCCCTTCTTCTTCCCCCCCCTATTCCCCTCCCTCCCTCCTCCCTCCATCCCTCCTCCCTCCTCTTCTCTTCCCGAGCTTCCTCCTCCCTCCCTCCCTCCCCTACCTCCCTCCTTCTGCCCCTTTCACCTTTCGCCTCCCGCTTCACCTCCCTCCCCCTTCTCTTCCTCCCTCCCTTCCCCCTCTCTCCCCCCCCCCTCTCCCTTCAGTCCTCCCTCCCTTCCTTCCTTCCTTCCTTCCTCCTTCCTTCCTTCCTTCCTTCCTTCCTTCCTTCCTTCCTTTTTCTCTCCTCTTTTTCTTTTCTGTTCTTTTTTTCCTCTCGTCTTCCTTTCTCTCTCTCTCAGCTGGAAAGAGGACAGGAACTCAGGACACACAGAACTATCTAGGTGCTTCCTTCCTAAGTATGACACGACCTGACCTAGAAATCTAATTCGTCTTTGCCCTTGGCAGCTTTGTATCATTTTCAAACAAGTTGCCTTGGAGGGTACCCAAGCAGCCTAGAGAGGAGACATGATGGATGGATGACGCCAGCCCAGCTGCACAGCGTGGGCGCCGGACAGCCTCGCTGATCCTGTGCTGCTTTGCTTATTTGCAGAGCAAGTGCTCCCAGCATCTCACGCAGCATTACTTTTCACAGTTCATTGAGAGAGTCCCCAGAGAGCTGAATTTGTGATCTATGCAGACAGATAGACAGACCATCTGCAGACTGCTATCTCTGGCAGTCTTTAGGGAGGCTTAAAGGGGTGGGACAGGACACACTGAAGGGGTCACGTAAGGACGAGAGCAATCTGTGACAAACTCATAAGCAACAGTTATGAGCTCTTGAACCTCCTTCAGAGTTAAACATTAGAAAGAGGCCAAGTGCAAAGGAGGCATTTCCTCCAGAGCAGTGAGTCCTCCTGGTCACAGGAGGGAAGTTTTTAATTGTGGACCGCACCTCTGAGGCCCAGAGACTGGATGGGATTCCTCCAGCAAACCCTGGGCTGTTTGGCATGCTCAGCAGAGTCCTGAGCCCAGGGAAGGAGCGGCGTTACTTACTGAGCATGGCTTCTCATTCCGGTGGGCACCCAACACTCCATCTCTTGGTGCCAAATGAACCTTCTCGGTGATTTAATGCTAGGAACATACCTAAGCAAGCCAAGAGCATGACTTCTAGAGTTGGCTCTAGAAGGGCAAGAATCAAGGGGCTTGCCAAGGGGCAAGAATCTGGTTTCTGAAAGGAAAGATGGACGGGCAAGTGACACTTCCTTTGAGGATCTTAGCAAACTTCCCAGGTGATGACATATGCGCAAGGATCTGTCCTTGTGCTAGCCTGAGCTAGCCTTTGCGAGAGAAGAGCCCATGCCAGTGGCGAGGAGAGACATCTCCCCAAAGAGTAGGGTCTCTGCATTTAAATCAGTTCACCGGGAAGTTAAAATAACCAAAGGAAGTCTGTGACCTGGAAAGCAACCTATGTCATCCATTATCACAAACATTTGGAAGTGAGCTCGATATAGTCATATAGCCCAAAGTTACTGAATGGGAAAAAAGTTTGAATTTTTATTAATCATTTTGATCTTACACATAGCTTAGACATAGAGCTGCCAGTGATTACGGGTAAAATAAAATACTGAGGTTGTGTGGGGGCATGGGCATGGGGGTGTGTGTGAAGCTCAGCTGCCCACAGAGGGCAGGCGCAGGACAGGTCATACTCTGGGGCCAAGGTCTTCTCCACCAAAACCCAGAACTGGCCCACCTAGGCTTCCGCTCCCCCACAACTGGCAAGTGCTTGTGGGAAAGCAGCCAGTCACTCCTTCTGCACACATCTGCACTGACTTTCTGACTACAATTTGGAAGTTCTGGAGTTCCTGCCTCGGAGAGGTCCCATTGTGGGGAAAGAAGAGCAAGTGACTTTCCTTTCGCTTGGTCATTCTAAGTGGGAGAGACTCTTAAAATCTCCACCTACAGATCTGCACACAAAGGGTTATAACATGATCTAGACTTCGGATATTCTTGACCTTCCGGGGGGAGGGGGAGGGGAAGAACCTTTTTTTTTTTTTTTTAAAGTTTGTGAAGGTAATTACCATTATTTACAGTACTGAGAGCAAAGCCCCACCCTGGGCTTCAAGCCAGAGGATTTCAAGTAGGAGTAGGAGTGCAGCCGGGTGAGCCAAGAGGAACACAAAGGCGACATTATGTTCTCTAGAAGTTCCCACTGCTGGGGGTGGGATGAAGGAAACACCTCGGCTAGGGGAGGTGTGTGTGTGGGGGCGGGGCTACCTTTGAAATTCTACATAAATCCTGCATCTTTTCCTCCTAGGAACTGGGCATAAAGATTTCCACCATGCGTCTTTTTTTTCCCCCTGAGTTTTTACATAAGGAAACAGACTTCCTTCTGACTTGATTTGCCAAAGTTTAAATCCAAATTTCAAGTCAAAGAATTTCGGAAGAATGAAGAAAAGAGGAAATGTTGTGCGCCCCGTGTTGTGACGTTTTCTTCATTTCTTAGTAGAAACACATGAAACACCCACAGTCTACTCTTATTCATTCAAAGCCCACTTTCCGGAAGGCACTTCATTTTCATTCCGATCCAGGTCAGAAACACCTGGGACAAGATTTAAAGCCATGCATGGGGGAGATGTTGGCAATACCATGGGGTGTATCCGGTTCTTATGTCTTGTTAATTCTGTTACCTTTTCCTTCCTGCCAGGGCTAAAGCCAGGTGATGATTTGGGCTAAAGTTATGAGTCATTGACAAAAAGAAGCTTGTCACAGGAATGTGGCCACTCTCCGCATGGCATGAATGGAACAAGGAACAAGAGCGGGAAAACTGGGAGCGCACCCAGCCATGGGTGGCAGGGTTTCACTCCCAGTGCATAATTCTCCCAAGTGCAGGTTCGAAGGATGGGCTGAGGCATTAGTTTCTTAGAAGAACCACCATGAAGGTGAGGATCCCCCCCCCACTCCCCCATCCTCACCTCCACTCCAGTCCTGGAGCGAAATGCTTCTTAGGAAACTGATGTGGAAACCTGCCATGTACTCCTAGCAGCCTCCACCAGGCCAAGGGCTGAAAAAGGTTCAGGCAGTCAATCACCTCTGGTCATTGCGCCAAATCTAGCTGCAGACACCTGGCAGAATGCTAGCGAACTCTACACACACAACTTTCAGCTGCTTGCAGCAAGATGAGGTAGGGGGAGGGAGGCGGGGAATCACAGCAGGCTGGACTGGAAACATAGCTCTGCCCCCACCTGAATCCCAGGTGCCCTGGGGAGTCCTTCTAACCACCTGGGATGGAGGCTGGTCCAAAGGAGGACGCAATGGGTGTTTACCTTGCTTCTGTTTGTACCTGTTACCAGCTGGTTGGTAGAAGGTGTGGGGCCTTGCAAATAGATCTGATTACAAACACGGAGAATGTTAAGAGTTTGGTGGAGGGGGCTGACACCCAGAGTGGGTAAGATGGGGGTGTGCAGGTTAAATGGGCAGTGCTAGGAGGCAGGAGAGGGAGTTACAACAGAGAGCCTGGGAGACATATTTCCCAGAGGAAACAGAAGCACATGAAATTTGTAAATCTTTGATGCCTCTTTTCTATATGTTCATTTATTGATGCACAAGCCATTCCCAGGCAGGTTGTTTCATGTAACAAATCAGCCACTGGCCCAGGATCTGTCTTAGCTGCATACTTGTCAAGCATGCCTACTATGTGCAAGGAGGTAAATGCTATGATGAAGTAAACATGTCTACTATGTGCACTGAGGCAAACACTATGATGAAATGGAGAAAAGATGTCACACTCTGCAGGCAGACAGAAAAGGGGACCTGCAGGGAGACCTCTGCTCCCAGTGGAAGCTGCTTACGGGCCAGGAAACAAAGCGGGTCAAGAAAAATGACTTCTGTAAAACCTCTTCTTCACCCCTAAAGCAGTCTCCAGACCTATTCCAAAAGGGAAATGTCCTGGAGACCAGCTGCTGTCACACATTCCCCATATCATGGGAAGTTTGGAAAAATCTTTTACTCAAATATTAAAGGTTGAAGTGACTGCTTTCAGGGAAAGATGCAATTTCGAGGTTTGTTTTGGTCAACCTGTTTTTTTTTTTTTTCTGCAAATGACTTGTTCTATAAGCGGTATTAGAAATTTGGGAAAAATTAAATGTTTAGCCCAGTGTTTCACAAGATTAGCAAGTACTGTGAGTGGAACAAGCATTTTAATAAGAAGTCAGCTGTCTTCTTTCTTATTTTCATGTGTATCTGGTATGTGTGTGGTACGATGGAAGATATACCAGGGTGCCCATGCATGTGAATGCATGCATGTGTGAGTGTGCATAGGCCAAAGGGTGATATCTGGAAGTATCTTTGATCCTACTATACTTTATTCTTTTGAAGCTGGGTCTCTAATTGAACCCAGAGCTTGCTTATGGGGACAGTCTTGTTTGGGGATTCTCAGTCTCCACCTTCCAAGGCTTGAATTATATAGGGAGGCCCTCTGATACAACCACTCAACATTCTTTGTGGGATGTGAGGACCTGAACTCTGGTCCTTTTATTTACAGGGCAAGTGGTTTAATTGCTGAGTCATCTCCCCAGCCCAAGCTAGTTCTATTTTTTTAATTTATTTAGTTTGCTTGCACGTGCATGTGTGTGCATGCACGTGTGTGTGTGTGTGTGTGTGTGTGTTTGTGTATCGGAGGGCACTATATGTCCCTATAAAGAACCGAGGGTGACTCCTTGATTTGCTCTGGAATTTTTCCAGGCTTCACCCACCAGATCTGGAAGTGCAGGCTGCCAAGGTGGCCTTTTTCTGTGGGATCTGGGATTTGAACTCTGGACCTTCTACTTGGAAACCCCTGAGCCCTCTCTCCAGATCTCTCCAGGCTTGCTAGTTCATTTTTAAAGAAAATGTAGCATAACTTACCTGGAAGACTGGAGGGCAGTACTCTTTGGAATCAGATATACCAGAACTGTGATTCTGGTACTCTAGCTGTAAAGCCGTGTAGTCTCAGACACACTACTGACTTTCGTGAACAATCCTTTCAGAGGATTTCTGTTTCACTTTCAAACAGGAATGGTATTTACCTTGCAGGCCTATTTTGAAAATTAAACAAGATAATATATACGTAAGAAGGCCCAGACCAGAGGTTTCAGTATATACTTTCATGAAAAATTGTATCATTATGAAAATTATAATGTTTTCCTTCCTTGCTACATTTTGACTGTACATTTGAAATAATGGCAGTTATTTTGTGAATTTGATGGCTATAGCTACTAAAGCAGCTGAGTAATTTTTTAAAAAATATATTTTCTTAAAGAATCAGAGAGAGAGAGAGTG
Organism: Typhlomys cinereus; assembly: GCA_023101885.1. NCBI lineage: Eukaryota > Metazoa > Chordata > Mammalia > Rodentia > Platacanthomyidae > Typhlomys > Typhlomys cinereus. The sequence continues at coordinate 1,259,878 of JALPQD010000377.1, read as the reverse complement.
CACAAATGCACACACGCCATGAAATTTGTTAGAAAAAGAGAAGAAAGAAGAGGGAGGGAGGGGCAGGGGTGGGAAAGACTGAAATTTATTTGGGTAGCTCCTCCAAAACTCCAATGAGAGAGCAGCAATTTCCCCTCAAGATGGAAATTACTACTGATTTGGAGTCAAAGGGGCAAACTTTTAACAGTTGGAGTGCAGGGGGAAGGAATTTTGAATTGACCCGTTGTTTCGGCTCTGTCCCAGAATAACTAGGTTATTCCAGTTGTCCATTTGTTTTTTCCTTATAAGATCCTATAACATTCTTGGTGGGGTCTCTGGTGGAGATCTGCTTCCGATCTCAGATCTATCAAGTGGGGTCTCTGTTTTTGAGGTCTGGTTCCAGATCTATCAGGGTTCAGAGAACAACTCTCAGAAATCTTTTCTCCCAGGTGGGCTCCCAGGATCAAATTCAGATGGGCCAGGTTTGAGCACAAATGCCTGTAGCTGCTGAGCTATCTCGCTGACCCAGACAAGTACGGTTTTGAGTGGCGTGAATAACATTTCGGAAGTGTGACTTCTTTACTAGGATAAATGAATGTCACCATCACATTTCCCCCCAGGGGGGCAGGCAGAGGGCATGGGGCAGCGAGGTCCCCACGATGGTCTTCCTCAAGAAGCCTGCGGGGCTGCCACTGGCACCTAGGAGTTATATTAATTCTGGAGACAAGTGTGGATTTCTGCGCTGGACTCCTGCGCTGGAGACATCAAGGAAGAGATAAAGGTGTTGTCCGGCTTCGCCAGCATCTGCTTGGAAAGCGGGGCCCCAGGGCAGCTGACCCTCAGTTCAACTGTGCTACTCAGTCAGGTCCGAGTATCACTCTCATTTCTCTGCCTCGTAGTCTTTAGGAGGCCCTGATTTTTCTTTATATTTTTAAAAATTTATATTGTACATATTCATTTGTGTGTGTCTGTGTGTAACATGTGCGTGCACCATGACATACATATGGAGGTCAAGAAGACAACCACCCCTTAAGTTCCGGGCGTCAAACCCAAGGTTGTTAGGCTTAGTGGCAAGTGCCTTTACTAGCTGGGCCTGCTGGCTAGCCCACTCTTGATGTCCACACAGCTGGGCTGATTATTGGATTTGCTTGTTGAAGAAAGACTATTCCGAAGCTTTTAGATAAAAATATGAGGGTGTAGGGGCCGGAGAAGAGGGCTCACTGGACAAAGTCCTTGCTGTGCAAGCATGAGAAGCTGAATTTGGAATCCCTAGCATCCACGGAAAAGCTGGGTGCTGTGTCCCACGGGTATGTAACCCTGGCACAGAGGACCGGGAGGATGGGTGGAGCCAGGTAGATCCTTGGGGCTTGTTAGTCAGCTACAGTTGAAATGGCGAACTCCCATTTATAGGAAAGACCCTATTTAAAAGATAAGGTACCTGAAAGTGATAGAGGAAGAAACCCAACATGATTTTCTGACTTCATGTGCACACATAGACATGTGTAGCCCCCTCCACATGCATACATGCACACACGCACACACAGAATGTGAAGGGTTTATTCATTGAGTAGTATGCAAACAAAGCACACCCACATGCCTCCAAGTCCTCCCAGTGTGATGCTCAGCAGCACAGTGTGAGCTTTGGAGATCTAGGAATCTTCTTCTGCAGAACACTGTTAAAGCTGTAAAGAAAAGAACGTTCAGGGTCTCAGGTTCTCTTGGCAGTAAGGTTCAGGTGTACACGTTTCAGAAGCCTCTGTGAAGGCTTTTCTCCTCAGATGAATGGGATGCAAACCAAGATGCAAAGCAGAGTTAACCTTCTGGCTAATTTGCCTCCATAAAAAAGCAAAAGACTGAAAGATTACATCCACAGTTCAAGAGCATGTTTTTATGTAAATAAGGAGTTGCCCAGAACACACTAGGGCATGAGGACTGGCATCCAAGGTCGCTGCTGCACGGATGCTCCCTGGAAGATTAGCTCCAGCGGCTGACTGGGCTGGCCTTTAGTAAGGGGATTACTTTTCAGTGACGAGCCAGGATAATTCCACTGGCTAAGCCAGACAGGAAAGAAGAAAAATGGTGTGGGGGGAGGGGAGCAGAGTGTGAGAATGAACAGAGAAAAAGGAATGAAAAAGGAAGAAAGATTGTGAACACAGAGAGTTGTAATTTTTTTTTTAGATTTCTTCTAGAACTTTCCCATTATAACTGTGCATTTAGTTTTTTTAAAAAAAATTCACTCAAGAATATCCAGTGATACTGAATATACCCAGAGATTTATAAGGACCATATATCAAGCCCCTGAGAAATGAGTTCAACATGCACTTAAACATATGTTGACTGGCAGACTGAGAATATTAGTGAGTCTTTATTGCATTCATTTTGGGGTGCTGGGGATTGAACCCGGGCCTCACACATTTAAGAGCTATATCTCCATCCCTGCATTTCAACCTTTCTCCATTGTTGCCCAAGCCCAGGCTGGGCGGCATTTCTCACCTACTGTGTGCCAAATCAGTGATAAGGGCTGGATACTCAGTGATGAATCCGACACTATCCTCTTCCAGTTCACTACCAGTCTCTATGTCAAGCCTGAAGTGTCTGGACAAGCATTAGGTATAGGGTATGCTGACAACACAGTGAGGTCACTCTCCTGTGTCCTACTTAGGAATCTGAGATCATTTGAAATGAAACTCTAACACCTTTACCCCTGCAGAGGTATTGGAGAAAAGATGTTTCCTAATTGAGGATAACTCAGGCTTGACAAGCTCATGACCTTGGGGGACAGACAGTAGGTGGCCATGTTCTATAAAGGACACTTACTCTGGATTATGTAGGATGTTGAGATAATACAGGACCTTTCAGAATTAGGATTTAATAATGAGGCTGTAGGTGAGACCATTACCTAGCACATAACTGGGGACTCAGGGGCCAGAATCAGGAGGCAGCAACTTGGCATTGATGTGTGGACAAGCCACTTAACAGCAGTGTGTGAAAGTACATGGCTCAGACTTGTGGTCCTGCAGCTTGGCCTGTGGAGGAGGATTCAAGTTGGAGTATAGCTGGGGCTCAAGGAAAAACAAGCAAGAAAGGTAAGTTTGGGTTTAGGGCCATCTTTAAATTCTCCATCCCATTCTCAAAGTTTTACACAGATGAGCTGTGAAGGGAGACCCTCTTGTGGAATGGAAGACTGAAAAGTTTACGTCTTTCTTTTGACATCGAGTTCTCACTGTGTAGACCAGTTTGGCCCTGAACTCATGATTTAACTGTTTCCCGAGTGCTGAGATTACAGACATGCATGACCAACCCAAAAAGTTTGGGCTTCTGGCTGGATGCATGCCTACTCATTCTATCACTTGGGAGGCTAGACAAGAGGCGGCCATCTTGAGCTATACAGTGAGGTGCTATATGAAATTAAAGCAATAAGCAAGTAAATATCTTATTAAGCGTACCAACTTCTCTTCTCTGTTGCACTGGAGACATCATGGAGGCTGAGAGCTACCACTGCTGGAAGTTCAACAGCAGATTCAGTAACTCAAGCAGGGCGGGGCTAACCCAACCTCAAGGCTCACTCTCTGTGACTGCCTTCTTCCAGCAAGGCTCCACCTCCTAAAGATGCCATGACTTTCCCAAACTAAAGATCCAAACACATGAGCTTGTGGGGGATGATTCACATTTCAAACCTCGCCATTAAGAAAATAAGTTTTAGGGTTCTGCTGATTGCTTTCCTTTTAAAGCAGAGGCCCAAACTTCTCAGCTCATATAGACTCCACATTCAATATAAGAACAGATAGAAAAGCAACAGAGACAGTGTAACACACACACTACTACTCCAGAGTTGCTGTCGTTGTTAAGAGGCTGATAACACATATGGTGCTACTCTGGCTTCTCGCCTCTTTCCCACTGATCAGGGTTCAATTTATTCTTCACCAGTCAGAACCTTTCTGCAAATCTTTTCCTCCCATTGAAATGTCCAGATCCCCTTGGGTCTTCCTGTTTCCAGGATGAAAAACTCTGATCTTCCCTAGGAAATTTGTAGGGTGCAGGATCCGCTTTGTAAGGAGGTAACTTTCCCAGTATGACACCTCTATTGAGGGTTCATTCTTAAAACCAACCTTGACAACCACCTGTATCAAGTCTCACCAGTCAATACAGCTCATTCTTTCACCAATGAAGAACTATGTTAGGATCTACACCTTGGCAATAAATAACAAGTTACATATTTCTATACTTTAAGTTTGCAAATTCCAGAAAAGGGTGTCATGCAAAAAGGTGGCAAAAAGGATAAGTTCTAGACACTATAGTAACCGATCTCCCAGAAGTGGGGCTGGGGAGATGGTTCAGTGATTAAAGCCCTTGCTTCACAAGCAAAATGACCAGAGTTCATAGCTCTAGATCTGCATGAAAATGCTTTCTGGTTGTGGATGGTAGGCCTGCAATTCCAGCCTTGGAAGGCAGAGATTGGGAATCTCCAGAGCAGGCTGACTGGCCAGACTAGCCCTGTCAAATGAGCTTTTGGTTTGATCAGAAACCTCGTCTCAAAAAGATCTGTTAACCTTAGGCCTCCACATACGAATGCTCCCTTCAGTATGAAGGCCGTATCCATATACACATGAGAAGTGAAGAAAAAAAATCTCCCAGAAGCGAATCCTATCACAGTTAGTACCATGTGCACATATATGGGAAGGCTTGCTTGGCTTGGACTATATCCCTTTCAAAAGAGCACATAGGGCAGAGAACAGGCCTAGCTCATTACCTCAGCCCAGGATCTTTTCTACATTCAGTATGTTTCACTTTGAGGCTCAAAGGTGAGTAATTTATCCTGAATACAGGGCATCCTGAAATCATGTTGGAAGGAAAGAATCGACCTTTGCCTTGCATGCTTGCAAGATCGGCTGCGATTGTAGTCTATAGTCTGTCGCAAACGTATTGAATGTTTCAGTTTGCCAGACCTGTCAGAATGAATTAATTACAGGATGTTGCAGCCATGGCAGGACTCCAGCAGCATCTTGCATGGTTTAATATAGACCCATTTCCCCATTTCAATGCATTTGTGGTTAGATAAATCCTCAGAAATTTACAGCTGCTGTGGACTAGTTTATTATGTAGTCTGCCTGCACACATGATAAGCATAGGAAGAATTTGATATCCTGTGAGTGCCTAGATTTGGCTGATAGCTCTTTACCACTATGGAAATACCTCGGTGCCGAGAGCAGCAGCTACATGGGGCTTCTCAGTAATTTCTGTGTAACGGTCAGGGCTGGTGGACATCATCACTGCACTCAACCACTTTTCATTTATTTTAACTTGAAGCAGCAGCTTGGAAAAAGTTATGTGGGACATTTATATTTGTTCATGTCCCTTTGAACAAATTTAGTAAGGGAAAAAAGTCAACTGATTCTCAGTTAAAAACACCAGAAAACTGAAGTGAATCTACTGGGCTTCTCTCCAGGGAGCCTTCTTTCAGCCTCTGACTGCTTCTTACCAGCTTCGGTTACTCATGTTTGCTCCGGCAATGATTTACCTTACTGTCTGCTGTCCAGCCTGGTTCACATATTTATTAGTCCTCTTATTTTCATTAAACACACCATCTCCATCCCAAGGAAGTTGAAGGAATTGTCTGGTGATTAGCAACAGGGAGCTTAATCACCCTGTCTTTGCCTAAATAGATCATTCTCAGATTTTCTTGTATTATACTTTTCACCATTTCAAGTGATGCTTTAAGACATGAACTACAGTAAATAAACCCTAGGTTATTTGGTACTTCTAGAATGGGCACTGAAGTATACAAACCATTGGGACCCGAATGACGAAAGCTGCAACAAAAATCATAAAGAGTATGTGACATATATCCCTTTTGCAGACTGGAGGAATAAGAAATGTACTTTCCTGGTAGCACTAGCCTCCTCGACTTTTTGATAAAAATGAAGTCATACATTAGTATGAACTTGAAGCATTTAGAAGAGAGTACTCACAACATATGCTTAATGTAGCTGTGAAAGGGATCATTAGAATAACGGGATTCTTTGTGTTTACAAAACAAATGTTTTTATGTTATCCAGTTCCCGCCTCCGCTTAAAGTATGGCCTATTCATCTGAGTAATTAGAGCAGAAGGACAGGATGAATGGAGTGCCTCATTACCAAATTTACTTCCCAGGTCTCTGCAGGAGAGAAGCTGTCTGCTTTTGCCTAGTTAGCACATTGTTAACTCTAAGTGAGGCTGACATTCAATTCTCCTGCAGATAATTGGGTCCATCCATTCTCCAGTTACTACAGCTTTTTGATTGACATACTGCCTGATGTTTTTATTATCTCTTGTATGACTGAATGATGCCTTTTCTGTTCCATGAATGTTACTGTACATGTGATTAGGTTGATTCTACAAAACCTAATTCTTCAGGAGACATAAGAACTACAGTAGTATAAAGGCTTTTTCAAAAATAGCTGTAAGATGCACCAATCAACAGCTTTAGCAAATACTTAAATACTCGATCTCCATCCCAAGGTCACTGCTGAGTTACAAACATGTTTCCAGTCCCTGGGTGGAATGCTGCTTTTGGTCATTCTTCTGTGTATGGCAGCCTCCAACTTTAAGCTTTTGCTGGCTTGAGTCTCCATAGAAACTGAGATCTAGTACTTTAGAGTGGAATCTGGACGCTGCACCTATAGCACCGGCACATGCAGGTACACTTGGACAGGCTACTTTACATTTGGAATTTTGCATCTCACATTTGTAGATTAAGGAAGATTTTATATACACATGGACCATAAAATTGATATAAGAGTAATGGAAGATCATATATAAAACAAAGATTTGGGAAATACTTTCTCTAGTTAAGTTTGATTAAGTAAAAATGACACATGCAAAGCTTCACATTTTGGATTAAAAGTATTTCCATGATGTGCATAACAGATATGACCTGAGAGGGAAATCACTTAAATATATATGAAAGCATAATCATTAGGTTTTTAGAACTTTCTTCTGAAAATCTGAGTTAATTATATGACTAAAACAACATATATGAAGCTATACAATGGTTATTATTTCCATATATAGTTTTTCTGGACTTCCTAGAGAGAAAATGGCTTTAATAAATTTTTTCTATAACTTATAATATACATTTAATTCAAATATATACTTTCATTTGCTAGAAATGTTGATCAAAACTTTAAAAGTATGGTGTTAATTACTTAAAACACTAACTTCAATTAAAATGTGGATTTTATACATACATTTACATGCAACATCCATGGTTTCTATTCTATTCATTTTCTATTCTAACTGTGCAAATCCTATTCACAAAATAATTTAGATACTATAAACAAATTTGTTCTGCAAGCTCAAGTGGGAATACATTTCTATGAATGGTTGAAATATTAAGACACAGAAATATTGTCCAATTGATCCTTGTTTTAAGAGATGATGTAATAAAATCTAATGATTTAGGAATTAACAATAAAAACCAATGTGTTACCAAGACGGTGAGAGGTGCCATAATGAAGTGTGTTGTGGTATCCGATCAGGACACTATGATCTGTTAGAGGACATCACTCCTCAGGGTGGGGTGCAGATACCTTATCAGTCTCTCATGAACACAATTGTAGTCTCACTTTGGCAGTGTGATGAGGGAGGAGATGAGCTTTCAATGCAGCCACCCTTCCTGGCATGGGTCTCGTTTTACCATAGTCTTCAGCAGTTGCTGCACAGAAAAACTTTTCACCTTCCATAAAAACATGAAGACTCTAGCTCCTTGAAAATTTTTTTTTGCACATTTGTACAACCTATTGAAATTCTTTGTCGTGAACATAAAACCCAAGCGAGACAACACACACTTCAAAATCATGAGCTGAAACAGTAGAGTTGTCTACCTTTATTATTTAATTAATCACTCACAAAACAGAACACAAGTTTGTACAGGGTGCCTAGGCACCCCAAAGCACAGACGTAGCAGTCAGAACAAGAACAGCTGGGACAGCAAAGCAGACATCCACACTGGTCACTGTGGGCTTGACAGTCACTGGAACCTCACACAAAGTTCCCCACAGTGGGGTGTGTTTACCATTTTTAATGTTTCTACAACATGTGCAGGACAAAAACCAAACACATTTTCACTGGAACAGACTTCACATCTGGACAAAAGTTACACCTCAGTGCCCAACTGTCTCACTTCTTATTTTAGGGGAATCAAATGTCAAATTTGCTAACTAACTTTTTATAACTTAGTTTTTTAAGCTTTGACTTTCTTGGGGCTAAATATTTTACTGCAATTTATAATATAACCGAGAAAAGGTAAAAGTCAAGGAACTCAAAGATGAATTTCCCTATTACATTAAACTCCAAAATACATGACTGTTGACACTGCTACTTTGGAACTAAGAAATAAATAATGCTATACAACAATTCAAAATAAAGATTTAGACTAAAATAAATGTCAATAATTTAAGTCCACAAATTATCTATATACTTATATATGAACTGCTTTTTAAATATATTTTTGAAGCACATATTTTGAAATACTATTGCTAGTCTAAAATGACAGTTACTATATATTTCACCCAAAAGCAACACAAATTTTAATTCTAAAACGTAGATTGTTTCATTTGAATGCCTTTGTTACCAAGAACATTTTGAATGTATAATATTCAGAAGCTGCTTGTCTTTTTAAGGTTAGTTTGAAAAGCAGGTACTTCATATTCTCAGCACAGTGTCAAACATACAACCACATCACAGATACAATATTAGATGACTACTTACAGACATCATAATGCAAACACTTTTTAATCACATTTGCTGAGTTGCAATTATGGGTTTTTCTTTATTAGTTTTCCAACACTAGCAATGTAGTTTTGATGCAGTTATTAATAACACGAATACCAATACTTTTACCAACAGTCACAATGTTTTGTCACAGTTAAGCTCAAAGATTACATTGATTTTTTCAGTCAATCCTTGCTTCTGAGTTTCCTAGAGTTTTAAATAAGGACAAGAAACAGTAGATCCTTTTTCCTTTATATCTGATTTCCAAATTTCCATAGTCAAACAGATATTCCATTTGGCTTAATTTGTCATTTCATTTCTGTAAATCTGGTTGTTTCTTCATTTCTTTCAATCTCTTCACTAAGGAGAAAAGTGTACAAAAATGATGAACAATATCTTCTAACTATAAATCTTCATGTACAAATAATTTATTAATGTCAGCACACATAGATACACACAAAGACATACATGCATACTCACATACATATAAACACATGCACAAAGACAGACACATGTAGATACACACAGAGATACACCAATATATTTACACACAAACAGAAATACATAGAGACACAGATACACAGAAAGAGACACACTCATAGGGCAGATGTAGAGATACATAGACATAAACAGATACACACAGACACAAAGATACATAGTTACCTCATATAAAAAAATTACCTACTTTAAAGTTTGTCTAACATGTTAGCATCCATTGTATCATAAGCAATTGTTAAAGGGCTGTTTCTTTTTTTTTTTTTTTTCGGTGCTGGGGACTGAACCCAGGGCACTGAGCTAAATCCCCAACCCCAAGGGCTGTTTCTTCATGACAAACTGTTATAGCAATAAGACTGAATCTAACACAAGGTCCAATCTTAAAGAAATGGTTGCGATGCTTTTTATCACACACATAACATATATAAGGTTTGGAAAAATTTTTCACGTTTCCTGATTTTCAATTTGTTAAAGGCAGCTAGACATATAACTCCTGTTACATACAGAAGTTTGAACATATATTCAAGTGAAGCTTAGGAAAGCAAGTGGAGTACAAAGCAGAACAGATATAGCAATCCAGGATATAACTGTAAATAAGGACACTTCTCAGAAATAATTCCTGTGACTTCTTGTATACAGGGAATGTATGGAAAAGTTGCCCAAATCCAGGTCTGCTAAAAATGAGAAAGGGTGCAGTAAAGGTCCAAATAAATGCAGGATATAAGTCACACAGAGAACTCTAGAACCTTCTGCAAAGTGTGGAGAGGAAAGTAAAAAGTCGCGGAAGAATAAGAATACAGGAAGAGGAATTCAGAGCAGTGGCAGAACAAATAGGAAGAAAAGCAGAAATGGGAAGGGGAGCGAGGGGAAGAGCAGCTGGAAGTCAGTGAGATGGGCCCCGCAGGTGCAGAGAAGCAGACAAGGCGTATTTGCGTGGAGATGGCACAGTGAGAAGTAAACACAGAAGCCCCAGGAGAGGAAACCCAGAGAAACTGAACCAGCAGAAGCTGAAGCAGGCAGTCAAGATAACATCTTCAAGGGAAATGATTCAGACTAACAAGAGGAAGAAACATGGTGGAAAAAGAATGACAGACGGCCAGGGAGGGGAGGATAGGACGGCAGGGAAAGGAGGTATCAAGAGTCTCTGACTACTCAGAAGCAGGCCTGGAGTTTGATGGCTTCTGACATCAGGAGTCAACTACCCAAACACACACACACACGCACACAGACACATGCACACAGACACCTGCACTCATATACACACTTGTGCACATACATATGCAGGCATGTGTGGACACAGACACACATGCTAACGTGCACGCACACACACGCACATACAATTGATCTCAGATGAAAAGGAAAAGGAAAATCCACAAGGTAAGATTATGACAATGAGTATGAAACTGAGCTAGTGTTTGTGTCTGTGCAAAACTCTAAGATTCAAAAAGAACAAGGCTAGGCCTTATCCCACGAGAAATGGAATCTGATAGATATTCCAAATGTTTGCTTGTGCGGTGAGCCCCCAGGCCTGGCACCTGCATGCTAAGGCCCTGGCTGAGAGAACGTCAGTATCTCGTCCTTCAGCATCGACAGACAGAGCCACCTATAATGCAAATAACGCAGAGAGAAGGCCATGTCCTGCTTCTGGAACTCAGTTTCCTAGACCTTGGGTTCTTGTGCACAAAGATTAGATTGCATTAGGACATTTCTGAAACAACTGCTGCTACGTTAGAAATGTTCAAGTAGGATACAGATACTGAGCAGAAAACTCTGCAAATGTATGGGTGCAAATGAAAAAGCAATCACCACAGTCTTACCACCTGGATAACCAGCTACTGCTGATGCACACTGCTCAGTGTTTTACACATGTAAAATATGTAATTGAAAGCTATTTACGAGTATCATACACATCTTTCCATTTCCTGAAAGCACTTCCATACCCTACTTCCATTACCTACCAGATAATTCTTCTTAGAAGAGCAGATCCGATGACACCACCTTGAATACTATAAAGTCTCACGACATGCCTGCCCCTGGATGGGCTCAAACCATAAAACCTTTCCATTACTAGTTGAACAGGAAAACTAAATGCACCAACTGGCTGAAATCTCATGCTTTGCAAATATCCTTGTCACTCCCTTCTTCATAAAGGTCTTTGTATCCCAAGGCTTCGAATAGTCTTTTCTCTTTATAGTACAGATCTTTGGAGAATAGACTACAGTAGTGGTTACTTTCTTTGAATGAAGACAGTCTAATTTATGATGCCAACCTCTATTACAACTATCTGTTCCATAGTCACACAGGCCCTTGAGAATGCTCAAGTGCCCTGGTCAATCCAACTGGTCAGCTGTCTTTTCTTTGGCACATATTGCTGACCATACCTGCTAAGTCTTCTAATGTTGGCTGTAGATATAACCTTCTCTTGCTGTTTCTCTTACCTCTATCAGAGTGACTTTCTTGACTGCTGGCTCACTTTTCTTTGCCTGCATATCCGTTTTGTGTCCTCGGTCCTCCCGGTTCTGTTCTTTGCCTTTTTCAGAACTGATGGAAAGAAAGATCGAAGGAGCGGGTAAGAAAGCTGCTGCAACAGTGCAGTGATGCTTGCAACAAGGAAGTGGCGGTAGAAGGGGATAAGCGGGAGAAACTGACATGGAAAATCATTGGTAGAACTCCATCAGGAGCTACCCACAGGGTAGCTGCTCCCTCTTAACCACAAGGCAGGGATGAGAATGGAAAAAATATTAGACAGAAAAATGTGTCCACTTAGATGGATGTACACATGGAATAGTACAGGGCATTTCTTAATGACAAAGAAAGTAATCAAGGATATTTGAAGAAGTTGAAGAAGTTGCGAGGTAGTGTGAATGCAGCTTTCTGAAACATTTGAGGCAATAACAAAATATAAATAATGGTATGTAGTACACACCTTATTTTAGGAAAAAGAATATAAAACAGCGCAAAAAGGAAAAAGCTCCAAGACTGAGTCTTGTCTCTACGATACTTAAGAATGGTGGGAATCTCCCACACAGAGCTTTAACAGTCAAGATTTCCAAGCCTGACGATGAGAAGGAATGATAAAGAATCTGCACAAAACTATATGCCCGCACAACTCATGTTAAAGTCCAAACTCTCAATGGGACTATTTAGAAATAGGGGTCTTTAGGGAGGTTGAGCAAAGCCACAGGATGGATCCTAATCAGTGAAGACCAGCGTCATTAGAAGAGGAGAAACAGAAGGAATGTGTGCAGAGCAAGTGCTTATGCGCACAGCACACACTTCCTGTGGCACTATAGATTCAGGGAGGGCCTAGCCCTGGCTCCCAGGAGGTCTGGTTATAGACAAGCCCGGGACATGTCCCAGTAGAGGAACTATACAGGTGGAGGGATGGACCACCAATGGGAAGGAGGGATAGACCACCAATGGGAAGCTGCCATCTAACCTGCCTCTGCAATGGATACCTAGTAAACAGCTTAAACAACTGGTGGCTCCCGCCCCCCAGCGGAGAGGTGGCAACACCTGATTGGATCACTGACCCTATATAAGCTCAAGCACTTCCTGAAATAAATGAGTCTGCAGCCAACTTGTCCTCTGCCTGCTGTTTCTCACCTGACTCCCCTGGGTCGGGGTGGTGACCCCTCGCCTGCTCGCCCCCTCGCCTCGAGCTTCGAGGCCCCTGCCGAATCCCCCTTCTTTCCCCAGCTGGCTCGGCGGGGATTCGGCAACAACTTCCTAAGTACACAAAGAGGCTATGGCATGCGTTGAGAAGGGAGACACCTGATAATTAGGAAAGGAGGAAAGGAGGCCTTGACAGAAACCAATCCTGCTGACGTCAGAAATCACGATGAGGAAGAAACAATGTCTACCTTTGCAGGTTGGTTCTAAGGAAACTGTTCTAGTTTGAAGTAAAGGCTCAGCTGTCTGCAGGGCAGGGCAGTAAGTTGAACCACGGAAGATCAACCCAGCCGGGATAACAGTAGGGCAGACTGTGGCAAATTGGAGACAAGCCACCATCTCAACTCCAGTGACAGATGCCATGGGAAAATGTGTGTATGGAAGATACCCATTTCCATAACATTTAGTAAAGAGTTCTAAACAGTATTGTAAAATATTCAAACTCCATGGCATTAATGATAACATTGCTCAGTACCATTATGCAAAAATGTTAGCAACTGAAAGCATGGTTGGCAGATAGAGGCCTGGGGTGCATGCAGGTATTGAGGAACAGAGGAAAGATGGCACGGCAAGAGCAGGCTGAAGCTGAAAGAGATGCAGTTTTTAATTGGACTTGAAAAGAGCCACAGCGCAGTCCCGTCTGCTCTGCTCCACAGAGACCAAAGCCGGCTGCAGCCTTTTTAGATCTCATTTCTTCACTGATAAAAGAGGAGTTGGGACGGTGAGATGGCTCAGTGAGTAAAGTACCTACTATACACCTACTAACCCGAATCCAATCCCCAGACGTCTATATGCTGGAGGGAGAGAAATGACTTCCAAAAAAGTTGTCTTCTGGCCTCCATGTGCACCATAATATGAATGAATGCTCTTTCTTTCTCTAATAAATGATAAATCAATAAATTTAAAAAAGAGCCAAACATTGTCTGTCTCTCTTGGGGATATTGTGAGGATTGCAAATGATAATGTGGGTATATGTGGTCTGAAGCTATATAAAACTACACAATTATTAATACTTTTTATATCTAAAAAAGAACAATAAAATATAAAGGTATTGAATCTACCTGAGAAAAAAAATGAGTGAGCCCAATGGTCTTCGAGTCAGAAGATGTAGGCTCTTGCTGCAAGTGTGGATGCAAATGTGCCCTGAGAAATTTGCACAAAGCTTTCCCTTTTGGTTTTGTCCGCTAAAGATCTTCCAGGTCATCTATGATCTTCCAGATCATGTTTCTGTGGCTCTTTTCAAGTCCAATTAAAAACTGCATCTATGCAATAAAATACTATCTTATGAAATACTGCATAGTTTTAAGATACTTCCTACTAAATTAGCGTCATCTGATTGAGAAGTTTTGAAGTAGAAGAGGCAAATTATTCCTCAAACTGTGAAAGCATGTCATTGATAGGAGGTTGACAGTATTTTCCTAAGGAAAGTGAGTAGGATGGTTTGTGTACAGGTCTGTGTCGGCGAGGTGTGGCAGGTACCCGGGCTGCTCGCCCTTACTCTCATGTGGTGCCGTGTCATGATGTTCTGGGTGCTGGCTTCTTTTAAAGTCTTACAGCAGACATTCAATTCTGCCATACCGATCACTTGTTTTCAGTTTAGGATTATTTTAAAGCACTGTTCAAATAAAATTAAATGAGAAAGTAAGTCCTCTAAAGTTTAGTGTGACATTATTTTATCTAACATTATTTCTTATGGCCCCACAGTACATTCTCAAAGTCCAACCCTATGCTTAAACTATGCCTTTAACTTGTAGTGTGATCATTACGTTATGAAAAAGCAAATAGACAAGTTATCCTGAAAAGAAAGAATAACAATTATTATCGCTGCAAATTGTCTAGAAAGAGAAATGACTTACTGTGCCACAGACTGTGAGCCCAGTCTGAAGTCCTGGGACTTGTCCTTACTGCCTGTCAGCTGCAGGAGGAGAGAAGAACAAGCAGTAAGTCAAACAGCACAGAAGACAGCACAACGGGAGAAAACACTCCTGTTCTGAGCAAGAACGTCTGTGCTTGGCCTGGACGCGGTGCCCAGCATGAAAGCATACTCACTTGCTCCTCCAGAGAACTCACGCTTTCTTGATAAACAGCTTTCAGAAGGATAAAAAAAAAATATGGAGGTTGTTTATCAGCCTAATTCCCCAAATCCTACTTGGTACATTGATTAAACTCTAAGCTTACTGCTCACCATCGAATCTCCTTTTCGGTATATCTTTATTTTTTTATACTGAGGCTCAACCGCATGCAAGATTTTGAAATTAAAAATAACTAAACAAAATTGGTTGTTACGTTTTACTTGGTGAAAAACAACTAAGCACATTCAGAGGTACTAAATTATTATACTTTGAGAGTTTGAAGCATTAGCTCCAAATCAAAGCATAATAAGGGAAAGGGTGTGTGTTGGCTACAGCATATGGCATTCTATGCATTCACCCAGTGCTGCTATAAAACAGACTGTAAATAGCTGTTTTATATGCCACCGAGAGAAACCCATTTGACATTCAAAATAAAATACAAATTGCTATTGAAGATGAAAAGCATTATAACTATTTAAATTGAAAGAACTCATAAAACACAATAAAGATTCACAGTGAAAACAAAGAAGGGCAATTCTCCTCGCACTCTTGTTGGAGGAACTGCTGTTTTCCTAGCAGTGCCTCCAGCAGTGCTGGCTTTGCCATCAGAGTTCCTCCTCCTTCATAATCCGTGAGATTGCTCGGTAGCAAGATATGGCACTCAGCACCTTTAAACTGTAGCTAGTATTACTTTGCATATCACAAATATTTGAAGAGGATATCATGCTTTTTCGGATGGTAATTATGTGTTCATCATTGTGCGATGCATAGCTTTTAGTCAAGCATTTAAGAAAGGCAAGAATTAAAGAATGAGGAGACTTAGATGAAAGGTGGATGTTGTAGCAAGTTACCAAAACAACAAAAGAACCGACGACATCTTGATTTTTCTCTATCATTGAAGCTAATTAGATCCAGTTAAAATGTGCTAAAAAAATATATATGCACAGTCCTTGAATTTGAAATTCAAGGACTAATTCAGATTGTCACATATTTTACCTGAGAAATCCAACAGAGAAACAAGCAAAGAAAACCATCAAAAATCTAACTCAAAAAGGCATTGACCACAGTAAAATTTTTCCAGCTTTTTTTTTTTGCAGACTTAAACATTTCAAAAGCAATAATCAAATAAAGTTAGATTAATTTTTCCCCCAAGGTCTAAGCATTATTTCTATCTCTTTGCTTGTGAGAAGCCAGCATCTTAACCAAAAATTACCGAATGGGCACTTGGGGAACTTGGTTAAAAACGACTGGATTTCAAAAAAGAGAACTGAACATACTGCTCTAACATACATTTTCATCCACGTGAACCTGTTCTGGAGGTTGTGGGGAGAAAAGCGGGGTCAGGTGAGGCTTGTGCCACGCCAGCACTGCCACGAGAACCCAGCGGCCCAGCTCATTGAGAGCTGCGCTGACAAGGACTCTGAAGTCCTCAGGTTCTGTCTACAGCAGACCAAGCATCACCCATGCATCTTTCCTACTGCACTATTACACTGCTGTAACTGGCACACCCCATTCTTTTATAATGCAAAGGTGGCTTGTGTTTAAATCCTATGAACACTAAATTGGTAGAGGATTCATACTTCAGAGTTTTAATGCTTACTTTAAAAGGACACTTACTTATTAGGACCAATACTTCACTCTAAATAAACACCTTTACTCACTCATTCCTTGGTTTCAGCAGCAGCGGCCACAGGGGTAGTGACTCATGAAGGCAGGAGGAGGGGAAGAAGGAGTTGTCTCTGTGAGCTGTTTGCTTGTTTGTTTTTATCCTTACACAAAAGCCCCCAAGGCTTTTTAGAAATCTTCAAACAAAACCCCCAAATACCTCCCACCATCAAGGCCGAGGAGCATGACTGCCCTTCTTGCCTCCTTTCCACACACACCTCTCAGTTGTTTTGTGACTTCTTTTCCTCTTCATGGATACCCTTGATTTGGAGAGGAGGGATGAAGAGAGGAAGATGAGCAAAGCGAGGATGATGACTGGAAGGACAGAATCTAGAGACTCTTGCTTCCCAAACCCTCAACTTAGGAATGATTTTCAATTAGAATGCAGTGAGATTTAAATTCAGCAGGAATGACTAATGAAATGATTTTAAATGACACTACTGATTATGTGCAGACTTACCAAGAAAAAAAATAAATAGCTTTATGAAAGAGAAATGGGCCATGCAAACAACTCACCGAGATATTCTTTAAACTTGAAGAATGAATGTAAAATCAGGTAAAATATTCAATCAATGTATGTTGTAGCTAGCATACCAGCATAACCCAAACTTATGATACAGTATAGCTTTATTTTTACATGCTGATTATATACCTGCTGATATATTTACCTTTTCCAAATAATATTTATAGCCTCTTCATCTCTACTTTGTGGGATAGTTTTCCTTTTAAAAAAGGATGCAAGAGAGGAAAAATGCCAATGAGGGTTTCATGGTTTAAATTCTAGTCTTGGTGTCTATAAACTCCGTGGCCTGAAAAAGCCACTTAAATTTTCATTTTTTCATTTGTTTGAAAAGGAATAAAAGGGTTCAGAATGAAAACACAAGCAACCACAGCACCGTTCTTTTATTTTTACAGATGAGGAAATGGAGGCCCAGAGTTACCAAGGACACAGAAGTAGTCAGGGGGTTATATTAATGTTTACAAACTGATGTTAAAAGCAAAACTAGTATCAAATGAATATTATCTTTAGTTTCAATATTTTGCTATAATGTTTGATTAAATTTTTTTGTTGCTGACGAGTTTCATAATAATTTGTTAAATGAGTATTGGCTTGGAATTAGGACAGACTTTCCAACATTTCGGAAAAATAGCTCTAAAGTGCTTCTGGCATGTTGTATTACATATTTATGCAATGCCCTGGTGGGAGAGAGATTCCGCAGAGAAATACTTGAAACACCTCAGCCCTTCTTTTCATCAACCAGACTATCACTTTTCTTACCTGCAAAATCATATGTTTAAAAGGCACACAGGATTCAACTTTGAAGCTGACCTCAAAGAAAAAGTATGACCTCTCCTCTGTGTCTACCAGAGAAATGCGCTTAGGGACAGAGAGCTGACAGAACAGGAATGGTTGGGATCTTATACCTTTCTTTTATTCCTCACTTTTTCAAAAAATAGGATCTTTAAGACCCCATTTTCCTCTCTGGACCTAAAAGTCTGTAACAGAGAACAAAGACAGTGAAGACAACCTGTCTTGCAGTTATTTATACATATATTTTTACATGTGTCTGTCTTATGGCTCTGTGTGTGTGTGTGTGTGTGTGTGTGTGTGTGTGTGTAAAGAGTGAACATGTGTACACCTTCAGTATTGTTTAAGCATCAACCATGTTTTTAAAAATGTTTTGCTAGCTTTACAAGCATATTGAGTACTTATCTCTGCTTCCCTCTATTCCCCCTCTCTCCCGTTCTCCTCCCCTCCCTTCATTAACCTATCCCACTCCCTCCTACCTTGCTGCCTTTATGCTTCTATGGATCACAGGGTTCACTCTGGCTTGTGTACTCCTGGGGGCTCAGACCTCTATGGAATATCAGGTTACCTCTCTTCAGGCCACCCTATTGATACGTGCATTTCCCTACACTCATCCAGCTTTAGACCGAAAGGTTTCCACTCTAAATTCACATTCTAAACCATCTTTCTTTTTGAGACAGGTTCTCTCATAAGCCTAGAAACAGTCAAGTAGACTGGATTGGCCGGGTATCCTCTTCTCCAGCACTGGGGTTATAAAAAGTGTGACATCACTGCTGGTTTTTCTACATGAGTTCTGGGGTTCAAATGCAGTCCTTCTTCAAGGACTTTGCCAAGCCCATGGCTTTCTATATGATGAGAAATGGCCACAGCATGGTGGAAAGAAAATTAGATATTTTTCTTTCCCTTGTTTGGACAGAGTGTAAGTAAATCCATCTTGGTTTACTAATTTTTGTTGTCTAATTTCTTTGGAATGTAATGTTTCTGGCTCTAAGTGCCCAATAACACTGCTTTTCCCAATATTTGCAGGCTGTAGAATGAGCTTTTGGAATTCTTGTTACAGGTTAGTTTTAAAATATTCCCCAAAGGGTAAAGGGTTTTGGGAAGGTGATTAGATGAATAGAGGGCTTGACCCTGTCAGTGAATTAATCTACTGAATGCATATTTGGCTGTCACTATGCATATATGGTAGAAAATAAAAGGTGGTGCTCATTGGAGGGAACAGGTCACTAGGACACATACCCTGGAAGGACAGACCTTCCTGTCTTCCTCCCTCTTTGCTTTCCTGACCCACCATAACTACTTTTTCAGTGTGTTTCTGCCTCACCGCAGGCCTAAAAGCAATGGATCCAGCTGACCAACAACTAAATTCCCTGGCACTCTGGGTCAAAAAATAAAACACACCCCTCCCTTAAAAAAAAAAGTGGGGGCTGGAGAGGTGGCTCAGGGGTTAAGCCTCTGCCTTGCAGGCAGAAGGTCCTGAGTTCGGATCCTAGACCCCACGTATAGACGCCGGGTGGAAGAGGGGGCGGCCTGCGTTTCTGGTCCTGGTAGGGCGGAGCCTGTGAATCCTGGGGCAGAGTAAACAAGAAGGAGGTGGAGGTGGACCATGATGGTTCCCAAATTCGTCCGTGGCCCTACACACACACACACACACACACACACACACACACACACACTCTCAGGTATTTTCACACAGCAATAGAAATCTGATTTACTGGTTCTATGGATTAAACCTTAGCGTCTCAAACAAAGCAGATGCCCTACTGTTGAGCTATTTTTTTATGCCCACCCTAGGATGAAAGAATTTTTTTCTTGGGGGGGGGAGTGGTTAGTGTGGTGTTGGGACTGAACTCAGGGATTTGAGGTAGGCACATGCTCTGCTACACCCTAGGTCGTAGAATGAGTTTTTTTTTTTTTTTTTTAAACAGATAATTTGATCTAGCCACTCCTCTGCTTTAAATACTTTGATGATTCTTTACCATCCTCAGATAAACTGAACCTCCTGAATACACCATATGAAGGCCTTCATGATCGCACTGTTCAGAGCATGCCCTTTTCCTTTCAGTCTTGTACCCTGAGCTCACTCATGGTGCTACATTAGGCCATGTTAGGCTTTTCATTTGCTCTTTCTAATGCCTTAAAGAGATTCCTAAGAGCTAGCTCAGCTCCTTCTTGCACTGGACTCAGTTTCCCTTTACTATCCTTCATTCCATAAATGATTAAGTTTTATAACTTAAGTCATTTAACTCTTTAGACTATAATGTAGGGAAAAATTTTTTTGCATACATGTGCATACACATATGTGTGCATGTGTGTGTGTTTGTATGTGTGTGTATAAGAGAGGATACTTGAGTGTGTGGGCCTGTAAAGGTCCAAAGGTGACATCAGCAATCATCCTGGATGGCTCTGTTTCCTTACTGGTTCGCTCTGGAGTTTCCTAGGCTTTGCCTTTCAAGGCCGCAAGCTGCTGCCATTTCTGCCCAGGTGTTTTATGTGGGATCTGAACTCAGGTCTTTTGGCTTGCTAGGCAAAGGCTTTAACCCCTGAGACATTTCTCCAGCACCATAATGTAGGGGCTACTTCTAATTTATTGGTAATTACCATCCAGACTCCATTCTGCCACAGTGTCTGAAAAGACAACATGTTAAACAAATAAGGAAGTTGACAAATTGCCAAATCATGTGGGGAATTAGGGATAGAATCCCCGAGTGAGAGCAGAAGAATGAAGGAGAGAAAATTGACCAAAACATGGGACAGGTCTGCCACATACCAGAGTGTTGATTCCTTAAAACAGCTTCATGGAGAGTGTGAAATTACAGAAATACAGGGAAAGTGGGGGTGAAAATTTGAGGTAATTCATGTTATATGGCATCTCCTTAAGAAAACAAAAACCAAAGTCAACTTGAAGTAAGTTGTTGGCAGCTTCAGAAATGTGCTCTCTTTTTTTTTTAAAATATGTGTATGAATGAATGGAGTATATGTCAAGTAGAACAACAAAAAAGGTTGGCAAGACTGTGGGTCTTGCAGAAGCAGATAATCACAACCTGAAACACAGCAGGTCATAATGCTGAGTTTTTAAAAAGGAAGAATAAATACAGATTAGAAGGGAGAAAATGGACAAATGGCTTACCCCAGGCCTGGGCCTGGAGAGACAAGTTCTATATCCCACATGCTCTTTATACATCTGACAACAAACTCATAAATAATGCTGTTTCCAACAATTTATTTCCTGTGGTATATGTGACCTGGTTTGGAAAGAATAGGGATGATTCTAGATAAAGCAAAAAGAAAGCACTAAAATACACTCCATTTTCTTTGGACAACTCCTAAAAACTGAAGAGTGATTTGGGTCATCTACTCCCTCTTCTGAGATGAATTATTTTAGTCTTCAATCACAGAGGAATAATTTTTTCCCAAATCTGGTCAAGCAAACTGCAAGAAATCCTCTTTGCAGACAATACAATATGACGACAAATGGGAGGTGGCTGTTTAAACACACCTACTGGAGTAGGAAATAGCATGAATGGAGCAGAAAAGGTAAGTGCCAAAAATATTAGGATTGTCTATGATACCAACTGCATATTTCCAGAAAAAGAATGAATGAAAAATCATTAACAGAATATTTGAAAAGAATTATAACAAGGAAAAAGCATAATTATTTTAATATATATATATACTTTTCTTAGAGAAAATCTGGCAATCCCTGGAGGATTGTGTGTGTGCTCTGTTCATGTTTTGTTTTTGTTATTCTGAGACAAGGTCCCAGGTAGCCCAGGCTGGACTCAAACTTTTTATAGCTTAGAGTGGCTTTCACCTCCAGAATCATGTGTGCAGCCATGTCCTGACTGAAAGATATGTTACTTGTGATAATAATGAGGGAATGACTCTGACAAGTCCTGAGAGGGACTGACAACACAACTAAACATCTGACAACACACAACATATTACCAACAACGATGAATTATTCGCCCCAAATGCTAATTAGGCCAAGGTAGAGAGGCTGACAAAACGAAAAGACAGTGGAGTCATGGTGTTAGAGAACATCAAGAAAGAGGTCATGTTGGGGTTGGAAACTAATCACTTACAATTACTCCTGTCACCATTTAAAGGGCGATTTATGAGAGAATGATGGTGGGCAGTTCTCACAATCACATATTTCACATGTTAGATCTGTAACAGTTTATCAAAGAAACGTTACTGACATTTAGACAATTCTTTGAAAACGCCATCATGAACAGCAAATATTACATACTACAGTTACTCTCTTGCTGTGAGAAACTGACTGGGAAAACTTAAGAGAGAAGGATATGTTATTTAGGCTTATGGTTCCAGAGGTACCTAGTCCATTATGACAGAAAAATATAGTGGAAGGCTTGGTGGTCAAAGAGGGAGGGTGGTTTACATACAGTAGTTGTCATGAGACAGAGAGCAAAAGGCAGAGAGGAGATGGGGCTGGCTCTCAAAACCTCAAGGACAACCCCTGGTAACATATTCCCTCTAGGATGGCTTCATTTTCTAAAGGTCCCATTACCTTTCCAAATAGTGCTAACAATTGGAGACCAAGTATATAAACACATGAATCTGTGGGGGACAATTCACATTCAAACCAAGACATTCCGTCCCTTGGCAAGTCACATTCAGTCCACATTAAAGGTCCCCAGAGTCTGGAGCAGTCCCAACACTTCAAAAAATCCAAAATCTTATTAGATACTCAAGGCAATTTCTTTTTCTTTTATTATTATTTATTCAACTGTGTGCATGTGCGTGTGTATGTGGCGCGCGCGCGCGCGTGTGTGTATGTGTGTGTGTGTGTGTGTGTCTGTGTAGAACCACAGACGATTCGTGAACCACCATAGATGCCTCCACCTCCTTCTGCCCAGGGATTCACAGGCTCCGCCCTACCAGGACCAGAAGCGCAGGTCGCCCCGCTTCTGCCTGGCATCTATACGTGGGATCTGGGATCCGAACTCAAGACCTTCCACCTGCAAGGCGGAGGCTTAACCCCTGAGCCACCTCTCCAGCCCCAAGGCAATTTCTTAATGGTGATTGCCTGTAAAATGAAGTTACATACTTCCAACATATAATGGTACAGAGAAAAGATTTCCATTCTGAATGGAAGAGATGAGGGTATAGGCAAGAAAAATTATATCAAAACAAGACAGAAAACCAAGAGGGAAAACTGTAATCCTGTAGCTCTGAGTCTAGTTTATGAACCTCCTGATTAAATATCTCAATTCCAAACAGTTCTGTCCCTCTGTCTTTGCTACCCACAGCACATAACTCTCTCTCGGCCTTGTTCCACTGGATGCAGGAAGCTCTTTTTCTTATTTGGGAAATCTACCCAAGTTTCTAGTATTTCATCTTCATGTCTCTATCTCAACCCGTGCTTTACAGCTTCAAGTAAATGGACTTTTAGTATTCTTGCAGGACTCTTACCCTGACACACACTGCCTTGGAAAATGTAGAGGGAGAATCCATAACCCCTTCAATCTTGCATCTTTAAAGTCTCCAAAACCAGTACCATGCGGACATTACCAAGTTCTGACATAACCTCAAGATGGAGCCTGTCTCCTTTGAACGGCGGATCTGGCCTATTTTTGCTGATGCCGGGAAGAATTTCCCTTAGCCAGGTACTTTATAGGAACATCTGAGTTTGACTCTGCTTTTTCAAAACATTATACTAATGTGGGTTGGAGCATTCGGTGGGTGGTCTTGCCCTCAGGACACTTTTCCTATCATTCAGTGAAGTGCTTTTTAATGCCACAAATCTCTTTAATAGTTACTACAATTTTGTTGTCTGCATTCTCCTGGTTCAGCATTTTAAATTTGCCCACACTTTTTTCCCCACCACGTTACAGTCTTTTTTCTTCCTGACTTGTTGCTCTTTTTCAGCATAGAATTGAGTAACAGCATTACATAGTCATGCCATAAACTCAAAATTATGCTGTCTTGAAATTCCCTCCACCAACAACATCATCAATACTGTACATTTTAATTCAGCTTCAGGTGAGCTTTCAGTACATGGAAAAATATAAACAATCTCTTTGCCAAAACATCATTTGAACTGTTCCTAGTCCTGTTCCCAGTAGTCTTTACTTCCCCCTACCTCCCCCCCACCCACTTGTGTACTTTGAAATCTCATGAACTGGGCCTCCATTGCCTGTGGTTTCTCTCAGTATAACTATTTCTAAAGCTTCTAATAGAGTGGCCTATTAAGTTCTGCTTAGAATAGTCAATGAGTCTTCTAGTTTAAAGCTTTAAAGTCCTCTGAATCTCTCCTAAAAAACAGTTCCAAACACACAAAAACTACATCACAACAATGAACAAATTTATCTTAGGTTTGAAGCAATACCAACATCTTAGTACAACATAGTTCTAATTACTTATTTTTACTTACTTTATTTATTTAGAATTTTCTGTGTCAATAAGAAAACATCTCCAAGACTTATCAATAAAAGGAGAAAAAAGAACATTAATTATACTCCTAGATTCATAAAAACAAAAGGCATATATGTTCACTTATGTGGAGAACACTTTTAGAAGGATATGAAAACACTTGGTGTAAATGATTATTAGGACCTAAGATTTTTCATTTTATATTATTGTTTACTAATGGGTTTTTACAAACTAAGTGCATACTTTTATAGTACAAACAACCAAAAATGTCCAAAATACAACAGCAAAAGACCCAGTTACCAGCATTATTTTTCAAAGCTTCAATTTCTTTTCTTCCTGAGAGTAGCAATATTCTTTTTTTCTGTTAGATACAAATAAGCGGCACACCTTGATACACATGTTCTAGAATGAACCTAGATGAAAATATATGCCTGTTTTTTCACTTTTTGTACAAGCAGCATGGCCTGCCCTGGAGAACAATCCAGCCTTGTCTCCTAATGCAGTGCGCCATGCTGCCATCACCACTACCAATTCAGCATGCCAGATGAAATATGGAAGGTACCTGGCACATTTAGCAAGAGAGCAGGTGTGTTCCACCAGGAGAATTGGAAAGTGGTGACAGCTGCCAGATCATTCAAAGGTATGATTTTATTTCTTATTGTATAGTTTGAACATAAATAATTTTAAAAAGAAAAACTATTAAAGTATCGTCCCATTTTTTCTTAAAAATATAGCAAATAAAGCTGAGTGCTGTAGTGTTCTTTTTCTGGTCCCTAATACTTGGGAAGTTAAGGTGGGAGAATCATTTGTGTCTAGCAGTTTGTAGTCAATTCTGGGCAATGGAGTGAGACCCACCCTATCTCCAAGACAAAATTAAAAAAAAAACAGAAAATACAGTTCTTAGAACTTCCACCTGAAGGAATCACAGTGAAACAAACATTAAACAGAGATATAAAACCATTGAGACAAAAGCTGGTTAACTGTAAGTAATAATGGCTGTTTGTCTAAGAATGGAAGTTGCGCTCCCAAATCGGCAGTAACACTGAATGAATCATAATTTCTGAATCTGTAAAATGAAGCAGCTGAACTGGAATTAAAAGGGATGACTTATAAAGCCCTGTCCTTGGCGCTAATTCTAGAATTTTATCAACTTAGACCTCCCCTATGTCACTTTTTAAAAGAGAGCATTTTTCATGTTCTTTAAAAAAAGTTTCTTATATGTAATAAAAAAGATGTGCATGTAAAATTAAACCTCTGATGTATTTGTAGTATGTTTATAAGGCGGAATCTCGATAAAATCAATCCATGTGCATTTTGATAAAGAACTAAACTTCAGAAGTGCAACTAGCTGGGTGCTAAGGAGACTCAGTTTCATTGCACATCTCAAGGTGTGGCTGTCAGTTTCAGACTCTGAAGTTAAAACACTGTTTACAGGATCTTTTTAAGTGAGTATAGCTCATTCCATGTACTTTTTCCTATAGGGAAGTTATACACCACCTAAACAGATACATACAGCAAATGCCTAAGAGGAGAAGTACATAGAAACATTTGCAGGATTCTCTCTCTCTTTCTCCCTCCCTTTCCTTCCTTTTTTTTTTTTTTTTTAGTGCTAGAGATTGAACCAGGTAGGGGGCTGGCCAGCCAGTCAAGTACTTTACCATTATATTACATCCCTGGGTCTGCTGTGGGATTTTAACACATGGATTTGGATAGAACATATCGCATTACTAAAGAAATCCACACATCTTAAAAGGCTTAATTTGACTTCTGTCTTCTAGTCCCATACCCTCTGCACCACTCTTTTATCTGCTTTGTTTCACTATCATTTTTGCAGAGCTAGAGATTAAATCTAGAGCCTTTTGCATGTCAGACAAGGATTCCACAACTGAGCTCAATCCCAGCCCTACCTTTAAAAAAAACTGCTTTACTTTGCATATGTTTTAGTTCCATTGTATCTATTAGAATTGTACATTATTGAGATTAGCCTAAAGCAGACCTGTAGAGTCAAACTGGTTAGGTAAGTCTCCATGTTGTAGGTACTTTTATATTCATTTTTTTATAAGGCCAACAGTGTAAGGGAAAAGCTCTACAAAACTGAAAAATCAACTGCAGTGTAAACTAAGACCATGATGCAGAGAGGGATAAAGGAAGTAGGAGCAAACAGTCCTTCAGGAACACTGGCACATCAGGAAGAGGAAGGAAAGCCACTTTTATAGGTCTATTAGCTTCTGCAGTGGACAGCAAATGAGTGCCCAGAAATAAACTTAGGTGTTAGGTGTTAGGTCTTAGAGCCTATAGTCACTATAGATAAAGACTGAATCTTTCATAGCATTTCAAACAGTTTTTGGTATAAACAAAAAATGTTTATAATGTAAATATTATACATTATGTTTATAAAGTAAAATGAAAAATCCCATGCTAACATTGTGTTTCTGCTGCATTAATATCTTTAGGTTGTAAATTTAGATTAGCATTATTAAGAGTTGAACACTGTCTCTCTTCAATATTTCTATGTTGAAATTCTAAAACTCAATGTTGGTTTGGTAAGTAATTAGATAATAAACATGCAGCCCTTGTGTATGGTCTTTGTACTTTGGCAATAACAGACACAGAGATTTTTCTCTCTGCTCTCTGCCTGTGCGGATGCAGTGGAGCCACACACGGGAAAGCCAGTGCTCACCCCAACACCAGATCGACCAGCAAGTTGATCTTGGACTCCCTCTCCTCATGCGGTACAAAATAAATGTTTGTTGTTGACGCTACCACCGTTTACTGCATATTTGATATATCAGACAGAACTAAAACAAACATGTTTCTAAATTCTTCAGCTGCTACTGATTTGACAATAATGGAATAGACAGAATCACACACCCTTTCAGATAACTTGGTTCTTTAGTCTGCCAGCCTTCTCTTGCTTCTCTGCATCTTCAATGCATCACTCTGTGGTTACATCTTCCAGGGTACTGCTTACCTGAGCTCCTTCCTTTACAAAGACTATCCAATGTCATGTCCTCTTGCTTTTTTACCACACATAACCTCAAATACTTATCAAACCAACTCTTCCTTTTCTGCTGCTATACTCTAGACACAAAATGTTAAGGATGAAAAAAATTAAACTGTGGAAATTTCGTCACTTATTTAAAAAAATTTGTGTGTGTGTATGGGGCGAATGTGTGGGGATGTATGCACATGCATGCTGAGGCCAAGGGACAACCTCAGGAAGTGTTTATTTTGACTTTTGAGAGAGAGTATTTTCAAATGGCCTGGGGCTCACTTGAGTGGACTAAACTGGCTGGCCAGTGTGACCCAGGGGTTCCCTTTCTCTCTTCCTCCTCAGGACTGGGATTATAAACAGGTATACCACACTGCCTTTTTAATGTGTCTTCATACTTGCATGACAAACACTTTAACAACTGAGCAATTGTTTCAGCCCCACCACTTATATTTTTATGGCATTTAAACAGAAGCTTCCAGAACAAATGAATGATATCTTCACATGTCCCAAATGAGCTCCTGCTTTACTTCTGTAGATATCCTTATGATAGCTCTAATTTTTGGACTTTGACTATTATGTATTCCCATTTCCACTGATTTGTCTGAACGTGATGCTGCTCTGAGTCAGCCCTAATGATATATTTTTCCAGGAAATTCTGTTGTATTGTAGGAGGTTTAAACAACACCATGACCTTTACATACTGCAGAAATGCCAGTAGTATTCCCTCCTTGTAGCTGACATAACAAAACAACACGAACATGTCCCCAAACACTTCTAAATCTCTTCTGCAGGCATGATGAGCCTTTTCTAAGCCAAGACTCATCTATCAACTTGTCTTTCTGATAACAAAACAAAACAATCCTCCACAAAACAAAACTTTCCACAACCTACTACACCCACCGTTGTCTTCTTTTTATCTTGACTCTGTTCACTAGCTGGGTTTTCTTAGCATATAATGTTTTCTTTTCATTTTTATATGTATGCATGTGCGTGATATATGTATATAGGCATGCTTGCATATGTGTGTACGTGTGCGCGTGTGATTAGTTACTTTCTTTTGCTATTGAGTCAAAACTTATTCACAATTTAAGGGAAAGAGGGAGATTTATTTAGCTTATGGTTCTAGAGGAGAGATATAGTCCATTACGAAGGAAAAGGCAGGCAGGTGGCAGAAGCTAGATGTGGCTCGGCCATCATGGTGGCAGAGGAGCAAGAGCAAACTGCAAGGGGAAGCAGCGCCAGACTATTAAAAAATTTAGGCTCCCACCTGAGGCATGCCTTCCTCCAGCAAGCTCTATCTCCTAAAGTTGCCAAGACCTTCCCAAGCATGAACATGGATTCAAAGACATGAGCCTATGGGGGAGAAATGCAGGCACCAGGCCACAGACACCCTAGTGTGCTACTAACCTGCTCAGATTTTATCCTCTGGACAGCCGTAATCCTGGGAGGTAACCCGGGATGTGACATGAAAAGATTTGCATTCTAAAGACAATGTTAATGGTGGCACAGGTGGTTGCACTGGAGGTAGCTATGCAGGGAAATTAGTTAGGATTATATATAAATAAAATATAAAGGTTTTAACTAGTAGGGATAGAAGGGAGAAGGAGGTAAGCTGTGATTGCCAAGATTTTAATCGATTAAATAAATTAGTGATGTTAGAATCTAGGATTTTCTTTCCTAAGGCTCCTGGGTTATGTAACTGGATAGATAGTAGTACTGAAAAAATAATGAAATGGGCAAGGAAGCCTTGGGGAGACAGAAATGAGAGGATGAGTCCTGTTTTCAGTATCTTAGTTCACTATCATCTTTCAGTGAGCCCAGGTAGAAATATGTACAAGCTGCCAGGAGTACAGGGTTAGAATTTAGATAAGGTAGCAGAGGAGTTAGCGTAGTGTATTATGTCAGAGAGTAGAAGCTCGTGGTAAAGGCAGTGGCCCTGAAAGGTGCTGTGAAGCTGTAAAAGAGCCTGGCTAAAGATGGAAGCCAGAAGAACAGACCGCGAAAGAAAAAAGAAAAATGAAAACACTAAAAGTGGAATCATAAAGCATATCCAGGTATGTCTAACTGTTTAACATTATTACACAACATTGTCATCTTACAGAGTTCACACTTCACAACCATGGATTAACTTACACACATTCCTCCCCCCCCAAAAAAAATCTCCTAATGTTCCAGAGTATGACATTGTGCTACACTGCATTCCTAGCTATCCTCAGCTTCATGTGGCCTGTGGACTGTGGTGACGACACACCGAACAGCTAAGCAGTTAAGGTGTCAGAGCACCAGAAGTCATGGAGTGACTAACAAGTAAACTCATCGAAGCCATCTGCAAAGCTTCATTTAAAGATGAATTTAAAAAAAAGCCAAGCAGTGACCAAAGGAAGACACGATATCCTATAATGATTTTTCAAACACGGGAGGCTAGGGAGACGGCTAAGTGGTTTTTCCCCTGGGAGTTCTACAGGGCAGATTGAAAGGCTTCCTTCTGTGTGTTCCCAATGCACCTTGCATATTATCTTCACTACAGTTCCTACCATGTCTATTGGTAGGATGGCTTGTCATGAGCCTGCTGCTTCCGTAGGTCAAGTGTCTACTTACATGGGTTTCACTGGGGTGAAGAAAAGCTGTGCACCACAACTCAGTAATGACATAATGACTGACTGAGTGATACAGGACAGGATCAACTGCTGAAAAACTGCCATGACATTTTATTGCTATACACATGACATATATTTATTAAAAAGTACATATCCATCAGTTCATAGTCAAGAAGCATTAGTGCTACTCAACCTAAAGCAAAAGCTAATGCTTTCAGTAACACACAGATGATAGCTCAGAGCTTATTAATCTTTTCTACCGAAGTATTACTAGTATCACAAGAATGTTGGCTGATGCCTCTGAGGGACGTGATGGCACAGACTAAAATGCAAGGCATTCCTCTGGCTGATATGACTTGAAAAAGTCTTAGATTACTAGCAAGTAAGACTTAACTCCAGTGATATCTGCCATAAATGTGTACCTCCTTTTTGGGGCTAATAACAGTATTAGTATCAAAATCAATATGCAAGTGAAGATTAGAACAGCATCACAGTGAGTCACAAACTCCACTTTGGTCCTTGTCCCTTTACTTAGGCTGTAACTTGTGGTTCAACTTTATCCTCTCTGAGCCTCCTCAGTTTCCTTATCTGGAAAATGGCTGTAATATTTGCCTTATGGATTTTTGTATTGGTGCCCAGATCAAAAGAAATAACAACGAAGAGTACAAGCATGAAAAATAAAGGAAGATCGCATATAGAGTACGCAAAAAAAAAAAAAAAACCAAGGTATATATGCAATATATATTCTTGTAAATATTTACCTTTTGAGAAGCTGAAGGTCTTTCTGTTTTGGGTTTTTCCTTGGGTGTTAAAGGAGGGGATCGCTCCTTTATCTCTGGAGGAAATTCTTGATAGAGTGCTGAAATTAAAAAAAGGAATTCATCAGCAATATAAATCAATCAAAACAACAGTGGATGTGAAGAAACTGTCAGTAGAAAGGATCAGAAACCTCAACACTAACCACAAACACCTGATAGTAAACCTCCATCTAAACACCTCTCATTTTACCTTTAGATAAGAAAAAGATCTCAACACACAAACAAGATGCAGCCTAGTACAATGGAAGATCAGTGAAACAGACACCAATCAACCAGAGTGCAGGGTACTGGTGACCTTAAAACACCAGAATCAGGCCAACCCCATCCTAAGCTCAGGATATTTTGGGGAAGGGGAGGGGGTAAGATGGTAAGAACCTAAAGGTGGGGTGGTCCACTGCAGACCAGGACATTCCACTCAAGGCAGGGCTGCTGCATCTAGGTATTTACTGCAATGAGACTTATCCTCACTAGATCTGAACTATGGCTGACAAATCAACATTCCCCCACAGACTAGTAAGGAACTCAGGAGAAACAATTACATGCAGGGGAAACTTTAGAGACTAGGGCTAGAGGTGTGCCCTATCAGTGGGTCTACCCAAGGAAGGGCCATATAAAATCTACCACAGAGGCCTGAGCACAGACAACCAGAAGAAACCCCGGGATCCACACAAGCTGACAGGTAGGATGGTGGGAAGAAGAGGGATGGACTGGCAAAGGGAAGGGAGGGAGGAAAAGGACGGAGGGAGAAAGGGGGAAGGAGAAGGGACAGGGACAGTCACTCACTATGTTTGTAAAGCTAGAAAAATAACTTAAAAAAAGAATTCATATAATTAGAGTGAGAAGCACTACTTCATAGGAAAGCAAACAATGATTGAAGGGACTGACATGAATTTAAAAAGATACTGATATTCTATTTCTTGGTGTAATAACAAGCTATGTGGTACATATTTGTTATTACAATTTACAGTGTGATTTCACATTAATTGTCATGATTTTAGAAATGCTGAATATATCATTTCACTTACCATGAGGTCATATAGATACTTATCCTACTGTACTTGAACAAACATTTACCAAGAATTTGCTATAAAGATTATATCTGCTAGGAACTGTTGGAGATATGAAAATCAAGAAAGTTTTTTTTTAAACTCTCTCAAGGGATTTACTATCTGGCCAGAAGTAACCTTAATTATTATATATAATCCATCAAATCTACACAGGGTATTTTACCTAAAAACATGTGCTTTAAGGGGTTAAAAGAAATTATATTTTAATTAAGAATAATTTTGAATTAAGAAATTCCTAAAATATATTTAATCAAAATTGTATAATTAAGATCATGAGATATAGTAACTGACTTTGTGTATGGGTTGGTATTAATTTGGGTTTTTTTATGTCTTACAAACAAAAGTGTTGTATGTGATTAAGAGATAACTGGTCATGTTTTTCTTTCCATTAGCTTATAGTACAAAGAGAATCAGATCTTTAGGACAACAGGGTGCCATCTTCTTTTATACTGCTGTTCTCTCTCTTTTTTTTTAAAGTTTTATATATTTTTAAAAAAAATTTTTAAATTATTAATTCAACTGTGTGCATGTGTGCGTGCGCGTGTGTGTCTGTGTAGAACCACGGACAAATTCATGAACCACCATGGACCGCCTCCACCTCCTTCTACCCCGGGATTCACAAGCTTCGCCCTACCAGGACCAGAAGCGCAGGCCGCCCCCGCTTCCACCTGGCGTCTATACGTGGGATCTGGGATCCGAACTCAGGACCTTCCGCCTGCAAGGTGGAGGCTTAACCCCTGAGCCACCTCTCCAGCCCTATACTGATGTTCTCTTAAAGGACTCAGCTCTCATGTGAACAGTAGGTAGAGATTCTGCCCACATGTAACTCTCACATTTGTTTTGCATATTTGGCTTCAGATAAATATCAAAGACAGTTCTTCCCACTATTTTTAGAATGGAATATGCTGCTGAGAGTCATTTTAATGTTAAAACTGGACAGTTGAGTTTTTGTTAAATTCAAGTGACAAGTAGGATAAAAGGGAAGTAAAAGATCTAAAGATGAATGAGATTCAATTATTATGTTCTTAGGTATTCTGAGATCCCCCCTCCCACCGTTTGTTCTGACCTTAAATGAGGTTTTGTCAAGAAGCAGTTAACTGATGAGTATGGAAAGCATCAATTATTCTAGGACATATTAAATCGTGTCAATTGCAAGATGGTCATTACTTAAGGAATTAATTCTTCATATAGCCATCAATCATCATTTTGAATTACATTTTGAATTTCTGACATAAGTTATTAGGAAAGAAAAGCAAATTTTATTGTTTCTAACTTAATACCCACCTTCATCAGAGTGGCAAGTCTAAGAAAGAGGCTATTTCTGCATATTAATTCCATACTCTTTGGACAATAGTCTTTTTATAATGCCAGATGAGAATGTATATATTCTTTCATTGGTATCTGAAAAGAACAGGCTGTAGTACCTAGTTAAAATTACAGACACCTTCTACTATGCTTGTGCTATACGGGAGCTCTCGAGCTGGAGACAAGCTACTGTTACTTGCCCTGAGGAGTTGCCTGTATGGGAATCATCACTGGGAAGGAGGGAGGCAATGTGCATATTTTAACATGCAAGCATTGGAAGCTGGAAGCGCTGAGCTTCTGGAAGGATAACAAGTGCTGTCTTAAGTTGACCTGGGAAATAATCTGTCCCAAAACTTCTTCCACTCTGCTTAAGGTTCTTCCATTGTGCATTTGCTTAAAAGCTACATTCTAAAAGCTATCATTCACTGCTCAGAGAAAAATAAATAAGCCAGTGGTACAGAGAAAAATTAAGAACTTTATAATAGGAGAGACGTGGATAATCTTTTAAGGACCCTTGGCACTTTTAAGGGGATGAGTTTGCTGAGGTCACAGACAAGCCAAGGAATCTTCAGTGAGACTGGTGTGGAACCCTGGGAAGGAGGAGGCTGCAGAGAGGTCACTTCATCTAGATGTAGCCCAGCATTCAGCCCTCAAGGAAGATCTTCCTCTTTTTCTACTCTCAAAATTTGGAATTTAGTTAGAAATTAATTATTTTTGATCAGTCACACTTTGATTTAAATGGGGACTAACATGAAAACCAACTAGCAGGCACAACAAGTATTGCTTTGCAGAAATAAAATATAATAAATATTCAAAACAAGAGTGTTCTCTGATGCATTTTAAAACCAAACCATGTCAATGTGTAAGAAAGCTCAGTGGACATGGGTCAACAGCTATACATCACAGGAGAAATGAAGCATGTAAGTAGAAACTACTGGGCAGGGTTAGAAGCTGGTTTTCCTGACCAGAGTGATGGGCCTTTCCTAGCATCCCATCACCTAGGATGCATTATTCTGAAGATGGACCACTGTCCTTTTCCCCTTTCATGATTGTTTTCCTTTGGTTGTTGGCTTTGTGTGTTAGCCTGTTTTCACTTCTCAAGGCCTAGCTTCTTCAGCTTTCAGAAACTCCAGAGGCAGGTCCCCTGGGATGACAAGCATAATCAGCAAGTATTTTAATCTCAGAACTCTGTAGCTTTCCAGCATACTAGTGCCTCATCTTTTTACTTTTTACGTAATGAAAATGAAAAACAGTAAACACTGGTAAACATATGCAAAGGTTATATAGACAGTAAATTCAGGGTAGAGAATGATAAAATCTCGGACTCAGCTATACCATATTCATAAGCTAGGAAGACAGCACAAAACTTACTTTCACTAGCCACATGATTAGCTGGAAAATAACCTTCCTGTCCCTTTCCAAGGCTGCCATACCACCAGTCTTCATTATCTTTGAAAAACACCCGGATAATGTCTCCTCGATGGATGGTTAGTTCATCTGATCGACTGGCTGTGTAGTCATAAAGAGCCACTACCTAAGAGAGAGATAAGACACCACAGCTTTATCACAACTGTGCCACAGAGAAAGCCCCAACACTTACTTCCTCTTGCAGAAGAGAAGCAGAAACCAAAGCAGTACTTTGGTAAGCTTGAGGCTGTCTCAAGGTTTGCTAATGGGATCAGAGGTGGTGGGAACACAGCAGGAGAAGCGAGATAAAAGACTGTGGGATTGAGAAATGGTTAAGAGCATTCAACACACTAACCTTAGCTTCAGAATAGCAGCATGTTAATGTTTTAAAGTAAAATATTTTGAAGCAAAAAAAGAGTCACACATTATTCTCTTTCTCAGAAGTGTTTAATACTTCACCTTTAGATGCTACTTTCTGTGATAAGCAGATGCTTCTGAAAGGAAATGCTTTGGAAGATTATCAGTTTCATAAAAAGGGAAAGCTCAACCTGATTACACAACTCCATCAGGATCACTTGGTTTACTGTGAAGGTCTTGAGGTCAATTTCTCCCAAAAAATGGTTTTGGTGTTTTATAACAACCATCTAAACCACTCAACTTACCTTTAAAATATTCTTTTTTTTTCTTTTTCTTTTTTATTCAATTGTGGATATATGCGTGTGTGTGTGTGTGTGTGTGTGTGTGTGTGTGTGTGTGTGTGTGTGTGTATGTAGAACCACGGGTGAATCCGGGAACCACCATGGACCACCTTCACCTCCTCCTTGTTTACTCTGCCCCGGGATTCACAGGCTCTGCTCTACCAAGACCAGAAGTGCAGGCCGTCCCCGCTTCCGCCTGGCGTCTATACGTGGGGTCTAGGATCCGAACTCAGGACCTTCCGCCTGCAAGGCAGAGGCTTAACCCCTGAGCCACCTCTCCAGCCTCCACCTTTAAAATATTCTTAAAAGTTGATTTTTTGCTAGGTAGAAATTAAGAGGAAAGGTCTCTCTATAAGAATCCTATTTTTTATGTTGTTATAATAATCATTGTATTTTTTTTCCTTTGGGGAAAAAAGCAAGTCAAATGATATGCAATGGCTTTAACTCTCCCAGCTAAAGAGGGAGTGAGCTCAGTGCATTTCAGATGTGATGCATTGGATGAAGTGTCCATAATAACACATGTACTACTGATAAGTGCACTGACTACTGTTTCTCCCCATTTACTCAGGGTTGAAAGTGAACAGGCTAAAATGTATATATAATGACGCCATCGTTACAGACATTTGTAACTACATTGAATGACCACTGAAACCTTAGTGTGACAGTGCTGTGCTAGCAGCAAAATATTAATGGCAAATAGGAACATTTCTAGAAGAGGTATCCGTTAGACTTGGTAGAACTGACAGATGATCAGTAACTATGTAGACGAAGAGTGCAGATGTATGTCAGGCAGGTGCGATAGCATGAGAAAATTCAGGGAAGAGGAACCTTAAAGAGTTCAAAGTGGTGGGAGCCTGGCATTATGGGTGAGAGACAAGTGCAGGGGTAGCAAAAGCTAAGGTACTTAAGCAGGAGTCAGATGACACATGGTGAAGGCCTCAGATGCAATATGGACATTGAGAAGACAGAACATTTTTACGCAAGGAATTCTATTGATATTCATATACTGGTTTCTGATACCTTAATTCATTCAGTAACAGGCATTTAATTTTTTTATTATTTACTGTGTGTGTGTGTGTGAGAGAGAGAGAGAGAGAGAGAGAGAGAGAGAATCAGAGGGCACTGTGTGTCCTTGTGGAGGACCATGGGTGACTTTGGGAATCTTCCTGGATGTTTTTTGCTTCTCCTTTTTGCTTCTCCCTGGGATTTTTCCAGGCTCTGCCTACCAGTTCAGGCCGCTGTTGTTTCCACCTGGCATTTTTATGTGAGACCTGGGATTAGAAATCAGGACCTTCTGCTTGTGAGGCAGAGTCTGAACTCCCGAGCCATCTCTCCAGCCCCAAATGCCATTTTTAATGGATGAATCTGGATTAACTTCTTACACCACACAAAACAAAAGGAAGTACGATGCTTCCCAGGTCAGATCTCTCCTTCTACCATGGGGGTTCTAGGAATTGAACTCAGATTGTCAGGTTTCTGCACATGCCTTTACTCACAGCCATCTCGCCAGCTCTCAAAGGTAATATTTTCGGTACAATGTACCATGGTACCTAATTTACAACACGTAGGAACTTGTTTAAAGCTTATAAATCTTTTGAGTTATTGTTTGAGATAGGATCTTGCAACGCAACCCATTTTAGCCTGAAACTGGGAAGGAATAAGCTGTCTCTTCATCCTAGGTGCTGGGATTACAGGCCTGCACTACCATACCCAAGTAGAAATCTTCTGTAATCTTACTACGTTGATGCTCAATCACTGACACAATAGTAAAACCTTGGACTTTCTCTTTGTTCCCCTTTGTTCTTCCTTCTCCAAGTGTCTTCTCTTTTATTCTTCTGCCTGACTATTACAGAAGGGGAAAGCCCATTAAAATGAATGAAGTATTTACTATGTTCTAGGTCCTATACTAGTAGTTTGTCTTACCTTGCTAAATCCTCGGGACACTTTTTTAAGGGCTTATGTTCTTATTTCCATTTCACAAGTGATAAATTTGATGCATAGAAAATTTAATAATTTGTCAAGCAAGCCACTAGCTAGAAGAATCCGGACTTGGAACTTTTTTTTTTTTTAAGGAATAAACTAAACCCATTAAATATGCCATTTTGTCAAAAACCAAACATGACAGAATAGAAACAAAGAGGAAAAGAGCTTAAAAACATTTTTAGATGTTATGTCAGCAGTCACTTATGCGGAGACATCTCTGTCCTTGACCCCCTTACAGGCCCAGGATGTCCCTTTCATGGCATCTAAAACCCTATTCCAGGAAACTGATGGTTTGTTCCTATTGTTCCTTATCATGGGTTTGTCATACTGAAGTTGTCACACAACTTTGATGAGCCTTATGCAAATGCAAGGTTCCTGTATGCTTATTAGTTGTTGGGAAGAAGAGCAGTAGAGATTTAGCTTATGCGTGAGAATCACTTAGGAAGTCTAACATGGGGTTTCTGCTGTTCTGTGGGGCACCCACAATCTGGAGTTATCAAACTTAAGTATGAAAACTGTGACCCAATTTTCCACATGGGTTTGTGATAAAAGAATCTCTTGTATAGGAGTCCAGATGGACTAACATAAGATCTCCTACCATACATTTTCTATTAAAATGTTCTGTATTCTCTCTCACAGAAGTGAATGAAATATACCGAACTGCATGGTACAAACAACTACACAGGGCTAGTTGCTAACACCATCAGCTTTTTCTAGTTATGGACTTATGCTTATGGACTGTATTGTAGTCTCCATAATTCAAGGTCCCCAGTACCAAAATGAATGTATCTGGACAAAGATGGCCTTTGAGGAGGCAGTTACAATTAGATGGGGGGGGGGTGTCACAAGAGCATCACCTTTATCAAGAGAACCAGTCTAAGAAGAGGAAGAGGCCAGGAACATACATGCTACGTGAAGACACAGAGAAGGTGACTATCTGCTGCTGAAGACAGGCCTCACGAGAAACCAACATTGCCAGCAGTATCTTGATCTTGACTTGTAGCTTCTGAAACTGTGAGAAAGCAAATATCTGCTGTTCATGTCATCCAGTTTGTGGTGCTTTGGTGTACAGTCCTGGCAGATTAGTACATTCCTACAGCCTCCTGGCATTAGATGAATCTCTTACTACCGTCCTGGCTGGGAACTACAAAGGATGCCTCCTATGCATCCTTGTGGACCTCAGTTCTGTGTTTTGCACTATTAGAGAAGTGTACAAGTCCTTCTCATCAAATTTCACACCTAGTTCTCTTGTGAAGATAATGGTTAATGAGGCTACATCCTCTAAGCACATTACTGATAACACTGCTATTTAGGGACAGAATTGCTACGTAACAAGTAACCTGCAATGGGTCTGACAAGGAAACATTTCAAATGTTGCCAGTGGAATCTGACAATTTGGCTACGACTCAACATACTGAAGGTCCAGGACAGACTAGGTAGCTTAGGAGAATCTCAAAATACTCTAGTGCTGCGTTCTTATTCAGTATGTCTTACCATCTCATTTGAAACTTCTTATAATCACATCAGTGATAAACTTTCATTCGCTAAATTTGGCAAATTCTGAATACATCATGATTTTTCCATCTACAAGTAGCTTTTATTATCTCAAGGATTTAAGGTAAAGCAAAACTCTGTAAAAAAAAAAAAAAAGTTGGCAGGCACAATCCTAACAAGAGGTTTGTGTTCCATTAATAGTACTTTGATTTTCTTGTTCAGTCAGGTCTCAATATACACACAAATCTGTCTTGAACAACCCTCCTTGATGAGTATCTTCAGTAACATATATTTCTTACCCAGTGATTAGCATGTAAGTAAAACGGAATTACCTTCTACAATACGATCCAAACCTTGAACTGACAAATTATACAATCTTTCTGCAACAAAAGTATAAAGAGATGAGGGACAGTGAGATGGCTCAGCAGGTAAAGTCAAGTAAGCCTGGTGACTTGAGTTCAAATCCTCATGGTAGAAGGACAGAAGTCATTTCTCAAAGTTGACTTCTGACTTCCCCACGAGTGCTGTGTCATGCATGTGCCTGGTCTCTTCTCTCTCTCTTTCTTCTTATCCTCTCTTTATCAAATAAATTAATTGAAAAGACGTGACAGAATGTGTTAATGTATCAATTGGTAATAACAAGTCTGGGAAATAAGATGCTTCATAAAATCCATTTTGTTCATTAACACATGACCTTTGATTTTTTCATTGGGCTACATTACAACAAACCTGTAAGTTGAAATATCATTATAAATCCATAATAATCTTGCATATCTTAAATGTGCTTTAAGAACTTACATTAGCCAACACTTGGGCAAAATTATCTAATATGAAGTCTGTTGTATAATGAAGCACTAAATATTTAATTCAATTTATTGAGCACTATACTGAAAAAAGCAAACAGAACAGTAGCTTTCTGTATCATTGTTAAGTGGGGACCATATGTATTTAAAAGAGTTTCTCCTATTTCTCAGAGTCAAATTGCTTAGATACAATCATAGGTACATAGTTTTCATTTTTTTTTTTTTAAAAGACTGGGTGATGCAATATTGCCCAGTCTGGTAGTAAACATTTGGGCTCAAGTGATCCCTCTTGCCTCAGCTTCTCTAATGCTGGGGACTACAGTTGCACATTAATATCCCTCTCTAGGGTAGTCAGGTGGTCGGTCTGCTTCCCTCCTTCCTTCTTTTTTTTCCTCTTTTTTTTGGTAGTGGTGGTAGTGCTCTTTGTGCTCGAGACCAAAGTCTGGGCCTTCCACTTGTCAGACAAGTGCTCTAGCCTTGAATTTCATCTCTAACCCTCAAGTTATTCTGACCCAGGGTTTTATTAGCAGCTATATTGGCCTTGCATTTGTGACACTCCAGCCTTCGTCTCCCAAGTACTGGGATGTCCATGTAACAATATACCTGAAGCCTAAACTCTGTTTTAGTCACACATTTCGAGTCTTCATAGCAGTGCTTACTGTCTACTATTGGGTGTTTTAATCAGGTGAATTTCTCTTTTTATTATTTTCCAAGAAATTAAACATTTTTTGGAAGGCCTGACTTTAGTTACTTGAAGTTACACAGCTGCTTTGAAGAATTCTTAATGACCTTTTCAGGAACACCGACCAGTCCCTTAAAGCTCTTCCTTGTACCTCTATCTACAATGCAGTCCCACAGTCCGTATTCACAGTGCCCCAAGGCATTCAGCAAGTCACAAACTTGTACACTTGAGCATTTGTCCACACTGCTTCACCTGGGTTCATAATCACTGGAGAGCTTTGCTCTACAGGACTATAGCTACTGGGAATCTGTATCCAAGTGCCTTATGCCTTCTTGAGTCACTTGACTTTACATTTCTGGCCTCCAGAACTGGAAGAGAGAAAACTCTCTTGATTTAAATCTCCAAATCTGTAGTAGTTTCCTAAAATAGCTGTAGGGAACTAATAAATATGAATTTTACTTTAGTGAGAGCTGGTTATTCTTGTATTCCTTTAAAATGTGCTGTT
Source organism: Typhlomys cinereus (assembly GCA_023101885.1). NCBI lineage: Eukaryota > Metazoa > Chordata > Mammalia > Rodentia > Platacanthomyidae > Typhlomys > Typhlomys cinereus. The sequence goes on along the minus strand of JALPQD010000377.1, from coordinate 1,219,183 downwards.
CTGCCGTGTAGTGACCTAAGATCAGTTTGACCCTTTCCAGGATTACTTCTAAGTTCTGGTAAAATAGTCTCAGAGAAAAGTTTACTATAGAACTAAGGCCTTATTATCAAAATGTGACCTTCCTTATGATTCCTCCTCTGCCTTGCTACTCAGGCTGTCAGGAATGTGAAAGCTGTTCAACCTTCTGTATGTGTGGTCCTTTGCTTATGGCACTTTAGCCTGTGATGAAGCAGATGGGCAACTCAGCAAACACTTAATAAAAATGAAACTTAAAGAAAAACTTTAGTATTTATCTAAAATAAGTTAAAATGAACTAGTTTTAATGTTAATTGAGGAATATAATTGGGTCTCTATTATTAAAACAGAAATGAGAGAGGCTGTCAACATGACTCAGCAGGTAAAGGCTCTTGCTACTAAGACTGATGATCTGTTCCTGAAGCCCATATAGTAGAAAGACAGAACTGATTTTGCAAGTTGTTTCCTGACCTCCACACTTGTCCCTGGTAGACACATGTTCCTATATCCATGTACACACATACAGGATAAATAAATGTTAAAAAAAAGAATGAAAAAAACCAAGAAGGTAAAATATATTAATATTTTTATTAGGCCCAAACAAATTTAATGATAAACCCTGAATCACATCAAAGCACATTATTGAATATTCAAAAGAACCCCTTTCTAGAAGTGATGTTGAACTGTAAAGTATATACTTTATTTCTAGCATGAGGCTAAAACAGAATTTTTTTCTAACTATTATATAAATACCATAAGACAACTCTAAAAATATTTATGGAAAATAAATCAAAGTCCTGTTATATTTAACTAGTCTTATCTGGATAAAAGATTAGGAAACAGAGATAAAGAAAGCAAATAAATTCAGAGTTTACTGTCTCTGTACCAGACAAATGATTTGTTGCTGTTATGTTTTGTAATGCTAGTATATACTAAACATGAAAAACTTTATCAAATGAGTATATGAAAACATTTTCTGATAAAGTAACAATGATGAGTAATAGAAAGAATACAAAGCTCAGAGCCAAGAGAGTGAATTTCTAGTCTTTAAAACCTGTCTCCCAGGTAAAGCAGATATGAAACACTCAGATTGTCTGACTGCAAAATAAGAGGCTTGCACAGATGAGATCTGATAGGCTTTTCATCTTTATATTATACCATATGCATTCAAATAATTAACAAATAGCATTCATAGATGTAAAAGGAAATTGAAATTTAACATATTGGATACTAATGTGGCCTTATATGTGAACATACATGAATTAGGAAAAGTTTTGGCTGCCTGTTGCAACAGGAAAAGCCTTCAGTAATAGTTAAAGAATCAATAAGGACTGTTTTTCTTCTCAGTTTACCATCAGAAACTCTGTTGTGTGTGTGTGTGCACGTGCGTCAATCTTGGGTCTTGTTCCTCAGAACATCATCTACCTTGCTTCTGGAGAAGAGTCTTTCACTGGCCTGGAATAAGCAATTAAGATAGCAATTGGGTCCCAGGGATCCGCATCTCAGTATTGGGATTACAAGAATGCACCACCACGCCTAGCTTCTCCCTCACCCCCATATGAGCTCTAGATACTGACCTAGGGTCATGAGGATGCTTGAAGAACAAACATTTTACTGCTTGAACTATTTCCTTGACCCACTTGCTTTTTTCTCTCAACAAACAATAATGACTTCAGAAATCAGACTAAACTGGACCTTTGGGCTTCAAAAATAACACTACTTTATATGTGAAGGCTAATTTTTATAAGATGAGAGGTTAACCTATGAGTATCTTATCACCAAAATTTATATTTTGAAACCTAATGACCAATGTGATGGTTACTGGGAGGCCGAGTCTCAGGGGGAAGATTAGGTCATGAAGGCAAAGGCATTAGCCTGTGATGCTACTGAGAGATGGTGGCCTTTGTAAGTGAAACATGGTGGGTGTGTCCTCAAAGAAAATTATAGGGTGCTGTCTCATCTCTCTGCTTCCTGGAAAACTGTCTCCACTATGCATTCTTTCCATGATATATTATCTTGTCATAGGCCCAAAAGCAATGAGGCCAACTAATCACGGACTGAAATATCTTTGGAATATCTTAGCCTTTTGAGTCCAAAGAAACCTTCCTTTTTTAAGATGATCACTTGCTACAGTAATGGAAATCTGAATAACAAAGAACTTGAATAATAAACATAAATGAGAGGATAGCCAGACATCAATAATCAACTGCTCATGTCATTAAAGCGCCAAGGCGCTTAATGTAATACAAATATTACATGTGAATGTTTGGTTTAGTAGGGATGAAGATAAGGGTATTACATGAGAGAAGACATGCATAAGCCTACAGGAAGAAGTTTCTTCTTTAGCATAGGAGCTATGCTAAATATGATGATGTATATAGACACTAGAGGACTCTAAAGCTTACCAAAAAGCATTTTAAATGACAAGTCAGAAAGTAACAAATAGGATCTTAATAAAAATGTAGAAAACTTTTAGCTTCAGAATAAATGAATGGAGAATTACTTTTGGATTGGCAGAACAATAAAATCTAGCTTGTGTAAGAAAGCACAAACAATGAAAAACTAGAAAAAGGTAGACTGGAAATCACAAATGCAAGATGGTTATTCAGATAAGCTCTATCAGTGAGCTCTGGGTTTTATTAGAGACCCTGTCTCAAAAGAATGAGGTGGAAGATAGCAATTTAAAGTGAATTTCAATTTCAACTCTAGGCTTCCACACACATATGTACATACATATAAATACACATACATAAACATCCCTTCATACACATAAAAATGGAAAAAATTGAAATTAATACAACATAGTTAAGGCTTATGCACTGAAAACCACAGAATGGTCTCTAAAAAATTTAGAAAGAACTAATTAAATGGAAAAAAAATACATTAATAAACTGAAACATCTAAATCTTTCTAAATTGATCTATATTCATATTCAATGCAATTCCTATAAATATTTTTGTAAAATCAAAGTAATCATAGGAATCTAGAAGCTTAGACTAAAAAGAATGAAGTTCTGTCAAAACCTAATTCTAAAATGTATCCAAAATGTGTACATTGTGTAAGGCTGATGAAAGGCTATGCGCCCATATACAGGCCAAGGAACTGAAAGTCTAATTATAAATATGCAAAACTCTCTTAGGAAAACTTGTGATTAGAGATTTGTGATGTTGGATGAGGGCAATGATTTTTGGAAAGAAAAAGTAAATTGTAGTTTATAAAATATTTCAAAATTATGTACTTTAAAGGATAAAAACAGAAAAGATAACCTAGAAGATGAGAAAACACTTGAAAGTCATATATTTAGTAAGTGACTTGATCTAAAGCATATAAAGAACTCTTGTAATAGTATTAGATAGATGTAAATAATATAAGCATTCATAGTTTATATATTGCTTACATAATCACATCATTTATTTTTCTATAAGTTACAGATATAGGTTATATATTTGTACACAGTAAACATTTAATTATCTAGGTGCAATTATGACTTAACTCCCAAAATTCTTTTATTTCTTCTTTGACAGTTTCATATCTATCTATATATAATATGAATAGTAGTAATCTTCTCCTCTGTATTACCCTATTTTATCCCTGTTCTTCTCCCACTGAAAATCTTCTCTCTTACTTTATGTACATGTGTATCTCAGTGAGTTTAACAAAGGTTGCTTGCAATAGCATGTGACTGGGCACTCACTGAAGCACAGGGATGTATCAGTGACAATACTGATAAAAGTCGGCATTGAACATCAAGGAAGTGGTGTATCATGAGCTCTTCGCTTCTGCAATATGAAGTGCTGACAGGTCCAATCTCGTGGAAGTGGTGTGTAGGAAGACACTGCTGAACTGTTAATTATCAAAGTTCTTTGAATACTACAAAATACAACTGCCAATCATTTAGTAAGTCAAGTAAAAAGTTGCATTTCAACTCTATTTTTGAAGGCAAAAACATATTTCTAGGGCCCATGAGGCAGCTCAGTGAATAAAGTACAGGATTGCAAACCTGGCAACCTGACTTCGATTCCAAAAAAACACATAATGGAGAGAGAAGTGATTTCAAGAAGTTGTCCTTTGATTTCACTCATGTACTAAGGCATACATGCCTGTTTCTCGCTAATAGGAATGATTTAAAAATACATTTTAGGCTTGGTAAAATAAGTTTTGAATCTCTTTCAATCACACAATTTACTAGTTTTAGAAAATATATTTGTTTTATATGGTTAAATAGTAAAATACCATTTAATTAGAAAATTGTTCAAGGACTTGAATTAAACTTTTCTTCACAGAAAATACATCTTTTTTTTCACAGCAGATATATCACACTCTAAAGGATGTTTATAATTATAAGCCATTAGGAAAAAATATGTCAACAAAAATGTCTACACAATAGGATGGTCAAAATAAAAAGAAGACAATAACAAGAGAGGATTCATGTCTGATTAGGGTCTTAAAATGATTCAGATATTTTGGAAAGTATTAGCACTTCTTCAAAATGTTAAACACACACTTACTAGATAACACTGCAATTCTATTCCTGAATTTCAAAAGAATTGAAAACTTATATTTGTACACTTATATTCCTGCATGTGAATATTCATAGAACATTATTAGTAATAGCTAAAAACGGAAGAAATTCAAATCAATGCCTACCAGTGATTGTTGGATAAATAAAATGTGACAGATCCAAAAAACAGAACTCTCTTAGGCCAAAGTAAGGAATGAAATTCTCATATACGCTACAAAGTTGAACCTTGAAAACATGAAGGAAATTAGACAGAGCAGGCCACATAGCATGATTTATATAAACTGTCCAGTGTGGATAAATCCACAGAAACTAAGTAGACTAAGCAGATCTTAGGGGATGGGGGCATAACAAAATGGATAGAAGTGAATGCTAAGAATATGGGATTCTTTTTAGGAAAATGAGTAGGTTTTAAAACTAGGTGGGGGTGGTTGTGAAATGTAAATGTAATAAAGGCTGTTTGGGAATTATAGTCAAAGCTGTAGTAGAAATCCTATAAGTAGCTGCTTTGGAAAATGAAGTTGCTTAAAACATGAGCAAAACAATAGTATAGGTAAAAATAGAGATAAGAGAGACCATGTCAGAGAAGAGGATCTTGATTCTGGCTATGACAATGACAGACGATGTTAGACTGCAGACATATAATAGTGGGAGAAGGTGGAATGTGTGGGACATTAGAAACCAGGCGAACCTTCTATATTATAGGCTTTGCTGACAATATCTGTGATGGAGCAAAAAGGTTCACTGCAGCTGTGGGCAAGACAGGGGTTTTATTGAGTTCATCTTCAGTTTTATTTCTGTTACATCCAGAATGCTGATTATAATGCACATATATAATACACACACATATATGTACGTATATATGTTATAGAAACAGAATGGAGAAAGAAGGATATTCAGAACACTGTCAGGGATTACACTCTGGAATTAGCTGAAATTGAAATAAGCTGAAATTTGGAAGTTTTCCAAGTGGGTCTCAAGAAAAAGTAGAGGCTCAGCACCTCACATGTGACAGTCATAAGTACCGTATTATTCCTTCACTCATTTTCAAGCAGCTAGCTGTCTGTGGCATGTGGGCAGCATAGTCTGAAGTGTAGCAGGTGTCTGCAATTTCCTTTCTCAAGGTCACAGGTGACTCTGCCAGTGCACTAGAAAAACCACAACTTCTGGGCCTCTTTCTTCCCACCAAGCCCCAAATTCTTTCTCACATCCAGATTACTATGCATTACCCCAAATGCAGATTCAGAAGCTTCCCAGCTCACATGCTCCTAAGGCTACTAATCTGCTTTTAGTATAATTCTAAAAGATTATTCCCTTAATCACATTATTTTCATGTACTAATGCTTATATTGAATATTCTTAATGGTTAACCTAACACCCATTGATCTTTATGAATCATGCTTAAATCACCTTTTCTAATCTTTTACTGTTTCACCTAACTGTTTAAATATCTATAAACTGTATATTCCTTCTATAATCTTTGGATGCATAACTATTTTGGTCAAGATTCCTTTTGAAATCCCAACTCTCTTAAGATCCAGTTTCGCGCTCTTCCTGCGAGCGGCCCAAGTTGACCTGTGAAAATGGTTCGCTATTCTCTTGACCCAGAGAACCCTACAAAATCATGCAAATCAAGAGGTTCAAATCTATGTGTTCACTTTAAGAATACCCGTGAAACTGCCCAGGCCATCAAGGGCATGCATATCCGAAAAGCCACCGAATACCTGAAAGATGTCACTTTAAAGAAACAATGTGTGCCATTCCGGCAGTATAATGTTGGTAGGTGTGCCCAGGTTAAACAGTGGGGCTGGACACAGGGTCAGTGGCCCAAAAAGAGTGCTGAGTTTTTGCTGCACATGCTTAAAAATGCAGAGAGTAACGCTGAACTTAAGGTTTGGATGTAAATTCTCTGATCATTGAACATATCCAGGTAAACAAGGCACTCAAGATGCGCCGCAGAACTTATAGAGCTCATGGTCAGATTAACCCATACATGAGCTCTCCCTGCCACATTGAGATGATCCTCACGGAAAAGAAACATTGTTCCTAAGCCAGAAGAGGAGGTTGTACAGAAGAAAAAGATATCCCAGAAGAAACTGAAGGAACAAAAACTTATGGCCCGGGAATAAATTCAACATAAAAAAAATCCAAAATGAAGTTAAAAAAAAAAAAAAAAAGACCCAGTTTAGCACATACTTAAAACTAGCCACTCAATCCTAGGAGTTCCTATGGTACTCAGATCTATTCCACATTTCTATCCTGTATGAATACTGTCTTGGTGGCATGGCACCCTTTCCATAATCACCCAAAATTTTGGTAATTCTCATGTATTAGGATTTGGCTATGTACAGGTTATTTTCTAATGAATCCAATAACTACTCAAAGACATTTCACATTTTATAATGATATATGAAACAATTTCCATGTTGCTTGTTAAATTATTTTCCCAGTGAATACTGTCTGTTGATACTTAGAATTCAGCTCATGTCATGAAAATTTTACAATATTAAGTTTAACAGATAAAAAAATTTAGCAAGGCAACAAGAGAATTCAAGGAAAAAAAATTAAAGAAAAACATAAATGTAAATAGGGTTGTTAAAGGCAAAAAAATCAACATAGACTTCTTGAATTACAATGTTCAGAGAGAAAAAACCCTCATGTGAGATACTTAGAAATTTTTATAGGATGAACAACCAGAAGTGGCTTTAAAAGAGAATCTATTTTGTTTATATCTAAATCCAATAGAAATTTTAATAGAACTGCTTTGAATTGCTACTTTATTGATAAGTGAAAACAGGTACTTTTATGACTTAAGTTGTAAAAGCTTGTAGTTTATGGGTTCCCTCTCCACCCTGCAATTACCTACAGGAAAAGATTGGCCATAGGTTCTTCTTTATGAGTTTGATAGGGGAACATTCACAGCATTACATACTAAGAATTCCTAGAAAATGCTATAGTGTGGAGAAAATAAAGTGTACCTTTGGAATCAAAATATTTCATTTACATTCACACATGATCCACAAATGAGGTATTACATTAAAATATGAAAGTCTTATTTTATGTACACATGTATAAGGCATGTCATACAAAAGTGCGGTGATATAATACACAGGAATCTAGTGATCATAAAGCACTAGCCAGTAATCACTAGCTTGCAATCACTCAAAATGGTACAAAGCAAGTAAGGACCATGCAATTCAAGACTCGCTAGAGTTCACTTTGTATCATTCAAATGAACAGAGTTACAAATAAATGTAGTATTAAAAATAGGTAATATCATGGTTATTTTAAGTATTTCAAGAATAACAAAATAAGTTTAAAACATATTCAGGTTTATTACCAATAAATTGTGACAAAATTTATCAGTTAGTCCTTAGAGAATTCAGAAGGAGTGCTAGCTGCAGAATGAATAGCAGCTTGTAAAATGTATCTGTTGGCTAAGAATAATAGGTCAACATTCAAATTTCAGGTCAAACTAAGATATTTTAATTTCAAATAAGTAATGGACAATGTAAACAAATGGTGAGTGTTCCAAAATTGTTATAATCTTAAGGAGACTGTTTGCATTTATTTGAACCTGTTGAAGTAGATGTGCAAATATAAGCTTTTATAAAAACATAAGCTTTAATTTTATAAACTGCCAAAAATTGATTTAAAAGAAAATTTATTCTAATAAGGTTTGTAAGATTAAGAACAAAGGAGTAATATAGCTAACCGTTATAAGTTTGAAAGGCAGAATTTTGAAAAATCAAATGATTAATGAAACTGGATCATAATTGATGTTATCTGAATTTTATAATTATCATCAATCAGAAAAGATTACTAAGAAGTCTTCATATATTTGGCATTGCTTATTATGTTTTAATGTCTTCTATAAGTATAGCAATCCTATCAGAAAATATGAAAAGCTATGGGCTACGCTATGCATATGATTATACAGTACAGGGCAGGCGTGTTTTAACTATGTTCCTGGGGACAATTTCCTTATGCTAGTTGCTGCTTCTCTTTGATTTGCAAATACACCTTTCCTTTAAAGTAAATAAAGGACTGAAGCCTGTGCTGACTTAACTATTAACTAACTTTTACACCTGCCTTTCAGGGTTCAGACAGTGACCTCTGATTAATCTGAGGCTGATAATTTGTCCTTAAATTACCACAGGCTATAAGCAGGTGCAGGAACTAGTCCTTAAAGTGGTATAATCTAATTAGTTTCATATAATCTATTACAGACTGTCTCAGACTTTCTTTCTTTCCTTTTTTTTTTTTAATAAGGAAAAAGTGTCCAAGTGGATAGCATTCAGAAAAAAAAAAGTCAGTCAAAGAAAGCTTCAGATTTAACCATCAAATCAGTACTAGGACATTAGATAAAAAGATAATTTAGTCTATAATATATAATAGGTAGGCCTGAAAGGTCACCTATACAAAAGAATATTGGGTTAATGTTAAATGTTCAATGTCTCTTACAACATTAAGCTCTTTGCTAGAAGACAAAGATGATCAATTTCCACCACATTTTTTTAAAGTAAAAAGTTTGCTTCCAAAACACCAAAAACATGTCTTGTGTAAGGACAACAAAGATATATTTTGAGCATACTTAAACACAATTAATCTCTTGTTTTATGTTTCTTGAAAATGTACTCTTGGGTGTGAACAAAATAAAGAGATCAAAATGCAAGACTGGGATGTAGTTGCCTAGCATGTGGGAGGCTACAGGCTCAATCCTTTGGCTTGAATTAAAGCAACAGCAAAACAAAACAGAAAAGAAAAATTAAGCCCAAAATACAGACTAGCTCAGCATGCAAAACGGAGGCTTGATTTTTTTGGATGGAAGTCCATGGGATTTAGGGATAAACACTTTTATCAAAGGCAGTTCAAAAACAAGATACTTTCTATATCAGAAAAAATTCCAAACCTCCAAAGTCAAAGTTCACATAGCAAGTAAAAATTAAAAAAGGAAATAAGTAAATTGAAAAGAGTACTAGGAACAAAGAACAAAAGGACAGAGGTGCTTCTGTTCTCAGCCTAATCTGTGTTTACTTAAGTGACACCATTACACTATAGTGCTTTAGAAACAAACTCTTCCCTGTAACTATGTATTTACTGAAAAGACCATTAAGAATTCCATCTTCGACTATCAAGAAACACATTCCTTGGGATAGAGGCTTGAGAAATTCTCACTCATTGCCCTTATTTGCCAAACAGGTGCAGCTAGCAGTTATGACGTCTCTAGACTGGAGACATTCACTGGGGCGTGTGGAGAAGAGGAAATAGGAGTGTGATAGGCAGAGTAAGCTGGAAACTGGGGGTCAGGTCCAAGGTCAAGAAGTCATTTGGGGCCCAGCACCAGCCATTCTGGAATCCTGGCCCCATACTTTCCTATTATATTTTCACTAAAGAGTGACTTAAGTCATGGGCTCCTTCCCTTTTAGGCCAAGAAAATACTAAGTTTGGGTTTACAAATACTCCATCTTGACATTTTAGCTGACGCCTATTTTCCCTATTTAAACATGATGTTCTCTTAAGTCCTTCAAGAAAAGAGTTCAAGAATCAAAGTTAGGTAAAACTATATTTCTGTGAAAAAGTCAGACTTGACCTGTTCTGAGACCCAAAGACACTGAGTAATGTACAGACTGTGATTCCATGTGGAGGCTACACAGAAAGGGCCAAACAAGCTGAAGGACTGCAGATGGATAGAACATTCTTCAGTTTGTAGTAAAGGGACAGATGATGAAGAGCAACTTAGTCCTACTGTAAAAAATACAAATGAAACCTTGACATATCAAAACATGGAGTTACTGAGTGTTTGTGGAGTGCATATGCGTACCAAATACATAAAAATTGATTATACAGAATAAAAAGAGCACAAATACATCAGGATCTTCCATTTCATGATCCAACCACGAAAGTATAATCCTAAACCCAGCAATACCTAAAAGTTAGTTGTGTGAGACTTTAGTTTCCAGCGCATGGAGTTGGTTTGGAATTATCATGGCTTTACTGAAAATATGAATGGCACTGTTCTTGAGCTCATGGGAATAGGCTCTAATATTTTACTAACTAACTGTCACTCTACAACCTAAGAGGCTATAATAATGCTGGGTTCTGGAATCTACAAGTACAACTGTTGTGAACACATATGGGGCATAAGGCCTCAAAGATTAAAACAATTCAATGACTCAAGTATCTTAAAATTGTACTAAAAATTGGTAAAATTACCTAACAATTTTACTCAATTACAAAGAATCTTATTTTAGTGTTAAAGAATAAAACATAAAAATATATGCTACTCTTTTAGTGTACTTATGAAAAGAACTAAAAATTATATAGAAAATTAATATATTGATTTATTTGTTTAGTAGGTATTATTTGAGAAAGAGAGAGAGAGAAAGAGAAAGAGGGAAATGGGAACTGGTTCTCATAGTCCATTTTCAATGTGGGTTCTAGGTGTGGAACCTGAGTCAGAAGGCCTGCTCAGCACACCTCACCTGCTAAGCCACCTCATCAGCCCCTAACCAAATACTATTTATGACTATTTTGACTAATTTATCATATCCTCAGTTATCAAGCATATAGGTTTATTACAAAAGAAAATGGAGTCAATTTTCTAGAAAAGCATTATCATCAAAAATATTGCCTTTGTTTTCTGTAAAACAATTTGAGATCTTACTCAAGAGAGGAAATGGTGAGTGGTGTAAAGAATCGAAAGACTTCTTATATCTATGGGAAGCATGAGAATCTAATGCTGAAGGAAAGGTAAGATGCATTTTAGTTTACATCATCATGAAGATTTCAACTGTTAAATCATCTTATGAAGCTTTCACCTGGAAACTAATTTAAATATCTTCCACTGCACATATGTTAATATTATATACAGGTACTGCTGTAATAGAAAAGGGATAAAAGGTAAAATTTCACCCTTATATTAATAAAGCAAAATGAACTGCAAGAAAAATGAAACTTTGTGGAATCCTTTTACTATTATAAAACATTCACTTTAAATACTTAGTGCACAAAGCAATTCACTTAAAAAGCATAAATCAATATTTACATTATTAAAATTATTCATTATTTTTTAAGTTATAAAAATGTGGCTATAAAACTGTGGCATCCTATATGTAAAAATTGGAAGGTTTTATTTTTCAATTAGAAAAGATGAAGTTAATTTTCTTGTAAGACAATAAAGGAGTTTTCAACAATGGCATTGGATGTCACTACAACCAGCATCACATTTTAATTTCTCATCAGTTTTAGCAATGTAGACACATAGAGAGAGATAAAGAGAAAGAGAGGGAGAGAAGAATAGAAGAAAGAAGAAGAGAGAGAGAAAAAGAAAGAATTAGAGAGGAGAGGGAAGAAAGAAAAAAGGAGAAAGAACGAAAGAGGAGAGAGAGAGAGACAGAGAGATAGAATGAGCTGTCTTACCGTTGGTGGTGAATCTACTTGATGGTTACAAGGTCGTCTTTGTATGTTGCTAATCCCTGTGGAAAGAAAAGAATTGTGAATATTTAGTTATTATGCTTATCCATTTATTTTGAAAACATTTATGTCAATAAGAATGCCTCTAACAGGTTACAAGAGAAAAGACTCACTAAGATGGCAGAATCCTTCTAAGTGGTCATGAATTCTTTGGTCAGAAACAGTTGGTGAGTTCAGCTAACACACCCGATTTAAAGTTAGCTAAGCCACTTTTCCCATTCAAGTGGTATCTAGCCACAGTTCAAGATGTGTTCATCCTATTATCTGGTCTCAGCTGCATTTTTTCCTTCAAAGTTTTACTTCTGACTTGAGTTCATGAAGTTTACAGTGAAACATTACAAAAGCTGTGAAAGGAACTGCTGGTTCCTTAACTTTCTCAAAAGAATAAATAAATCCATTAGAATTTCTCTTTCATCTGATTTCCTACTATGATATATTCTATTATTTATTCAATCACCATGGAATGTCAGAAAAAAAAGTCTGATTCTCTCCTTTTATAATGGTAACAATAAGGGCTAATCTTGAGAAATGTCCTTTTATAGTGTGTGTGTGTGTATCTGTCTTTTTGTTCCCAATGTTCTCTCCGACACTTCTTTGTAATAAACAGCCTTTAAGGATAAAATACACTGCATCACATCTGTAAGATACTAGTTCAAAGCTAAAAACAAAAACATGGGTGAAGTTCACTTACTTTCCAAACTCTGCCCATCAACGAACTAATACATTAAGATAATTACGATATCAGAACTGCTTATTAGGATATTTTATCCAAAAAAACACTAAAAGCTGTCACACACAAGACTAATTAGAGGTGAGAATTTCAGTCTGCTTATAACAATTAGTAAAATTCCTAGTTCAAACAAAATGCTTATTCCTCCTCTATTCTAAGTGTTTATTTAATTTTTATAAAAGTAATTGGGATGAAGTGAGATTAAATAAAAAAACTTTTAGTTATTTTTAAAACTGGACTTAAACTGAATGAAGCATCCCAAAACATTTAAAAAATAGTTCTGATTCATTTAAACAATTCTTCAAAGTTGAGGACCATGATTTAAATCTGCAATCTTAGCACTTGGGAGGTTGAGGGCAGCAGTCATGGCTCTTTACAGGTAAGAGAATGAAGAATTTGATGTCAACCCCAGCTACACAGTGAGACACTACAAAAAAAAAAAAAAAAAAGAAATAAACAAATCAACAACCCCTCAAACAACAACAAAACCCGAAATAACATAACCATCTACTGCTAGCCAGTGACACATGAAGTACTACATCATCAAAAAAATTAATTTATTGAGTGGTTACTTGGACTAAATAACAAACCATGAGTAAATTATGATTTTTAGCTTCATGAGTCTAATAATTAAACAGAAATTGCTTGTTTTAAAAAACACTAGTGCTAATGAATCAGGTTTTTTCTTAAGTGTAACGTCTTTTAGCTATGAGGGAAACACATTCATTCATAGATTAACATACCTCTGAATAAAATTAACATACCAAAAAGATAAGTGAAATTAGAAAATATTACAGTAATGTCTGTTTTTATGAGATTTTTTTAGTAATGTGATTTTACAGGACAATCTCTGTAATCTTTATTTCTTCCAGTCCTTATAACTCTCCTAGCAACAATCACTGAAAACAGTTTGGCATGACACACTTGTTTTCAAAATAACAGTTATATTTAGTTAGAAATAAAAAAGTAACTTCAAAATTGTAAAACAAAAATAAATCCAAAATTATATCTGCAGAGCTTATGCAACTACAATGAAAAAATGCCCAAACCTCCACATTTTAGTTTTCAATTTCAAGACAAGAATGTATTGGAATCTAGAATTTTTAAAAGTGGATTACATATATTATAATCTTAGATATCTATTGTATACAGAAATAAAATTTTAGAAATATAATCATAAATATTGGGTTTTGGCTACAGTAAAAAACATATACAAAGGAAAAAGGTCTGGGAATTCTGTTGTAAAAAACTGTTTATTTTAAGTAAATTTTCCTTTAAAAATCTACATTTGTATTTTATTTTACCTTTCTTAAGATAACCAAAACCTAAAATACATAATTTGTGTGATGTAATGTTAATCTGCTATTTCAACTTGGTTATCCCTGGTACCCAGATAATTGGTCAAACATTATTCTAGCTGTTTCTTTGAAGGTGTTTTAGTGAATGGGATTAGCATATAAATCAGAAGACCTCCTGGAGCTGCCTTATCTAATCATTTGAAAGGTTTAGGGAAATCATTGATCTTTCCTGAGAGAAGGAGACTCTGCCAACTTATTGTCATCAGAATATATGGAGGGGCATGGAAGGATAAAAATAAAAATTATTCTTTCATTCTTGTGACCATGCGAAAATGAAATAAAATTCATACAATCTAGTAGAATAAAATTTTAGAAGAAAGGAATCATTTCTTAAATTTAATAAAAATGTAGTAAGATTGCACGGTCTTTTTGAGAATCAGAGAGGCCTGGGAATGTGGAGCAGTTGGAAAGGACCTAAGTTGAAATCCCCAGTATCTATGAAAAAGACAGGCATGGTAGAACCTAAAATTTCTGGGTTGGGGAGGCAGAAGCAGGAGGGTATCTGGGTCTTGGTGGCCAAATCAGTGAGTTCCAAGTTCAGGAGGAAATATTGGCTCAAAAATAAGGTGAAGAACAAGTGTCTTCTAGTCTGTGTGTGCTTGTGCACATGCACACACACACAAACACACACCAAAAGAAAATGTCCTAGGACTCTGTTGCCAACAGATGCTATTCTGAGCTTTAACTGGAGATGTCTTTCTTTTCAATGAATGACAGTGAATGCAGAGACTCCTGACCTTCCAAGGTGCTGAGACTAAGTGAGTGAGGAGTGCTCAGCCTAAACAAGACAATGATACCACCCTTGACTGCTTAGCCTAAAAGAGACATTGATACCATCCTCTCTGAGGCTCAGGGAACACTGTAGAAGAAAGGGTGTACCAGCCAGAGGGTAAAGAACTGCTCAGTGCCATCTTCTGGGTTACACACACAGCCTTTGAAATCATGAACTCACAGCAGCTGCAGATGTACTGGGTCTGCACCAGAGTAGTCCCTCAACAGTCAGGCATATTTGAACTATTTGTTACTGACAGACTCAGAGAGGGAGGAATCATTGCCTACAGCTGTGTACCTACTGGTGACCAGTCTCCAATGGATAGTTCCTATCCAAAGGTCACACAGATGGTCTTCTTTAATGGGTCACAACACAAAACCCAAAGTCAAGAATCCCAGAAAAGGGAGTAGTAGGGACAACAGGGGTGGGACTGGATAGAAATTTGATAGGGGGGAGGGGTGAGAGGAGGGGGAGCAGGGGGTTTGGGGGGAGGAGGAGGGAGGGAGGGAACTGGTGTACCTATTAAGTTTGTATGAGCTGAAATAATAATAAAAAATGTATAAAAAATTTGATAGGGATGAGAGGAAGATAAGGAAAGGTGGGAGAAAGAATAATCAGGATACATCAGGATATGCATGTATGAAACTGTCAAAGAACACACTGATAAAAATGTTAAAAGAAAGAAAATTAAACTGCCTTTTCAATACTAAAACTAATATAAACAATAAGAGAATCACAAAAATCAGAAAGCATGATATAAAATTAAGTATATAAAAATATTCTTTACATATTCAAATTATGAGACATAATGAAAGAGAATCTCATTTTATATGAGCAATATAAAAGATGAAGTATGTGATAAACATAAGAAAAATGTAAAACAGTATGAAAAAAGCATTAAGATACTGTTGAAATACACAAAATTGTTCTGAACAATGTTAACACAGCTCTTGTTTTGTGACCAATGTGACATACTATCAATTCCCTCCAAGATAATATGTAAATTTAATATGATTTTGATTAAAATCAGGTTTTTCTCCAGCATTAGACAAACTTCCCAAAATTCATATGAAATATGCAAGAATACTATTAGAAATCTTGCAGGGGAGAAAATGCAAAGCAAGTGAAAGTAAGCACAATTAAATATCAATCCATGAAATTCTGTCAGGCTGGGAATGGAGCTTAGTTGCCTAATGTAAGCCAGGGCCTGGATTAAATCCCCAACATGCAAAGACACATGCAAACACACGCAAAGAGCCTTCCAGCCTTAGTTTTGCTAACACCTGAAATCTTTCTTGCTTCTGCTCAAGTGTCAACCATTTCTGTGCTTTCCTTGACTACTGTATTAACAGATGCCTTGCTCTCTACATGATTCCATTCCTTCTGTTACTGTTTGGATAATAAATGTCCCCCACATGCCACATGCCAAAAGCCTGCTCCTAGCTGATAGTATACTTGGGAGGTGGCTGAATCAATATAAGGTAGGGCTCTGCAGAAGGAAGTCAGGTTCAATGAGAGATGTGCCACTGAAGCAGGTAACAGCTTGCCAGACCCTTTCTTTTTTGCTTCCTGGAGACCACTGGGTGAGCAGCTTTTGCTCTACTGCTTACTCTCTACCATGCTGTTCTGCTTTGCCATAGGCTGGAAATCAAAGAAGCCAACTGACCACAGACCACAGTCTTTAAAATCTATGAGTCAAAAATGAATCTTTCTTCCTTACAGCTTGAGTACTGTTGTTATTTTAGGAGAACGCTGATTAGTACACCTTCTGTACATTGATGATCATTTGCCACTAGAATGTAAGACATACAAGCACATTAATCTGCATGAGGATCAGCTACATTACCTATGCAAAAATTATTGCTTGCTTTGTTAATTAAGACATTTAATATGGCTAGTGCCTCAGATAGACACGCCTAATGGATGTTTACTAAATATATGGTTTTGCATTCCACATCATGAATGTATTTAACACTTTTTATAATTAAACTATTTTATAATTAAAAACAAAACAAATAAAAAGAAGAACAAAGTTAAGAAGAGCTAATGATGAAAAAGTTGGTTTACTGGATTGATAAGAGAATGAGAAGATGGACAGGTACAAATCTGTAAGTCCGTTCATTAATGAGATAATTTAAATTCCAAAGAGATTAAAATGTAAAATAACGGGGCTGGAGAGGTGGCTCAGGGGTCAAGCCTCTGCCTTGCAGGCGGAAGGTCCTGAGTTCGGATCCTAGACCCCACGTATAGACGCAGGGCAGAAGCAGGGGCAGCCTGCATTTCTGGTCCTAGTAGGGTGGAGCCTGTGAATCCTGGGGCAAAGTAAACAAGGAGGAGGTAGAGGCGGTCCATGGTGGTTCCCGAATTCGCCTGTGGTTCTACACACACACACACACACACACACACACACACACACACACACAGGCACAATTGAATAAAAAAAATTTAAAAAAAGAAAGTATACTGATTTCTGTAACTGCTGTGTTGTGTATTTAGAAGCATCTTTACATTAACTTTTAAAGCATTTTGATCTTAACTCTTTTTAAAGTTATAAAACAGATGAAGTCATTATCAATCTTCAGTGTCTACAGTGGTGTAGAGAACAAGAGAACAGACTCACTCCAAAATTTGTTTTGTCAAAGTAAGAAATCTGTTAACTTCCTATTTTTCTCAAACTTAATATCCATAAATATAAAGAACTTGATTTCTTTCAAAAGAGTACACAAAATAAGCATGTGTACCTAAAAAAAAGTTCAAATGTAACTCCATGTCTCTGTGTTAACATGAATGAATCTGGAGAACATTCTAAGAGTTTACATGTTCTCAGAATACTACAGTACTATTAGGGGGCAAACTTAAGAAAGGGATAGAGCAGTTAAAGCTGTCACGGGACACTTTTAACTCTTTAAACTCTTTAAAGGTCTCTGACAAAATCCAGAGTTCCTGGTCTAAACTATCATTTAGCCCAGGTCTAAATTATTTCATTTAGTAAATTCTTTGAAGAGACAGTTTTGCCCTGTGTTGTACATACAACACAGAATTTCAAACTGAGGGCACTTAATTAAGAAAAACAATAAATAAAGGCTATGTAATTAATTAGGTTTATTTTCCAACTAATTAACTATTTTCTCTGTCTCCACAGTGTGTTAGCCTGTGTCATGTTGAGCTCATTGCTATCACATCACAACAGCTCTTTGCTTGCTGGATCCTATCTGGATCCTGCCTGACAGCAGGCCTTCGTACCCACGTGCTGGGCAGAGTCCCTGCCACAGACCAGGTTCCCCATAAGGATTGCTTGATGAAGTATATTACTTGATTTTTAAGTAAAAGAAAGTTTTTATTTTTAAAATGAAACACCAGATTTCATTAGAATATATCTATAAAAAAATTTAAGGTCTGCTAAAAAAAAATTGCATTGGAAAAAAATCATTCTCAAATTTACTCCTTATTTACACAAACATGGTGAATAACTTTAGAAGAGAATGGAGAAAAATAGATTTAATTAGAAAATGTTCACTTATTAGGCATTTACAACACTTCTCTCATTGCTCTTTTAAATGACCAGTCACTCTGCTTAGTCATTTGTCAGTTTCTATATATCTCATCAACTTGACTCTCAGACTGGTAGGCAAGTTGGTGACTAAGAACACCACAAAGAATGATTCTTTACACTATGTTCACTTTTCACTCAAGGAAAAAGCTTCCTGAAAATTTGCATTTAAAATTCTGGAAAACAGAAATCAACATTATCTCAAGGTCCCTATCATTACCAGAAGGTCTGGTTCCTAAACCTGATTTCTACTGTTAGCTGACTATTTTCAATAAGTGATTGACATTCATTTCCAGAAAACACTACCAGTAAATTTTATGATATCATACACTATCCACTATTCAAACTAAACTGACTAAACCACAAGAAGCTGCACTCAGCTCCTCTGAGGGACCCTCAGGGCTGGCTTAATTTTAGTAGATAACCGGAATAAATGGAATTTAATGCAGAGCTCTCAGTAGACACAACTTAAAATGCTTAAAGACTAAACCATTATCTTGCAAGAAGGTTACCTTGAGGTTACAGGGATTTACTAAAGAAATAAAAATTATTATAACATGTAAGATATGGTATTTAATTTTCCCCCTAACTGGGCTGGGGAAATGGCTTAGGGTTTAAAGCCTCTTCCTTATATGTAAAGGACCTGAATTTGGATCTCAAAATCCCTTGCAAAAAATGTCCATTAGAAATGGCAGTGGTGGCTTGCACTTCCAGCCCTAGAAGGTGGAGTCTGAGAAACTCCAGTGCAAAGCGATAAGGAGGTAGAGCAATCCAGGCTGATTCCTGATATCTCCTGTGCACTTCCATAGGCACATAACTCAAGTATCCCCTAGACACACACATGCATGTGTGTGGGTAAAAAAAAATTCCCCTGCTTGAGGAAATATGAAAAACTGTTCATTTGGTTGGAGACATTGAGTATCATAAGCAAAATTCACAAATAAAATTTTTTATTTAACATATTCACTTCACAGAACCACAAAATGGCTGAAATGCACAATGATGTGAAATACGGTAAATTTTAATAGTACAGAAGTAGGAGGAATAAAAGATTAATGAATTCACCATAAAACTATGAAGCAAAAAAAATTCTAACACCCAACTTAAAAGTTATGGTATACTAACTTTCTTTAAAAACATGAATTAAGCTTATTATCAAAAAAGTAGTTAAAATCTTCATAAAAATTTACTTTTCTTTGAAATATGCTGTTATAATATTAATGTGCCTAATTTTGTCAAAATTATCAATTTCAGTTTGAGATGATGAAAACAGTAAAATGGAATGTATGGCTTATAAAAACCATATTAAATGAAGCTCTGTTCTCAAAGTATAAAAATAAACAGTGAAAATGTGCCTGGTTAAAATAATTGAGGCTGGGGTGCTGGAGAGGTGGCTCAGAGGTTAAGACTGTGCCTTGCAGGCGGAAAGTTCTGAGTTTGGATCCTAGACCCCACGTATAGACGCCGGGTGGAAGCTGGGGCGGCCTGTGTTTCTGGTCCTGGTAGGGTGGAGCCTATGAATCCCAAGGAGGAGGTGGAGGTGGTCCATGGTGGTTCCCGAATTCACCCGTGGTTCTACACACACATACCTACATACATACACATACAATTGAATAAATAATAAATAATAATAAAAAATTAAAAAAATAATAATTGAGGCTGAGATGATGACTCAGTGGATAAAGTGCTTATTCTTTGAGATTCCCAGAACTCACATACAAGTTGGACAGGCGTTGAAGCTACCTGATATCCTGTCATTTAGAAGGCAGAGAGAAGGGATCCTCAGGGCAAGCTTGGCTAGCTAATTTAGCTGACTGACAAGCTATGGATTCAACTGAAAGGTTCTGCCTTAATAATAAGATAATAGAGAGCTATTAAAGAACATACCCATAGCAACTTTGAGCATGCACACACACACACACACACACACACACACGCATATATATGTTTGCATATATGTATATATGCAAACATACATATATATGCAAACATATAAACATAGAGGCACACACCCTGCCCATGTAAACATGCAAAAAATTATAACCAATCCTCCCACCCTAGCTTCTGCAGCAATATAAAATTATTGTGGTTCTTCTCTTAGTCCTCAGCTTGAAGCAAATTCATTACTGACAGTCCCTTTATCCTGGAGGCACAGCAATAAATTACAAAGCACACGCTGTCCCCACAATAGTACAAATTATATTCTAAGAAGATAACAGAACCTTCAAAGACTACTTTGAAATTGTATATAAAAAGTTTTATCATAGAAATGTTTTGATCAGTATTTTAAAAGTTATATTCTGAAATAATATGCGTGTGCCAGAGGATTTTATCGTGTGTATGTGTGAGTTTATGTGCGGGTTTGGGCATGTGCATGTGCATATGCATGCCATGGCACACATGTGAAGATCAGAGGACAACTTTCAGGTGTTGTTCCTTGCCTTTCCATCTTGTTTCAGATTGAGTCTTCACAGTTGCTATGTAAGCCAGACCACCTGGTTCCCAAGCTGCTGGTAAATCTCAGGTCTCAACCTTTTTTCCCTTAAGTACATGGGAATCACAGATGTTTCATTACATACAGCACCTGGTTTTTACACGGTATTGGGAGATTTGAACTGAAGCTATGAGGCTTTGCAGCAAGTATTCTACATGCTGAGCCATCTCCCTAAGCCAGGAATATGAATCCTAACAAGATATTCACAAAGCTTAACTCTAATAGTACTTCTCCTTTCTAAAATGTAGTGGGAAGTTAGATAAATTTAAAATAAAAGATTCAATGACTAAAGTAATTCTGAATACAGTAATAAAAATAGCATTCTGTAACTTCTATATTCAAGCCCAAACATTTTGGTATTCAAATATTTTCATTTGTAGGAAAACTTTCCTTTTAGTTTCATATGACATCACTAAGATAAAATAAGACAATTATACAGTGTCTATGAAAAATCACTCATTTCTTCTTTATTTATCTTTAAGTTCCTGCTATATTGCCTGGGTTTGTCTCAAACTCCATATGTAGCTGAGACTAGCCCTGAAGTCGTTATCCTCCTGCCTCAGCCTACTGACTGCTGGGTTTACAAGTATATGCTACTATGGCCAGTTTTAAAACTGCTTTTAGTAATGGCTCCAAAATCATATTGATAAAATATTCTAAAATGTTTCACATTATAAATAAATTCATTAATCAAGAAATTAATTATATCTAATTAAAATGGGTAATTCTTTATATTGCAACGATGGATTTATCTGGGATCAGATCATGAAGACTTAAATAGAAGTAGACTGTTATGACTGTACTACCCCCATACAGTACCTATAGGCCACATGTAGTCTTTAAATTTAAACTAATTTAAAATTTGAGTTCTTGAGTCATACTAGCTACAATGCACATACTAGGGAGTCACATGAGGCTCCAAGGCCACTAATTGACTGTGTACATGTGGAGTTCAGAGAAGATTCATGGGCTAAGGACAAAACACCTGAGAATTACTGGGATGTGAGATTTGTTAAAGCAATGAGATCACAAGAATGTGAGCACACACAGGGAATAAAGAGCCAAACTGTGGCAGAACAATCTCATAAGACATGAAAAAAAAAGAGGAAGGATCCACATAAGACAATAAAGAGAGTGACTGAAAAGATAAGAGGGAACCTCAGAGCGTGTGGTGTCCCGGAAACCACACACTAAGAAGTGACCAAATGTATCAAGAGATGCTGATAGGTCAAGTAAGATAAACATGAGAACTGACCATTGGAATTAGCAACATGAGGTTCACTGTTGAACTTAAACAGATTAGAGGTTTAGACAAACCTATAAAAATGATTGGCAAAATTAATGGTACCCTGGAAACCTGTAACTATGTAAATAACTGGAATATGCCCAGTATGAACTACAGGCCAAATAGTCAGTGCAATTGCCTTTAAAAGTCACATCTGAAAATATTTGGGAAGACTGAATGCCCTAGTTACTCTTACTATGGCATTATTCTAATAATTTGACAGGAGGATCTGCTCATTCTGCCTATTTAGACTAATTATAAATCTCTAGTTCTTCACCTTAGTTGTACACGTGACTTTTTTAACAGGTATTTTACTTAGTTAAGCAAATTAGTGAGATTATAGCTATTCACACAACAGAAGAGGAAACCATACTTAGTTTTTCACCTTTAAATGGGATTACTAGATACAGAAAAGTCACTGGCACAAAAGAAAATCAGTGGATAACCAAATGAATGAAAACTATTACTCACAGAGGAAACAGCAATTCAGAGAACAGAAGATGTAGTGGCATCCACCAAATAGTAACCACAGAGAAAAAGGCGAAGCAGAAGCATGAAACAGTCATAGGGGAAAAGGGACAATCAATGAAGTAAAAGAGATCAACAATGAAGACACCAGACAAGTCTGAGACAGACTAATTACAAAAAGGGAATGATGTGTCAAAGATGAATCCAAAGTTCCCATCCTGACAGAAATGGACTATCAGTCCAGAAATGAGACAGCAGAGTGCGCTGAAAGCTGGTGCGAGAGACTTGGGCTCCCTCGAGGCACTGCTTACATTTCTATAATATGCTTACCTAACTGACTAGCTTATGTATCTTGCTGGACGAATCATGAGGGTGAATATTTTCTCTGAGCTTAGAATGAATAGCAGTTCTGTTTAACTTGGTCTAATGTCTGAAGTTTTGCACTTGAGTTTTACAAGCAGATGTTATACACAAATAACATTTCTAAATCCTCAAAATATGGACAAAACAGGACAAGTCAAGAAGTCATCACTATATCAACTAGAAAGCTTTGGAAAAGGCAAACATTAAGGTGTCATTAAAATTCATCAGCTTTTGATGGGTTTACAGGGCATGGCTGAGTAGGTCACAAGCTCTAGTGAGGGAACTATTGCTGTGATAAGCAGATATGATGTTTATTCCCGTAGGTGCTATCAGCTATGGTCAGAGAAGCCTTTTGAAGTGGTCAGACAGCATCATGGTAGAAAGAATGTTCCAGAGGAAGAGCCAGAGGAAGAAGGGAGAGAGCTGTGAAATGTCTTGCACTCTAGAACTTACAGTAGCTGTGATTACTTACATAAGATCTGAACAAGAATGGACTTTCAAACACCCTCTCATGCATGAGGGTGGGTCCCTTCTGCTCCCTGAGGTCTCACACACAGTTTGCAGTTAATGGGGTAGGAGAGACATTTCTGTAGTGGATAAGTCACTGGTCAGGTATACAGGCTCTTCCAGACAAATCCTGTAAGCAATGTTACCAAGACTCATAGACAGATAGATAGACACACACCCCACACACACACGCAAATGCACTCATGCACACACACATATATGACATAAAAGTAGAATGGGGGCTACTTGGAAGAGGAAGAGAATAAGCAAGAGTGGGAGGGGGAACAGTAGAGGGTAGTGAGGTAGATTAAGATTGAAATACATGAGTTAATGCATAGTTTGTCAGTATTATGTAGTTTTCATGTACATTGAGAATCAATGAGATCACATTAAAGATTTTTCTGTAGTTTATGGTTTTCCAGCTGCTCACCTTTATTTTTCATTGGTTGTTAGTATCATTGGATAAATACTATAGTAAACTAAGACAAGGATAGAAGACACTTAAAAAAAGAAACACACCATGAAACTTCACAAGTAAATAACTTAATGCAACCTAAAGCTTTAGAGACATAAGAGCAATCCAATCCCAAAAGCAGTAGATGAACAGAGACTAGTAAAATCAGGGGAGAAATATCCAAAATTGAGATAAAAAAATATACAAGGAATCAACCAAACAAAGAGCTGGTTCTCTGAAAAAAAAATCAAGATTGATAAACCCGTAGCCAAATTAACCAAAACCAAAAGAGAAAAAACCCAAATTAATAAAACTATAGATGAAAATGAAGTTATTACAATTGATACCAAAGAAATTCAAAGAATTAAAAGGTCATATTTCAGAAACTTATACTCCACAAAATTTGATAATCAGAAAGAAATGGATGAATTTCTAAGTGTATACAACCTACCTAAATTGAATTAGGGCGAATTGATTATTAAATAATCCTGTAACAAGTAATGAAATTAAAGAAGAAATTACAAATCTTCCCACCAAAAAATTTCAGGACTGGATGGATTCAGTGCAGAATTCTACCAGACATTTAAAGGTCAACTAACACCATTAACCTTAAACTATTCCATAAAATAGCAAAGAAAGGAATACTACCAAATTCTTTCAATGAAGCTAATACTATACTGATCCAAAAACCTAATAAAGATATAATTAAAAAAGAAAACTATAGGGGCTAAAGAGATGGCTCAGGGGTTAAGCCTCTGCCTTGCAAGGAGAGGATCCTGAGTGCAGATCCAGAGCCCACATACAAACACGCCAGTTGGAAGCTGGGGCTGCCTGCATTTCTGGTCCTGGTGGGCAGAGCCTGTGAATCCTGGGGCAGAACAAAAGAGGAGGTAGAAGCAGTCCACGATGATTCCCAAATTCACCTTGGTTCTACACACACAACACACACACACACACACACACACACACACACACACACACTTGAAAAAAAAAACCCTATAGGCCAATCTCATTGATGAACACAGATACAAATAGTTTTCACAAAATCTTAGCAAATTGGATTAAAAAACATAAAAAGATCATTCATTATGATCAAGTAGTATTTATCCCAGGCATATGAGGTTGATTCAACATACACAAATCAATAAATATAATTCATTATATAAACAAATCCAAAGACCAAAATCATATGATACTCTCGATAGATACAGAAAAAGCTTTTGGCAAGATTCAACATCCTTTTATGTTCAAAGCAATGTCATATGACTGTGTTATACCTCTACTGGGAAATTCCCCCCCAAATGCATTCATTTTACTACAGTGACACAAGCATATCCATGTTCATTGTAGCACTATTTACAATAGCAAAGTCATGGAATCAACCTAAATGTCCAACAGTTGATTAATGGATAATGAAAACGTGGTACATATATATACAATGGAATACTACTCAGCCATCAAAAAAATGAATTAATGAAATTTGCCAGTAAATGGATGGAATTGAAAGAAGTTCTACTGAGGGAAGTATCCCAAGCACAGAAGTCAGATGCTGGCTGCTCTCCCTTATAAGAGGAACCTAGTTCCAAATTCTCATAATGACATACTCAAGGGAAAATCTGTATAATGCCTATTATAACTGCAAAGGATTATAAGTAGGAGGGCAGGGGAAAGAAGACCCCAAGAGAATGGAGACAAAGGGATACACTTCAATAAATAAATCAGGCCACTGTTAAGAAAGGCCTGTAAGTAACGAAACATTGGATGTTGCCCATTCTTACTTTCCTTCCTGCTCATTTGTGTTTGGACGGGTTTGAAGTGCTGGGCATGTGTTCCCCGTCATGGAGGAGCAGGGGCTGGCCGTTAGTTGGTAGCCAGTTGGTAACCAGGAGGCTGACCCTGCTCACTACTGTGTCCTATTCCTATTCTTCCTTCTCCTTTTTGCCTCTTATATAAAGACTTTTTTTTTTTTTAAATCTTTGTATAGGAGAGGACCTCAACACCCAGACAGGATGCAGGCTTGTGGAGTGTAAGAACAGCAAAACTGACAACAACCAACTACAATGCAGATACCAGGGACCCGACATGTTCATCTAGAACTAAGCCAGCTAAATCTCTCGCCATCCTAAAACTCAGGGAACCTTGTGGAAGAGGGGGTGGTAAAGGTTTTAAGAGCTTAAAGATGGGGAGGTCTACCATTGGGCAAGACTACTCAAGACAGAGCTGTGGCAGCCAGGAACTCACTGCAATGAGATTTGACCCTACCAGACTGCACAATGGCTGACATGTCAACATGCCCCCACAGACTATATAGTTTCAGGAGGTCGGGGGGAGGGGTATTTTGGTGCTGGCTATTCAGATTACAAGTTTCAAGGCCATGAGCATGGATCAGGGCTCCACAGTGGTTAACTAGCATGCACGAGGCCCTGCTTTGATCTCTAATACTTCAAAAAATTTTTTTCAAACCCTGTCTTCAAGAAATCAATAGTTTTTACACACACACACACACACACACATGTGTGCACACACGCATAATTGAATAAAATAATAAAAAAAGAAATCAGTAGTTTTTATTAGAAACAAGCAAGTAAGCTGTCAAGTGTAGTTCAGCAGGAATATCCTAAATCAAACATAAGACCTTCCTCAACTTAAGAAGGAATTTAAATATTTAGTATTTCTGATCTGCCAACTATTTTCTAAGTCATTTATTTCCAAGAAAATACTTCATACAATATTTATAGAGCATATTATGTTCCAAACTTTAAAGCATTCAGATTTTTTTTTTACCTGTTCATTCAAAACTGAAACCTTTCTTTAAGTAGAGGCAGAAATAGAAATTTGATACTAATTCTTATTCTGGAACTCATTCTTACACACATCACTGCTGCTACTAATGAACAAAATAGCAAACGATTCTGATAAAAACAAAGTACCTTTCCTTCTACTTTGATGTTACCTACAACAGTATTTTCTTTCTTCCTTCTTTATCTTTTTCCTTTCTTCCCTTCCTCTGTCCCTTCCTTCGTTCCACCTGCATGTGCATGTATGCAGTGTATATCTGCAAGTTCATGGGAGCACATGTGTTATGTGAATGTGTGTGCATGAGGAGGCCAAAGTTAAGAGTGAATGTCTTCTTCAGTTGCTCTTCCCTTTATTTGTTGAGGCAGGTTTCTCAACTGAACCTAAAGCTGACGTTATCAACTAGGCTAGCTAGTCAGCTTGCCCTGGGGAAACCCCTGTCTCTTCTACCCATGTGCTGAAACTATAAGGAAACAGGTAAACCTACCTGGAGTCATTTACATGGGTTCTGGGATTTGAGTTCCAGTCTTCACATTTGCATGACCAGTGGAACCCACTAAACCCCTGGTCCCCAGAATAGTATGTAATTAAGAGAGATAAATCTAACAGGTTATAAAATGGAATCTTAGGAAGCACCTCAAAAATGCCTGCAGCTTCTTTAGACAATGTTTTTTTGAAGTCAGCTGAAAGCCTAGGAGAGACAGGCAGAAGTTTCCTGGGGTGGTGGCTTGATCACCTGTATAGCAAAGCATTGGCTTTCAAACCTACCTGCACTTTAACACAGATTTTGACTAGTTACCTTGATTTCTAATTAGTTTAAGGTCTCAATGTCACATTCCAAAGATGAGCTGAGCTTGGCATTTAGGTGAAAAGTTGTGTTTCAAAACTAGTTCTAGTCAAGTATTTGTTATTAGAGATGCTTGTTTGAAAGCTTTCCTCAAGATTACATTATCTGAATATCTTCTGGCATGTGCCTTAAATTCCTGTATCCACTACTTGCCTTTTCCCATAGTCATCACTTAACACATGTTGTTAACTGAAGTTATTTTGCCAAATGTAAATGGCATGACTACAAAATGGGACTGGGGTAGAACCTTCAATAATATGATGCTTTTTAATCTCAAAACATTTTATGTGTTTCCAAGTATGGAAAACGTTTTATTACCCCCAAAATTGTATAAGGCGAAAAAAAAAAAAAAAAAAAAGACAATCTAGCTATCTGAGAAGATAGTTACAAGGGGAAGAATTATGAATTAACCCAGCTATGCCAACCCCAACACCAGTGCTTTTTCCACATGACACATATGCTGACTTTTAAAAACATGACTGTTTGGGAAAAATAAGATCTTGCTTTCAAAAACTGCACAATTCTTCAAGAATTTGATTCTTTTTAATATTTTCAAAGTGCATTTAAGGATTATTTGTTGTGTAAAATCAGTTAATTCCAGAAGTAGATTACCTTTTACTTAGAGCAATTAATTAATTAACTTTTTTTCACTTACTTCTCAACTGAATTGAAATCTGGGAATTTTGAGAAGTTTGAAATCAGAATACAGGAGTCACTCTTTTTCAATGAACAGTTTAGAGTTCATTAAGTAACACTAATAGAAAACTCTGCCAACGCTGATGGGCTGAGAAAATTCTTTGAAGCTCAATTTACTTTCCTTAAAATGGAAACCCCCTTACCATCAGCTGTGTTTATTGAGTCATTCTATTTCCTAATTTTTGCCAAACTGTATTTTCCTTTGAAATGCAAGAACCATCATGCTTTCAGCTTAAGTGTAAGGCAAACTCCAGGTTTGTAATTAAAAAGATATGAAGATTAAATGAATAAAGTCATAACAGAATGATTCACTTTATTTTGCTTGACATCAATTTAATTGGAATTAAATTTAACTTAGATGCTGTGAAAAATATACATGAAATGCTTTATCTTTCAGACATAACTTGCGAAGATGATATAAACGCTTTTCTGCCAATAGCAAGCATTTCTGCTATTGTTCTATCCCACCTCCCTATAACAGTGATAGATTTTATTAATAAATAATCTACCTTCCTTTTTTGAAATGGGATTATGCTATGTGTCTCCAGATGGTTTTGAACTTTTGGACTTAGTTGTACCTCCTGCCTACAGACTCCTGAGTAGGTAGGACTACAGGAATGTACCACTATATCCGCTACCTGGTTTTGAAGTTCCTACCTATAGTAAACTGAGGTAGTTGAATGAGATTTGAATTATAAAATATTGCTGAATAAGATTTCATTGAAGAGAGCCTGTTGATTTCACTCAGATAAAACAGCACATTTACACTGGAAATTAGCTTTTTTTTTAAATAAAACAAACGAATGGTAAGCAAAGTTATATCTATAGGTCAAGGAAAATAAAAATTCACTAATACTCAAGAATTAAGGTATCTTGCTTGACACACCTAAGCTTCAAAACCTCTACCTTTACCAACAGAACTGCTGAGGTTCTTGTTTGGCAGGAAATCCTGGCAGAATAACTTGACACTACATGCCACCAAAGAAGTAGTTAAGAGACACAGCCTCTTCCGAATCTTTGAGAGCAAGACCACTTGCCCCCTCCTCTTGAACAGGTGGTCTGGTAGAGTGCGGTGCAAAATATGTGGCTGCCACTGGTTATACAACCTGTGACAGGTCAGCCTCTGTTTCTTAAGTAACCGACTGAACAAGCAAAGATTTAAGATCACAGGTACTTTAAGATGATTTTATTCAACATGACTTTCATGTTCACGATCTTTTCTGAGAATTTCATTACGGAGCAAATGAAGATACATCTTAAAACACTCCAGATGTTTATGCTAACACAAATTGCTATTATCTGGCAGACTTTCTTCATTATACTAAAGAAGTATCCAGTTTTGAGATAGAGTAAAGTATACTCCCTGTCTGGTAAATCATTTGCATAAGATACGACCTATCATTTCCCCTAAAATGTTAAAATTACAAGTGTATTTCTTAAAACATTCATCAGGAAAGACATTAAAGTTTTAATTTTAACAGGCTAGCTGATTCACTATTTTGGAACAGAAAAACATCATAATGAGCAGTTTTGAGATAAATATCTCATGAGAGCTGCATCTTAACTTTTGTTCTAGCTTATCTGTCACATAGACATAAGCAGTACTTGAAAAAACATATTTTATCACAATATGACACAGTCTGTTCCATCTAGAGAGTAAAAAGTGAATTCCTTAGTAGAGTTGACCACATTCTAGCTTTGAACACCTAGTTCTATTTAAACACATCCAATCACTATGTCCAGCCAAATCAAGATTCAGATCATTCTGTAGCTATGTCAGGCTCTCTTCTGAGTGCTGCTACAGAAAAAAAAAAGATTACTTGATACTCATTAAAGCATGGAAGAGAAGACTTAGTTAGCTGATTACAATAGGCATTAGGAAACTGAACTGAACTCTGAATATGTTCTAGCATGGTAACTAGGAAAGAGGAAAGTAGAAGGCTCAAGGGCAGTTCCTAATTTTTCCTAAGCAACTGGGTAAGTGGTGGTATAGAATGCTAGGATTAAGAAGACCTGACATGTGGTAGATGATGTGGAGGCAAGGAACTAGATTTCTTTTTGGGCATGTAATTAGAGAATCTCTTAGCTACATTATTCTGTGAAACACTTTTGATCTTGTGATTTCAGTAATAACCTACACTGACTTAATTCACTACAGGCTTATTTGTCTCTTTAATGAGAACATAAGCTTCCAAAAGGCAGAGACTATGATATTTATTGCATGCTTTGAGACATTCTTAAACAAAAAGCTTCTTAAAATGATTTTAGAATGAATAAACCATGAGGAATATAAATCACTGAAGAAAGAAATGCTTAGTATTCTAGAAGTTCCCTTCTAACCTTGAATAATGTGGTTAACAGAAGTTATAGCAGTACATATACCACTTCAGAGTCCAGACTTTCAGCATCTAATGCCATTTATGCATGACCTACCTATGAAAAGTCACCTTGGAAGACAGCAAGCACCAGCTGCCTTTTCCTATGGTAAACACCACACTACTGGTGTATTTCAGATAGATTTCCAGTTATGATTTCTATTTTTAAACATTCTACATTATTTTTTAGTATCTTAATTATTATGTGATTTAGAATTAGAACTCAAAATATTTTCAAAAATAGTATTCAAAAACACATCAACCATGTTTATGATACATTATCTTATGCTTTATGAATTTTCATGTTATACCATGTGAACCTTGACAGAACATAATATAAACAAACACCACTTCCAGTTTCAACATAAAATAACTTGCAAGAAATATATTCCAAATATTTCATTCTAGGAAAATGATGTCACCCCCAAATTTTTAATAAAGTATGCTGCTCTTTTCAAGCTCAAATTTCTCGTAACAATCTAATAAAGGTATCTCTTTTCTTAAAAATTCAGTAATAGGTAAGATATTATGAAATATGCATCTAAAATCACATAAGCATGAAGAGAAAAAGAGTTTTCAAACAAAATTGTTATTTCTCATTCAGATATTTTTCTTTTATATCCTCTCAAAATGTACTTTAAATTCATTTCAATATTAGTCTAAAAATTGAAATTAGATAATTCAATTCAGTTGTGATTCTTGTAGGGTTTAAAAATTTTTTTTACATATTTTATTAATTTTCCAAATTGAAAATCTGTGGTATCACTTTAGGCTGTATCCTACTTATGTATCCTACATATCCAAAATATGTACTACTTAGTTTTTCTTTAAAATGAAAAATAAGATTACCCATGAACTATGGTTCTTTTATTCAATTGGATAAATAAGAGTTACTATTATATGTGTTTAAAACTCACATTTTCCTGCTTGAAATGGTTAATTATAATGGAGTAAAAGTTTCAAAGTAGCTAATAAATACCCAATAAAACTGTTTTTGGAAATAATTTTTGTGAAAAAAGATACCAGCATGAACTTATCGAATAAGAATGCTGTGAGTGTCGTCTCTGAGGAGAAATAAGTGTACGCATGAAACACAGCACTGGACACTTAGAATAAGCAAAGCAAGAAAGGAGCTCACCGGTCTGAGTGAAACCAAACTGACGTAAGATCTCATCCGCGGTCAGCACATTTGGCTGTTTTACTTTAGGCTGTTGTGAAGAACCTGGTGGTGGTGTAGTCAATGAGAGATTTTTGTTAACCTGCAATAGGAAAAGGCAAATCAGAAACTACCATGTAATTTCCTGGGTTACTGATGCAAAAATTGGATGAGAAATATTTGTTTATTTTCCAAACTAGGACTCATGATACATCAAGAAGAATGGTAATGATTTGTATGGTTGGTTTTTAAAATTTATGAAACAGAAGTTTTTCTTAAGGAAGGAATACATTGGCTATGAAAATAAGTCATTCTATTTATCATGGAATTAATACTAATTTATGCTTACATAAAAGTGACTCTTTGACTGCTTTTAATTAACGAGTTCACATGTTTCTTATCCACAATTGTCTACTCACATTTCTCCAGCATCTTGGTGAAGTAGCAGATGCTTCCTTTTTAGAGACTGTACAGAAAACATCTGTCCTATTCATGGTCATATGAATCATGGTGACATAGATAACAAGTTGTAACCTACCTTACCATGTGGTTTCCATGGCCTCAAAAATCTTTTACTTAAGACTGCTTAAAAAATAGCATGACTATTTAAAAATGATAAGTAAAAATTTTATAAGCAAATGCAATGATGTATATAACATATCAAATGCTTTATAAATATAGTGCTGCCTTAAGGGTCATCTAGAAGTTAAGGCAACCAGGCATATTTAATATAGAATAATGACACAGTAAGTTTTTCAAAATTCTATGTTTTTATGTGAAAGTTCTACATACAAAAGGACATATTTATTACTATTTAATTTACTTCTTGTTAGAGTTGCATATCAGTTTTATGCTGTATTCCTGGAATTGTTTTTAAATGTGTCAAAAACAGTGAATCTTAAAGTCTGATTCAAATAACAGATATATACTACAACATGACATTAATTTTTTTTGTCAATTCCTATACCACAGATACATGCATATATCTTTATAATCTTTTTCTTTGGGTTTTACTGTGTTAAAACAAAAATATCAGTAAAGCTAGAGTAAGATAATTAAATGCCTTGGCCCAAACAGAAAGATTTGTCACACTTTAAATACAGTGTTGGTGAGAGAAAAACAACAACATAATTCCATGTTTTTCCTGAGCAATTTTGATATGTCTGCTCTTGATTACTTTCTTTGGATATCATCCAAATGTTCATAAAATAATGAGAACCAACATAGTAGCAGATAAGTCAATTTCTAATGTCAATTACCATCATTAGTGATTTGAAATTAGACCTCAAAACATTCAAAATGAGCACAAGCATATAAGTAGAATGAAGCAATAT
This sequence comes from Typhlomys cinereus, assembly GCA_023101885.1. Lineage (NCBI taxonomy): Eukaryota > Metazoa > Chordata > Mammalia > Rodentia > Platacanthomyidae > Typhlomys > Typhlomys cinereus. The sequence continues at coordinate 1,185,988 of JALPQD010000377.1, read as the reverse complement.
CTATTTTTGAAATATAAGCTGTGGAAAAGAATTGCTTAATAACTTTACAACAACAGAAAGGTTGGCTAAGATAGTTTAACCTATACCAATCTACCCTCTTTTTACAACACATTTTTCTGCTTGCTTCATGCAAAAACCACAGTCAGACAAAGTCAGTTTAATGCCTCCATATTGGAGAAAAGTAAGGCATTAACTTTAATGAAATGTGTAATAAAGAATAAGAAAAAAATACCTAGCACTTTTACCAAATTAACTGCAAAACTGCCTATTCTTTAAGGATATAAGTAGCTTAAATACAAAACATGCAAATATTAATCTTTCAGAAGACTGTACTAAAAAGCTCACTGTCCCAACATAAGACTGAATGTAACAGACTAAATAAGCTAATAATTAGTTTCCATTTTGAATTAAAATATTACACCTTTTGGAGGCATGTAACTTGCATTTCCATGTGTACAAATCTCATCAGTTCAGATGATTTTAGAATATATATTTTTACCAGAACTAGAGCTTTATAAATTCTTGAACATGGAAGGCTTTTCAAAAATTTCTCAAAAATTATATAATAAAACTGAAAAGACACTAAAACTGCTTATATCACTAAAAGTTCACAGTTCATGCCTTTCCTCAAATGCCTGTTAATTTTTTGCATAAAGTCTAAATATATTATAGGATAATATTTAAAATTTGAAGGTGATTGAGGGAAAAATAACCTCAAAATATCCAGCAAAACATTTTTTTAACTAATCATATGTTTGGTATATAAAAGTCAAATCAATATGAACAGTAAGGTAGACTGAAAGCTTGGGTCTAAGCTTTGAAGTTAACTACCTTTTAAATCACAGAATATAAATGCTGAGAATGACTATGTTGCTATGATTTGTAGGTCAGCAAAATCTAAAAAACTGAGCAGGTTATGGGATCTTCAGGAAGTATTCAAATATGATCTACAGGTACTCAAATATTTTCTTTATAAACCAGGACAGAAAAGTGAGAGATGAGCAAATAACTTATCTTCTATTTTAGTACAAAGATAAATAGCAAATCAATAAAAACTTTCCCTTAAGTTAGAAACTCCTAAGAAAAATATTATGCAATTGCAGTTTTAAACACATCCACTCCCTCTCCAGCTACAGCCATTCTCAGAGCAACATGGCTAAATTCAGCAGATTTAGAGGGATGTCATCCTCTGCCACTCTTCTACTTTTTTTTTCTTCCTCGCTGTTCCTGCCATCCCTCGCCAGTGTTGCTTGCTAGGCCCACCGTACCCCTCCTCTACCCTAACATCACTCAGCTACCTTGGGAAGGAAGATTTGCTCCCATCACTTCATGTGCCTTCCAATGCCATGTATCTTATATTTAAAACTTGTTTCCCAAAGTAGGAGGGAGACTGGCTAGAAAGGAGAAAGCATCCAGTGGGGAAAGGTGGGAGGTGTGGCCAGCCCTAAGGGGTGTAAATGACAAACTCATTGTACTCATGAATCAAAGTGTCAAAGGATAAAATAAAAACTTTTTTAGGCAGGAAAAAAAAAGCAAAAAACAAACACTGTCTCCTGGTTATTATGGACACAGGTAGCCTGACCTTCCTCTGAAATCTGTTCTAGGACGTGCAACCTCTTGCCTTTCACTGCCACAGCAAAAAGGCCTGGCTCATCCTAGATTTCTTCCATCCACACATGGAGATTTCTACACCTCCAACTGTAGCCAAGCCAGCTTTCTATAGACTGTCAGGACAACAAAACTGTTTTATCTAGTTTTCGAATGCTAAGAGGAAATAATTCTGCTTCAAATAATTATTAAAAAACAAAAAATTCTCTGCAAACACCTGAAATTCACTATTCTACTAAAATCTCAAATCAATTGTTTTGTTTATGATAAAAATATTCAAATATTTCTTTTTTAATTAAAACTGTTTTTTGAGACACAGTCTCATGTAATTCAGATTTTGAATGTGTTATGTAGCTGAAGCTGGCCTTGAACTCCTGATATATCTATCTGTTGCTATATCATGAGTTCTGGGATTATATCAGATACAACTACCGTCATATTTGTTGCCTGCAGTGTGTGTGCTGTGTGCTGTGGTGTGTGTGTATGTGTGTGTGTGTGTGTGTGTGTGCGTGTGCGTGTGCTCACATGTGTGTAAAAACTTCAAAAATTATCTTCACTACACTATTATTTAAACTTTAAAAAAACACTGTCAGTGAATAACATGTTCCAGAATGCATTACTACTTTATAACATTCTTATACTAAACATAATTAAGCTAACTTGGCTGTATTTATATTAATCTAGGGTATGTGATAATATTTTTAAAACCATTCATTTATTTTGTGTGTGTCTTTCTTTTTTTTAAGCTTTTGCTTTCCTGACTGGGATTTTCCAGGCTCTGCCCACCAGAGCTGGAAGTGTAATGCAGGCTTCTGCTGGTTTCTGCTGGTGTTTTTACATGGGACCTGGGATCTGAACTCAGGACCTTCTGGTTGTAAGGCAGACTTTTAAACCTGAGCATTCTCTCCAGACCCACGATGATAATATTTTTAACAAATGAAGTTACTCAACTTCAAAATGCACATGTAGAAATGTGGAGAGACAGACATGTAAGAATTAGTAGGGGAACAATATTGTAGAAAATTGAGTGGCTTACGGTACTATAATTGGTAGATTAGTAAAAGAGGGAAGAGAAGGAAAGAGATTCTAAGGATTCCATTCCAGTAATTAACACCTCCATGGCACATTATCAAAGTCTAAGTTATCACTGAATTATTACAACAGCAAATAAATATTCCTTAACATTATTCATTACCTCTTGCTCTTGTGCTGTTTCACTGCTCCCCAGACATGCACACTTTCTTAGAAGAATGGCCTAGCTTTGCAGACTTGGCTTGTTAGTCTCCTGTTTCAACTTGGTTACACTATTACTGTGTCCATCATTCATCGAAACCACTTTCATTACCAGAGGCCATTATCTTGCCAAATACAATGGGCAACTCTGTCCTCACTTTCTCCATACTGTGTGACAGGTGACCACTCCTCTTTGTTCTTCTTCAAGCTCCCCTGACTGCTGCCCTCTTCTGAACCACTGCCTCTGCAACACTGTCTCCCTAGATGGTCTCATTTGAACTGTTAACTTAGAAGTCTTCGGTCCTGAATTGTCTCCTAGACACATGACTTAAATAGCCATCATTTATTTGCCAGCTTTCCTCACATCCAGAAATCCACTTTTAAAACTTGCATCTTCCACTCGCCATTCCTCACCTCATTCGAAGTACCATCACTGTGGAAACCCAAACATAGAAATTATTTCTCATTCCTTTTCTTCATCACACTAGGTACATTCCAGGACCTATTTCCAAAGTATCAACCCCTCTATAAACAGAACAAACCAAAACAAAAATATGTCCACAACTCACAAACTCATTACTACCACTGTAGACCTACCAACCATCTCCTCTTTCTAGGAGTATAACTTTCTGCTTACTCTGCATGCAAAACTCATTCTACTAAAATCCATCTCCCTACTCATTCTGGCTTTGTACAAATTTCTTGTCAACCTGACATCTTTCATTAAAAAGTTTGCACAGTGTATGCCTGATCACTTCTAGCCAGCTGCATGATGTGACTTCTTTACCATTATTCCTGGGCTACAACTATAGTTTTGTGTATAGCATCTAGAAAAATATTGGTAGGTATTTGTTCAGAGAATCTTACAACAAAAAACTCAGTCTTTAACAATGTAAAAATCTGACTGGGCTTTAGAAAGAAAATAAATTTTTCTATCCAGTGTTTAGTAAAATATTATTAAAGGAGGTGTCATATGAGAAAATATGTAAACATATTCTGTTGTTAGGATCCAATACTGACAGGGGTGACAACTGTTCAATAGGGAAAGTCTCTTAAACAAGTGGTGCACCAACAATTGATAGCCACATGCAGTAAAATAAAACTGGACTTATACATCACAGCAGTCACAAAAATTAACTCAAAATAAACACATATTGAAATGAAGAAAACAATGGTAAAAATGTGAGACAGAATTAGGCAAGGTTTTCTTATATATGACACAAAAGGGATGAGGAAATAGAAAAAGGATAAGCTATAAAAAATTAGACCCTTTTTTGTTTCAAAGGATATGACAAAAAAGTGTAACCTACAAAATGAAATGTACGTGATAAAAATGTGAAATCTACAAAATCTTTAAGAATTTGCAAAATAGCATAAAACATTTGTAGAGAATTTGTCTGTTAACGCAGTTATATCTACTATGTGTACATAACTATTAAAAGTAAATAATAAAAAATTAAAGAATATACGAAAGTCAGCAAATTGTAATAAAAAGAAATACAAAGAATTAAAATGTTGGCAAATATAGCAATATTGGATTTGATCAAATGCTGGATTGATCAAAAATAGTAAAGTACACTTTAAAAGACTGTGTGGACTTTATCTCAATTAAGATTTTATTTAAAATAGAATAATAATAAGCATGCTAATCTTTTCAGATTTTAATTTCCAAATATGTAATAATATATTGTTGATGATTATTCATTTAATTTTTCTTCAATCCTAGGTATACAATGATGAATGCCATTACTTATTACTCTCAGGAGTTTCAGATTAAGAGAGAACATTTTCCATAAAGACTGGTTAAATGTATGTAGGATATTTTACTCTTTGAACATTCAGACAGCATTAGAGAAGGATATATAAGGTAGAGCAAAATAACAAGAAAGAAACAAAGCAGAAGGAAGAGGAAAGGAGGAAGGAAGGAGAAGAGAAGAGAAAGAGAAAGAGAGAGAACACTTAACTGCTAGCTAGAAACAAACTTTTTAGCTACCAGTTATATATAAAACACATTTGTGAAGATTTAGTAATCTTGGAACTATAATCATTACAGCAATCATCGCTATCAGGAGCACATTTCCTGAACATCTGCAGCCCAAGTCAGAATATAGCTTGTTCTCTTTCCCCCATCTTCCTTCCCCTTGTCTATATTCGATATCCTTTTGACTTGTGATAATTAGGCAAAAACGTGATCCTGACTGATACTGAAGAGTTCGACGATGGGGAAAGCCCAGAATTTTCTGACATGTTTCCATTATAAGAGGCCCCATGGGAAAAGAGATAACAGTTTGTCATATTCTGTGCTGCATGGCAACAAATGCCTATTGAACAACAAAAAGATTGTTTTCCTCTGTAATGACATTATATGAAGCAGTCTTCGAGCCACTGACACTATTTTAATTCTTTCCCTTCTGGGTGTCTCACATCTTACTATGTGGTATTTTATGCTACTTGATAAATGAAGGAATATCTGCAGCTGAATTATGGAAATAGGCAGAAGGCAAGTGACAGAAACAAATGCCACTCCAATTCCTTAACTGATTTTCTCAACTGAGTCAAAGTTTGTACATAAAATAGGTTTGTTTGCTAAGGTATAATAGCTGTACTATACATCTCAGATAAGTTGTAGTTAAAGTTCTTCGATCAAGAACCCTTGGCTCTTTAATATATTCCCACTTTTAGAGGAAATTTGGGGCCTTGGGCAAATCACCTAAACATGCTTTAGTCTCTCCTTTCTAAGACTGATGTAACAATATCTGATTTGTCCCTCAGGACTGTTAGACAGCTAAATGAGAAAAGAAGTGTGAAGGTCTCTGACCAATGATGAAAGCATTATAAGCACAACATATTAAATGAGCACCTTGTGTGTATTTTAGTGCTTATACAATTTACTCAATGTACATCCACCGAGACGTGTCTGATGGGGTCCTTACACATTAAGAATCATTGTAAAGTTTTATCTCAGGAAATGAAAATGACCTTGCTGCACTTCCCTGTTAGCACAGCCCAATCACTTAACATTTTTTGTTTCTTTGCTTTGTTTTAAAGAAAGCATATGGCAAAGGGGGCCCTAATCGAACATCTAGGCTGATTTTCCATTTTAGTAGATGCTTTGGTTTTGGTTTTAATTTCTGCAGTAAAAGGTAAAAAACTTGTAAGTATGAACTGTACATTAAATCCTTTGAAATGTATGAATTCAGTTTTTAATTCATTCACTTTGTATTTTTAAATTTCCAAAACTGTGAAACTACTTGGTAAATAATCACCTTACTGAGCTCTAAGGTTCCAGAATCATAATTCCTTGATAAATGTGAATGCTAATAAGAATACATATCAAGTTAATTTTGTATAGGTTGTCAACTCCAATTCTTTGGTATATTGCAATAGAAACTATAGTTTTAAAGTTCTCTTCCTAGTAATGATAGCTACTTACTTTTGCAGCACAGGATCGTATCACCTCCTAAAAAATATAACACAATAAAGAAATATTCATAATTGAACTTAAGAAAAGTATTAACTCTTCAACACATCAGATTCATTCTTCTAATAACCAAAATCATCATTTGAAATTTTCTTAATCACCCAGTACTGTCACTCTATTGTTTACAATGAGCTGGAAAGAATGTACATTAAAGAGACTTTGGCATTATAAATGGTAAATCTGACTTGCCAATAAACAGGCACTTGCAAAGACTCCTGAGGACTCACTTTTATCTGCCTCAAGAGAGATTCGTCTCCTTGATAAACCTGGCATGAAAACCAAAATTCTGTACTGAAATAGGCCTAAAAGATAAGTTCTGAATTATCTGTACTATGTAGTTATCACCATGAGTAACTTTAATGCCCATAATTTCCATATTAGCAATTTATAGCAGATACAGTCTCATAAACACTGCTGATACCATGTTGCAAACAACATAAGCATTAAAATACTGACAAAAGAACTGCCTACGATTCATGAGACAGAGCCAAGAAAATACAATTTTGGAAACAAACTAGTAGAAAATGTGTCTTTAACGAGACAGGGCTGAACAGTATAATGGATTATCTGAAATTTACTCTGTCTTCTGCAATTAATTAGTACTTGATTAAGAAATACTTGAAAAGAAAAATAGCTAAAGAAAATCTAGCTTTAGAAATTACTTAGTTACTATTTATTGGCATGACAATATAAATAAAGCATGATAGACATGATTTAGAATTTTGGCTGCAAAAACTAAACATACTGTGACAGTTTCCAGTCTCTGTTTCACTAGCTGCATCTTCGTGGTAGAATTTTCAGTGTTGGCAAAGTCATCAATTTGAAGCGAGCCTTGAGGGGGCAGCTTTGGGCAGGTACATAGCGCATCTTGGCTCTGGTGGATTCCTGGTAATGGAAAGCTTCCACTGCAGCGTTTGAACATTTCAGCCTCCTGCTGGGCTACTATAAGGAAAAAAATGTAGAATTAGTTCAAATTATCACAGGAAAAGGATAATTAAATAATTAATAATTAATTAACGAAAGAAGACAACTAATGGTCACAAACTGTTTAATACATTTAAATATTGAGTAACAAGAAATGTCCTCTTGAATGATTATGTGCTTTCACAGTAGATTTTATTTCTTAGCATAATTTCTGTTTTGAATTCAGTTCCACAGATGGGGGCAGGTAGCTTAGAGGTGAATACTGACGGCAAGGAGGATGCTCACTGCCAAGAGCAGTGATGAGAAACTCATCTGCACTGCCCCTCATTATCTGGAGGATGCACTAAAATACAGTATCTCACTTCATCAGAAAATGAATCTGAAAAAAATTAAAATGCCCAAATTCCCAAAGAAAAAAATACATAAAGTTACATTTCAAAAACCTTTCTTTTTTTCCCAATAATTAATTATTATTTATTCCGCTCATACAAACTTAATGGGCACCCTGGTCCCCTCCCTTCCTCCCTCTACCCCTCCCCGAATCCTCCCCCACTTCCTCCCCCCCCCCAGTTCTCTCCCTCTCCTCCCCTCTCCCTCCTTCTCTCCCAGTGCCCCCTTCCCCACCATCCCTGGAGCACGCTTTAATGTGTATGTTAAACTTTCCTCTGGGTCCTTCTCTTTGATGAGGTGTAAGGACTCAGTAGCATTTCCTAGAACTCTTTCTTGTGTTGTTCCCCTTAAGTATAGGAACACTATTGTGGCTGTTAATCCCTTACTTCTAAGGATCCTAGTACCTTTAATCCATGCTAGACTTTGGGGGGGGTCAATGATATGTTGGTCATTGTGCAGGTCATGCAAAGTCCTATTATGATTGCTTCGGCCCTAACTTGTGTGGAGTATCTTGCATATCACTGCTCCTCCCCATCTTTGGGCTCTTACAATCTTACCACCCGCTCTTCCGCAAATTTCCCTGGGCTTCAGGATGGGGAGAGATTAGGCTGGCCTGGTTCCAGGTGGTTGATATAGAGTCTCTAATGTTCTGAATTATGGCAAAAACCTTTCTTTAGTTATATAATCTTGAAATGGAGGTCCTTCATAAACACAATATGGAGAGGAAGAAATCTCAACACAAGAACTCAAAACATGGAATCAATGATGAGCCTTCAGGGATTCTGTGCACTATTGAAATTACAACTGAAAACACTACTGTGTGCTTGCAAATGTTTCAGAAAAACAGATTTATTACTTTTACTACGGAATAAAGTAGAATAAACTTTATCTCAAGAATATTTATAGAGTTTTCATGTAAGCAAGCAAACAAACAAAAACCCTACAATAAAAATTAATAAAACATGGGGGGTGGGGAGGGGGAGCAGGGAGTACAGGGGGAGGAGGAGGGAGGGAGGGAACTGGTGTATCTAATAAGTTTGTATGAGCTGAAATAATAATAAAAATGTATTAATAAAAAAATTAATAAAACGAATGACAGGTAATGGGGATATTCTATGTCTAAGATGAAATAAAAAGAGTAAGATTTAGTGGAAACTACCAAATAATGAGAAAATATATATACAAAGAAAAATATTATTTTTGCTTATGTTTGTCTATGTAAGGCGAGAAAATGAGCTATGTAAGTAGGAAAAACATAATGATTTACTTGTATGTACTGGGCCTATACTTCTGCAAAAAGATGAATGAAATCTCAAAAATGAATGACAAACAAACCCAAAATTTCTCATAAGCCATTAACACTAATGATGGACTTTAATTACAATGAAGGCCATGAAATAAACATTCAAAATTAACTGGACGTTTACATAAAATTAGCTCTTGGTAGAATGATAAACAAATAGATGACTGAACAGAACCTAACACATATGGACAAGGAACAAAGGTTAAGAGTGAAAAAGGACAAATATTTGAACAAATGTGTTGGAACAATTGAATACATTTATACAAAAACTTTGACATACACTTTATAATATGTACAAAAACTTAGAATGAGGCACAGATACGAATATAAACCTAAAATTATGAAATTTCAAGAATGAAGCATAGAGAAAGCTCAATTTTATGAGCTTAAAGTAAATAAAAAAAATGCTTAGATACAAAACCAACATACTCCAGCCACGACAAGACTGCTGTAACTCAGGAGCTCACTGCAACAACTTCTATCACCAGGACTACACAACTGCTGGCATAGCAACATTCCCCCAAGGACTAGAGAGAATCTCAGAAGAAAGATTGCAGTTGGAGAATGTCTCTGAGGACTGGACAAGGAAAGTGGAACCTTCCCTTCTATGACTTTGCTCACTGAAGAGCCACATATACTACAACAGATATTTGACTCTCTTACGAACATAAGCACCCCAGAAGCAGCCCTATGATCTACACATACAGAGGGACAAGAGGGTGGGTGGGCATGACTAGATTGAAGAGGGGAAGGGAGGGTAAGAGAGGAGAGGGTTGGGTGTGCAGGGGTCAGGGCAATGAAATACATCCATTTTGCTTGTATATGAAAAATTTTGAATAAAAAAATGGAAGGTGAGAGAAAATGACAACAGCAAAATAAAGAACAACAACAAACTTCTAAAAAACCCTAAGATCCATTAAAGACAATCTGATAATGTGGACTTCAAATTTTTCACCTTCTCTTCTTCAAACTGTTAAAACAATTAAAAGGCTGTTAAAATACTGGAAGGAAATACTTATGTCATATATATGATAGTGCATATGCAGATAGATTTCTCAAATTAGAACTTTAAAATTTTTTTTTCTACTTTTACAAGTACTTTGAGTATTCATCCCAGCTTCCCTCCCTACTCTCTCCTTTCCATCTTTCCCTTCCCTTCACCATTCCATCCCACTCTTCCGCCTGTATGATTGAATGGACTTTAGGGTTCACTATGGTTTGTCTACTTTTGTGGAGGTTCAAGCCTCTAGTGTAACAATTTACCTCTTTTCAGGCCACCCCACTGGTATATGCATTTCCCTTCACTCATCTAGCTTTAAACCCAAAGATTTCCACTGCGAATTCCCATTCTATGGATATAATAACAGCTGCCTACAAAGCAGTTTGATATGTCTTCCTACCTATAGGTTTACTGACTATCTTCCCTATTAATCTATTTCCTCTCCCCCCCCTTTTTTAGGTTGTTGTCTAGTTTACAGTAACAGGGATGTGTACTATTCTGACAAGTGGGTCTTGAGTCCAATCAGAAAGCTGTTGGATATCTCCTTGGTACTCATGCCATTATTACACTGGTGGTCACCTGTTGTCATGGTGATTTATATTGCAACTTATAGATCTCATGCCACTGATGGGGCTTGTGATTATTTCTCTCCCCCAGAAGCTTCTACAGTATTCTTTGGTACTGTGTAAGCTGTCTAGCAAGAAGAAAGTCCTCAGACCAGTTATAGTTGATATATTTTGCCTATGTGCTGCAATTCATTTATGTTGCATCTTCAGTAATAGGGTCTTACTGACAGTTTTTGGAGAGTAACCAAGAACAATAGCAAAAGTCTATAATGTCAAATCAGAACTTTTAAATCAAAACTCAAAAACAGAAAATAAGCCAACTTAAAAATGGGCAACAATGTGAACAGATATCTCACTGAAGTTCCTATGGAGGGCAAATAGGCATGTAAGAAAATATTCCACATCACTAGTCACCAGGGATAAAGAAATTAAAATGAGGATGAGATATTACAGCGAATCTAGCAGAATGGTTAAAATGAAAAAGCCTGGCTATTTTAAATTTGGCAATGACATGAAGATGCTGGAACGCAGCTAATAGAAATGATATTTTTATGTTGATGTTGTTGGTGTTGTTGTTATTGTTGCTGCTGGTGGTGGTATGAGTATGTGTATGCTATGACAGAGGCTATGTCTAGCCCAAGTTAGGTTCAAACTCACCATCTGCCTGCTTCACAATACTGAGTGCTTAGATTATAGGCATGCACCTTCATGTCCAACTCAGCTTGAAAATCTAATTATACAACAAGATCCTGATCTTTTTTTTAACTCTTATGAATTTACACAGAAGAATGAAAGCATATACCTAACAAAAATTTGTATAATACATGAAGACTGACAGCAACTTTATTTGGAATAGCTATAAATTGGATATAAGCCAGCTACTTATCAACAGAGGAAGAGATCAGCAAACTTTGGTAAATTCCTATTATGGAGCAACAGTAAGCAATAAAAGAATGAATTTATGAATGCTAAAACATGAATGAATCTTGGAATAATTGAAAACAGAAAAACAGACAAAAAAGAATACATGGTATGTGTGACTTCATTTACTTCATTCAATTCTGGAACATGGAAACTAATTCACCATAGCTGCCTACAGTGATTAGAGGGAGGGAGAAATTAAAAATAGGCTTAGAATAACTCCTAGCAATGATGGGCATGATTATTATTTTGATGTGAAGTGATATCTTACAAGTGTGCTAATGAGAGACATAAATATATACTTTAAACTCATAGTTTATTGTATGTTAATTATTCCAATGATATTTCTGACACATACACACACACATGCATGTATGCAACACATGCACATTGTCAAACATACATGAGCTCACACACTCGCACACACATAGACAAAAAAAAAACAAGTGACAAAGTAGTAATAAAGAGAACTTTAAAGTTGTAAAAATAAGTGATAAACAAAATTATACTTTGTAGTATAATATGGAAAGCTTGATTTTGCTATTGTTGTTGTCATGAAGGGCAAATAAACCTAAGAATAAGCATTTGTTGGCATTTTCTAACTTCTTAGATTTTTATTGATGCTTTGTATTTGCCAAACATGATTTCACTTTAATCTCTGAGGACATAAGCATTCCCAGAAATGGCCAAGAAGAACACACAATAGTAATAAGTTATAAGTTAATTGGACTTTAAAAATTTTTTATCTTATACTCCTTGTCCTATTTATATTAATTTTTCTTTTTTAAAATAAGAATTTTTAACAAGTAAAAAATAACAAAACACCATTGCTTAAATATTTACCTGCTTTTAAATGTTTTCATGGTATCAAGATGCATCTCACAATGTATTAAAATAGCCTAAATGGAGTCAAATAACAGAAATCCCAAACATTTGTACTTTTTTTTCTGCTGCGTATAGGAAGTTTTTTTATACAAAGCCTGGATTTTGAGCAGTCAAATCAATACTTTGCTTTATCTGTAGCACCTCTAGTTCTCTGAAGAGAGCAGTAAAAAATATCTGCAGAAATATTCAGAAACTCGAAACAGAAACTTTTCATGAATTCCTATGTTCTTCAACCTCCATACAACAGCCCACATGCACAAGATGTGTATTCTTAAAGAGAGCTCATAGTAGACGATTTGCAATTTTCTTTCAAGCACACTGACTTTAACATACAGAGGTTCCAGGGCCATGGCTGTTGCAATTACATAATGCCGTTTCCACATTTCATCATTTCTCCTCTTTGTGATATAATTGAACTTTGAATGTTTAAAATTGTGCTCTGACCTAACCTGTTATTTTGAAAACTCTTTATTAATCAGAGTTTGAGGAATCATAATGTCGATCTACTAGAACAGATTTGAAGAATTCACAGACTCCCTCTGGGGTTTTACTCTTCTGGAGGTAAACAAATTACTTAAAGGTGCAGGAGAATGAAGGGTGGGCAGGGGAATGAAGTGTTAAGAGGACATCAGTGGCAACTCCATTTACTAAAAAGAATGTTATATACATCAAAATGCTTCAAATGCATCCTCAATAGTCTAGTTGTTGATATTATAAATGTAACAATGTGTGAAATGTCTTTATAATTAAAAATCCTTTGATTCTTACTAAAAAACTCAGCATTAAACAAGTATATAAAAATGGTTTTCTCAGAACACTTTTAACACTTACAGAAAGAATAGTAGATGAAATAAGATCTTTCAATCTATGGCCTTTGCATTTGAAGCTATTTTTAAAATCCATGTGTACTCATGTTATCTTATTTGAACAACAATGTAAATCACACTATATCTTTGTCTTATGCTATATTAAGAACAAATTTTTTCTCTCAATATTTAATTGCATAAAGAGCTATTATCATATATTTTCTGGCTACTGCATAGTCACTTTATTGAAGGCCTAGTTCTTTTACTTAAAAATCATTATGCTTTATCATTATCTTCAAATTTACTACCTGACTATAAACAGGTTGTTCTATTTTCTAGTTTCCTAACAAGGATCAGTGGTGAAGTATCCATCTTCTCTTTCTACAACACTTTCTTTCTGCACAGAATGCTCTAAAGTTTCAGTCCTTTTAATCATATTTAACCTGTCTTTTCAAAGCTAAGTGTCCACTATTTGAAGAATATTAAGGTAGATACTTTAGAGCTTCACTGGGCCTTAAAATATGACTTATTTTGTAAGTTTTCCTAGTAGAATAGAGATTAATATTTAAAACCTTGCCCCCAAATCAATAATATACTACAACATAATCATGAAAACATAAGTATTATGATATATGAGTTTTCTTTTGAATCATTCTCATCAGATTTACATGAAAAAACATTAAATGTTGCATAAAATTGTGGATATTTAATTTATTTAGACTAGGTATTATCTTGTGAAAAATATCAAAGAAGTTACACTAAATGCTACACATAATGTAAACTCTTATTTTGAAATATATTAGGATTCTAATAACTTGAAGTTATTCCCTAATGTTTTAAAGAAGTAAATATTAATAATAGTACTAGGTAAGAAAACTTCCTTTTAATTCTAAGGGATTCTCTTAAATAATGAAACTGAAAAACAATATAATCTACCAAAAGAATATTTAGCTGCTTTTTTGGGGGGGGTGGGAGTGTTAAGTATACACTCTACTACTGAGTTACACCCTAGTAGGAAATGCAAAGACTTAAGTAATTGTGATAGAGAGTCTCATGCAATCAAATGGCAGCTTTACCACCAATTGTGCGACCTTGGGCCTCAGGTTCATTACTTGCAAAATGATGATGACAATGGTGTCTACCTTCCAGGGTTTCAGCAGTTTAATGAGAAAGTGTTTGTGAGAGCTGTGGGCATGAGTAAGTACTTCCTGCTAGTTCTACTACTACTTCAAGTTTACTAACTGATGATGATGACTTTAATATTTTTATCAAATTTAAGGGAAAATTTTATTTTATTGGATTTTTAATCTTAATCCAAACATGTACTGCACAAATACAATGTAAAAAAAATAGGACATGAGGGCTGGTGGAATGGCTTAGTGAGTAAAAAGGCACCTGTGTGCAAACCTGGTGACCTGAGTTCAATCACTGGAAAAACAATCAATTTCTAAAACTTGTCCTCTGACCTCCATACATGCACCATGGCATATAGATTCTCTCTAATAACAATAAAAAAATTAAAAGGGACATTACAAACACCATAGTCAATGAACAAGTCATGCAACAAATTTACAAGTTATACAACAAATTTTTTTTGAAGCAGGGTCTCATGCAGCCCAGACTGACTTCAAAGTCTCTTTTCAACTAAGGATCCTCCTACCTTTACCTTCCAAGTGCTGGAATTACAGGTGTGTTTACTATACCCAGCCATAACAAAATTTCCTAAGAACTTTAAGCCAATGTGTTGTCTTGACTTCTGGTAATGCATGCCACAGTGTTAAAAGTAAGGTTGCAAAAATGGTACAAGAGTTGACCAAAATGCATAGGAATTCTATTACTAAAATCAAACCAAAGACAGAAATCATTTAATTTAACTAAAGTTCTAGAAATTTAATCAATTGTGTAGAAAGAATGAAGGATTAGAAAAAACAAGATAATCTGGTCAGTTCCCGGACTTTAAGGCCCAGTTCAATTTGGTGTAGTTGATCTTCAAAAGCTCTGTATTGCCTAAGACACTGACTACAGAATGCTCACGTTAATAATACTGGTTCAGTGACATTGCCACCTAGTGAAAAATTAGGCTTACTACTTGGAATTCTCAGATAATGGTAGGATTTGTCAAATTAAATCTTGACCCTACTTGCGTATTTTGTCTAGATACTGGTACCAAAACAAACAAACAAAAAAAGAATAGGCTTCCATCTTTGCTGTCTATAGATACAAAAATCATATAATACACAGAGAATAGTATATAGAAGCTTCATCACTTAAAAATATGCTAGGACATTTGCAAATGAGTAAATTAAGTGTATGAAACAGGAGCATGGATTTCCAGACAATATTGATTTAAGTCCTGACTTCTGAAAAATAGGGCAATAAAAGATCTACATCATAAAATTACTATGAAAAATTTCAGTAGAAACATGTAAAGTGTTTTAAATACCAGAAACATAGAAAGTGCCACAGAGGTACTAGAATTACTCTTAAATGTATAATATATCCTAGAGACTCAAGTAGATAAATATAACAAAATATTAACTGCTAAAGTCTGGCTTCATAAAATTAATACAATAGAAACCGTTTATGTGACTAGTACTTTGTTATGGGAATCCTCAAAGTACATTATTTGTGGTACTCTGTGACTAAATTTTGTATTACTAGATGATTAACCCTTTCAACATCAGGCAAATACATCTACCTTCTGAAAGTAAAAATCATATTTCTTACCAAAAAAAGCAAAAAGTCAGTAGAATGAAAGACTCAAAAGACCACAACCTGAACATATGCTTAACAGGGAAAGAGAGTTGCTGACTCTTCACGGATTTTGCTAGAACTGAAAGATGGATGATACATTTAGCTACCCCTGTGGTCTCATTCTCAGGTTACTTAACTTACAAAAAATGAAGCTGCTTCTTTTTCCTTGAAAATTGTCAGGAGAGATGTAAAAATTACTTAACTGTTCTTTTTCTTTTGAATTTTGTGCCATTAAAATTTTACGTAAGGCCACATGTAAACTTTATTTTCAGAAAAGATTTAAATTATGTGAACTGACGATTTTAGTCTGTATTCAATGAGTAAAATATTTCAGAGCCTGAAACAACTTTTCTTATAGATCTATACCATTTAAAACACTGTGCTAAATCTTGGATGACTTGAGGTTACTTAACTTCTTCCTAAGCTTCCTCTTTTTAAAAATAGGCAACAAAGAGTTGGGAAAATGTGTTGAAACATTTTGAGTTTTAAATGTTTCTGTAAAGGTTCATTAATGTATCAGAAGCTGTATTCTAAATACTATAAATAACAACTAATCTCATATGCTATTAACATTTGTGATGTGTGCAGAAATTTTTATGCACTTTAAGACAATATGGATGGGATGTTCTGTAAATATATATATAAAATGCAATTGGCCAGATATGACATGTAGGTTAATAAATACAGGAAAAAGCCAACCAATAGAATAAACATGGAAATCCATATCTTTCTTATCTCCATCCCAGACAGAGGTGCTCATCAACACATCAAAGCGCTGATTACTATGAAGTTAAGTGTCTACTGAGGTGAGCACGCCAACAACTCATTTTACTTTTGGTTTGTTTTCATGTAGTCCCTATTATTTACAAAGCACTTTCACAGTCACTGGGCAGTGTCTTCACACCTCTGTGACAGGATTTAGTACCAACAAAACTTTAAAAGATAAGAGAACTGAGCTTCAGAAAGGAAAGAAGACCTGGTAAGACCTGGTAATGAAATCAGAACAGCAGCCTGAGCCCAAGGATATCTAGGACTTTGCTCTTTCTGGCTAAGAGACCTCTGTCAATGACAAAGAAAAATGCTTAAAGAAAAAAAGAACAGTCCCAAAAGAGTATTTATAGTGAAAATTTGAAAAGTCTAAAATGCAACTTAGAAATTGAATGAAGACTGTTGTGAAATCTCTTTAGTGTAAGGAAATAAATGTGTTGTTGGTTTCCTGTGCAACAGTTCCAATTATAAAGTATTTAAGTATAGTTCTCTGAATGGAAAGAACTAGAGAAGACAAAACATTTATTCAGAGTACATGCTACAATGAGAAAGCAAATTTGGACATTGGATGATCTGAAAAACTCATTTGTCTTTCCCTGTAATAAGGTAGCATTTAACTCACTTTGTGTATTAAAAATTCTTAAAATATGTCTAAAAATTAAATAAAAGCTATCTTTAAGGAAATATAAAAAATAGGGTAGCATTATTTTTGCTTACATTTGCTGGTAAATTTAAGTGGCATTATGATGTCTATTAATCCTGTCATTAGAAATACTATTTTATGAATTTGGGTATGAATTATTTAAATGATTTCTTTTTTCAAAAGTTCATTAAAATTAGGTAAGTCTTGATCTATACATTATTTTCTAAGATAATCCATTGGAAAAATACTATAATTTACAATGATCAAAGATAAATTTATAACAACTCAATGTCTAATAACATTTATTGTAGCAATTTGGTACATATTAACTTAATAGATATAACTTCTGATATCTTATTACAGTATTTTGTAAATATTTTTATATTAATATTGAATATATAATTGACTATTTATACATACCTAGACGTGCATATGTTCCCCTTAACTTACCAAAAATACTAATGACAAGTAATGCTTTAAACAAAGCAATTATGAAAGAAGTTTCAATTTTTGCATATGAATTTATATATAAAGAAAATAAAATTGTAATTTTGAAAAGGGGCTAAATTCAGGATAGAAAACAAATAAGTATTTAAAAAATAACATAAATTCAAATAATTGTCAAAATATTTCTCTATTCCTGATTATTATTATTCTCAGCATGATTGAACACTAAAGCATTAGAGTTGAAAAATGATACTAGATTTCTAATTCTAAATCTTGTTTCTATTGATTCTAATTTTTTGGCCTAGTTTTTATATTGAGAAGCTCTCAATTACAGCTTACTAAAAGTATGTACTTCACTAAAAACAAAAATATAGAGTAAGAAGTTAACTCTAACTAGGGTAGTGTCTTATGCCTGAAACCCCAGCATTTAGGAGGCTGAGATAGAATTATTATTATGAGTTTGAGGAGAGCCTGGGCTTACATTGTGGATTCAAAGACATCTTGGCTACCATGACCCTGTTAAAAACAAAGAAATAGTATCAAAAGAATTTAACTCAACATTAAAATAAAAATACTTTAAAATTCATATTTTCTTTAATTATTTCTTCTGTAACTTTAGTTGATATAGTATGAAATAATTTTAGATGAATTTTATTTATTTAATTTACATAAAAAAGTAGTGACAACTTTTCTATGATTCCCACACAGTACAAAAATTATATGTACTTTTGGGTTGGAGAGATGGCTCAGAGATTAAGACTCTGTCTCATAAGCAGAAGGACCTGAGTTTGGATCCCAGTTCCCACATAAAAAACATCAGGTGGAAAGGGCGGAGGTCTTCACTTCCTACACTGGTGGGTGGAGCCTGGGAAATCACTGAGTAAAGCAAAAAGGAAGTAGAAGCAATCTAGGAGATTCCAAAATCACCCTTGGTCCTCCATAGGGACATACAGTGCCCTCTGATACACACACACACACACACACACACACACACACACACACACACACAAATAATAATAATAATGGTAACAAAATAAAATAAATTATATGTACTTTTTTTCTTAGTTTTATTTCTTTTGTTGTTGTTCTTGATACTGGGTTTCATGAAACCTAAGGTTGGCCATTAATTTGCTATGTAGTTAAAGATGACCTTGACTTTCTGATCTTCCTAACTCTACTTTGCAAGTGTTCGGTTTGCAACTGTGCACCAGCACACACTGTTCATGTGTTACTGGGACTGATCCCAGAGCTTGATGCCTGCAAGTACTTTACCAACTGAGCTACATCTCCAATTGTATTATGTGTACTTTTTCCAACATCTACACTAAACTCTAATCATCTATAGACAAAATAAAATGTTATAACATAATAATAATCTATGCAATCTTTTTGCTATCATAGTACAATTGAACGTTTGGTACCTAAAAGAATAAGAAATTTTACAGAACTTATGATTCTTGATACATCTACATTTTCTATCCTGAGATATCTAACTATAAATGCAGTTATTAATGAGTAGACTCACCATGAAAATCATAAATGTAGAGAAGAATCGGTTCACTCTGCCCAAATGCGCAAAATGCAACCATATTTTCAAATGGATGGTAAGATATGTCTCGAATGGGTGACTTGAATGGCAAGTCAGAATACACTGCTACTTGTTCTCCTAAACAAAAAGAAACAAAAAATTCAGTACTTTGTGCTATTATCAGGTATTTCTCATTAGAAGATTACCCTGTAACTTATTTGAAAATGTTTATTGCAATGATGATGATCATTACCACATGAAAACCTCAAAGATTGTGTTTAAGTTCCATTCTAATAAAGAATGGCCCTGTTGGCTATGTTTTTTGCTTTTTTGTCTAACATCTTCAATATTTCGGGGCAAAACGCTCACATAAAGTGATTAGATGGAAATGAGAGATGTATGACTGTGATCTGACAGAGCTGAACAAATTATAACTAACAAAGAACTTAGCAAAACTAGGGGAGGAATTACAAAATCCTACAACTGAATAAAATCACTGGTCAGGGAGGATAGGTAGGGGATCAGTTTTCCTGTTTATTCTCCTACAGGATGTGAGGCACCATCTGCCTGAGAGTACCTATGATTATGGCTCTAAAATGCCAAAAAGAGAAGTAAGTATAACTTAAGAAAATTAATCAGACGCAAACCAACAGATGCTAAATTCATTAACTGAAAAGGAAGGAAGAGCAGCTGATGTTCCTGACAGCGACCAGAACATGGCCCAGAGGAAGCAAGTTACAACCCTAAGGAGATGACCAGTTGAAATGCGTGACCAAAAGGACAAAAGAATAAAGTTAAATACCATTCAGCAAATAATTCTTAAAATTCAATTTCTTATTAAAAATTCTTATTTAGCTTTGGCTTTTTCTTGCGAAGATCAAAACTGAAGACACAAGGAAACGTCACCATTATATTACTTTAGTTAATTGGAAAGAAACTGAATTGTAGTAATTTCAGTAAATTGCTAATTTAGTTTTAGACATCAAAATTTTAATAGGAAATTTTTTGTTACTAATATATCAAAAGTGTTTAACCATATGTCTACAGAGTTACAATTCAGCCTGTATTGTTTTGTTGTTTGTATTACAGTAGTCATAAAATACTTCTCAAACATCAAGCATTATCTCATAGCAAGAAAGAATAAATCTTGCAAAAAAATTCTAAATTCACAATTCACAAAGATTAAAACCCTAAAGAATAAATTTAAATTCAGAATTTATCTGGGTTCCATCAAAAGCTATATAATCTTAAATATATTATTAAAAACATGAGATCAGAATTTTCCTGAAATGACCATAATGATGGTCTTACTCCCAAAAGATTTTTGAAGATGAATACATACTTAACTGTACTGATCATTTCATTTCAGAAGGGGGAAGAGCTCATGAGTCCCACCCCGCCCTGTGAAGGCGAATGCTGGCTGTGGGAAGGGGAGCTACTTTCTTTTGTAGTGTAGCTACTGATATATCATCTATGCTCCAGCAGATTCCCAGGTGCACAACAATGCAGGCAGCCCTTATTAAACTCAGTGGTGGTGGTGGAGAAATACTTAGGTATACTTCTTCCAGTGAAAGAAAGGGTGATGGAATCAGGTATAACATGGTACAAAAATGACTTAAATTCAATTTATATATGCATAAAACTGTCAGAGAACTTAAAAAGTTAAAAAAAGTTAAAAACTTACCTGTTTCTGGGTTCCAAACATATACTATGCCATCCTCACTTCCAGCAAACAGAAATGTTCCACATGGTGTTAAAGTGCTATGAATTTTCTCCCGATAATTTGCTGCCCCTACAAATTTTCTTGCGGCTAGTCTATAAACAAGAAAAAATAGTCACATTACACAAATGTGACATCTCAGCCACTTAAAAGAACACCTCCAAAAAAATTCCCTTTTAAACATTTAATCCTTACTTATCAAATACATTCTTGAGAATGTGTCCTGCAGTAGACATTCTATGGTGGATGCATTTTTTTTTTAAAGAGCTTGTTCAGTGAAGTGGACAATGGTCAGCCATAATACAGATTACTGGTGACCGGGCAAGGCTCACCTAGAATCAGGCTATCCTAAGGCTTAGGGAACCTTGTAGAAGAGGGAATGGTAAGATTATAAGAACCTAAAGATGGAAGGTCCACTGTTGGATAAGACATTCCATTCAAGGCAAAGATGCTGCATCCGGGAACTCACAGCAGTGAGACTTGTCCTTACCAAACCTGTATAATGATTGAAATATCAACATGCATAGAATGTGAGGAACTGAAGAGAGATAAGAACACAGAGGGGAAACCTTAGGGACTACAGAAGGATAAGTGAAGGGAAACACTCCTATCAGTGGGGTATCCAAGGAGGGGCAACTTGTTATGCCACAAAGGTCTGAACTCCCACGAGATTAGACAAGTCAGAGAGAACCCTGGAGTCATAGAAGCAGCCAGGTAGAAGGGTGGGAGCGGAATGATTGGTGAGGGGAAGGGAGGGGAATGAGAAGGAGAGAAGCAGGGATTATTATTCAATATGCTTGTAAAACTAAAAAATAAATAATTAGAAAAAAATAGAGCTTGTGTCAGTGTCCAGGGAATTTAG
Organism: Typhlomys cinereus; assembly: GCA_023101885.1. Lineage (NCBI taxonomy): Eukaryota > Metazoa > Chordata > Mammalia > Rodentia > Platacanthomyidae > Typhlomys > Typhlomys cinereus. The sequence goes on along the minus strand of JALPQD010000377.1, from coordinate 1,164,149 downwards.
AATTTAGTAGAAGAGAGGAGAAATAAATCCATGTAAATTAGAAGGTGGAGGTAGAAAGTACCACAAATCAACCGAAAGAATGCTTTGCAGACTGGAGAGGGGAGATTAATTCTAGGCAAGAAGGAACTGAGCATGATTACTAAAAAAAAGGATATGAGTTTTATATCCATACATTTAATTTCACATAAATGGATTTCTTAAATTTTACAGTGACTACATGATCCCTAGAGAAATATTAAATATATCTTTGAATTATCTAAATACATGCTGCCCAGCATTCTAGAATTTTTCACTCAGAATACCAGCTAAGATTGTCTCAGTGCTTATTGCATCAGGAAGAATCTTGGACATACTGCTTTGTCATGTGCTTTTTTTCCACTTACAAAAAAATCACAAACAGTGGATCTCATGTTAGATAGCACAAATTAAGCAACGTTATTTGAATGGGCATATGTCAGTGTCTAAATAAACTCTGGAAATTTTCTATTGCTGCACAACATTGAAGGTATTTCTAGTACTCTCCTACCATAAACATGATTTCTGTGAACAATTTTATGTGTGGATGTATTTACATTGTTACATTTTCTTTTTTACAATTGTTTTATTATTCTTAAACATTTCATTTTTATTCTCTGAAGCTATCATATACAAATACAATGAATTATATACCTTCATCCCCCGTTACCTACCCCACTTCACCCTCCTATCCATTCCATACGCTCTTTCAGCCAATTTCCCTTCTGTCTCCAAGTCCCTCTGCATATATGACTCACTGGGTCTCATCTAGGACGCCTGTGTTAGTGTGCCTGGAGAACCAGCTGGGGTGCAGTGGGGCAACCTGGCAAGTAAAGAAATTCTCCTTTTCCTGTCCAGCACCAGTTGCTATAGTCTTTCAGTGTGTCACTGAGATCCTCCCTTCTCCATAGTGAAATGCCGACAGGCCAGCTGTTGGGAAGGTCTAGTGAAGTGGGTTTGCTGCATTGGACTTCTGGGTGTGGCAGTCCTGACATGAAAAGAAGTTACTGTCTGACATGACCACTCCTCATCCTTGGGCTCTTACATTCTTACAACCACCTCTTCCAAAAGGTTCCCTGATCCTGTTATAGACCTGACAAATGAAGTTTAGAAAAACAAAATAACTTAGTCATCTAATTCATTTCTAATTTCTGCTTTTCACTTTACTTTTAATATTTCTTGTCAAGAAGTCTATGCTTAGGCTATCTACACTGCTATGAACAAATATTATTTCATTGCTGAACACTATTTCATGTCTATCTTATCTAAATTCTATTTATACTTCAAGGTTGAGTTCAAATAGCAGTCTCTCCCTCTCCGTAGAGCCTTTAAAAGAAGACTAAATTATACCTTCAGCTTCTTTGTTGTAAAATATATGATTCTCTTATATTTACATTCATTAAGAAAAAAGACATGGATTATATAAAGGGAAAAATCACATTCCAATCCTAAAATATTTCATATATTAGTCTATTTCTTTGTATGATTCTGCAGGGCCAAAACTAAATTATAAATTCCTGATGGGCTAATTCTGCCATAACAACCATGCCAGGGTCTTCAACTATTCTATCATGTAAATACTAAAGGGTTTGTTAGCACCAAAAAGAATTAAATGAACATATATTGTATTAGCTTTTTAAAATACAATAAGGAAATTTGATAAAATAGCTTTTTCCTATTTGCTTTTACAGGAATTTTAATACCAAGCCTAAAGTGTACTAGAAGTCCATGTCCCTACTGGTTTTGCCAAACTCTATCAGCCTTTTATATTAAAGATATTTCCCATTCTTGACCTTGATTTAGGAATAAATAAAAGTATCTCCTTCAGTTATATAATATCATAATCTATATCAATATCACAGAGGTAAAAGTTATCTCTTTGTTGAAAGAACAAGCATCTGCTTTTAATTGTGAAAATTACACTGCTGTTCCCACAAGCCCAGGTAATTGTGGATATGTGTATGCTGTCTTAATTGTAGGATGTTCAGCAACATTTCTGACTATTACCTATTAGATACAAAATTGTCTCCAGATGATATTCTCAGGGTTCAAAGTTACATAGTTAGGCATATTGCTCCATTTTATAAACATAAAAAATCCATCTGAGTACTTATTTTGTAAATATGAAAATGTTCTTACATTCGGAGATCCATGATTCTTAACGTACTGTCTTTGGTATGAATTAACAAACGCTTTCCACTGGGATGAACTTCCAAATAACTTATCGGAACTCCCTTGAATTCAGTTTCTTTAATTTCCTAAAATGATAAAAGAAGAATACAAGATTAATTTTAAAATGTTATTTTCAGTTAGGAACTTGGGAATAAAGAGGGAGTAAGATGACAATCTTCATTAATTTGTTATCAGTTAGATATTAGAAAGCCTTGACAGTCAATAACAACTGACTTTTCAAATACTGAGCAACAGAATATCCTTATGGTTTATTTCAAAATCATGAGATTGATTTTTTTTATGTCGGATTCATTCATTAAATCTTAAGTTAAATAATATAGTCGCATACCTTATTTACAGTCCAGTGGCGCACTGAATGTTGCAAATCATTAACTTTCACATAAGTATCCCAAACAACAATCACTCCTGTGCAGTCTCCAGAATACATGTGATGACCTATTTAAAATAATCAAATTAAAGTTTGCTTAAGTATATAATAGAAAGTTAGAAACAAATGACACAAAATTGGGATGGGGCACTATGACCCAGAAAAACAGGAAAAAAAAAAACTAAAAGGATTTTTGACTTTATAATCCCAGAAAGCAAAATGCGACTCAAAATTTAATCCCAACTTTTAAATCTGTTCTTCATTTTTAAAAACTATTTTTGATGACTTACTTCCCTTTGTCACTTCACTGAATTTGAATACAAGAAATGAGCATCCCAATGTGTATGTATATACATATATCTCATTTTTTCAAATTATTTGAGTTATTAACGTGTTTATACTCCTGATCACTTTAGTCTAGATAATCTGTTTTATATCTGCTCTAATTTACACACAGTTGGTAAAATACCTGTGAACTGGTAGAAAATCAATAAATGATCAGAGAATGAATAACATATTAAATAATAAGTGGTACCAGTTTAACATCAATTCTTTAATGTTGAATGGGTCTCAGAGACCATCAAGTTCAACTTCACAACTGTGCAGGAATATCTTACATGTCCTTAATAACAGATAGCTTTTCAGCAATTGTGATATAACAGTTGACAAAACAACTGATGAATGCCATTGTGTCAGAATGGTCTTTAATTCTGAGCAAAGAAAAGAAAAACTCCCTTCTGTAGTTTTGGGCCTTTCTTTTGTCTACTAGATTTGACTGTCTTATAGCCAAATTTAAAAATTATCTCTTTGATAATCTGAGGTACTTCTATTATGATGAATTTTTAGATATCTTCTGATTCAGAGCCCTTCCTGAATATATTTGTAGCTTATTTCTAATCCTACTGCTGAACTGAACACATTGGCAGTTTGCTACAAATTCCATCTATAGTTACAGTAAACATATCTACTCTCTGGAATAATGTAAAACATCAACTTAATAGATAATAAATTTCTTTATTCTCTCAGCTATTTAATCTATATTTTGCATCTTGAAGATATCTTTAAAAACACTGTTAATACATTTAACATATATTTACAGTATTTACAACATTCTTTTGAGACTTTCTCCCCATCTCTTTAATTTTTTATCAAATAAAAGATTCTTAAAAGCAGTTACTAAGAATGATAAGTAGATAGCAATATTTACGAAACTTAGTACATGACTGACTATCACACCAAAGGAAAACAGAATCTAAATGGTTAGGAATTTACAACTTTAAAATTATATCCCATTAGTGTTAATTCTCCCACCCAAGTATGAAGTAGGACTGACCCCACATAGCTTCTGAGATTAAATGAGAGAGACATATATGTTGGTACAGCTATAGATCATTTGAGACAAGTCTATGTGTTGACTTTAAAAGCAAAAGTAATCCCTTTACAGAACAAAAACTTTTAGTGGAATAAAAAAAAAGATTTCATACAACTATATTTCACTTAGAAATTGTTAGGGGCATACCTTCATCATCAAAGCAGAGAGAGTTGATGAAACTTTTGTGAGCATCAACCTGACGGATTAACATAGCAGCATCTTCTCTTGCATCAATTTTCCATATCCGGATCATAGAATCGTAGCATCCTGTAACCACCAGCTCTCTGGTAGCTGGATGGAATTTAGCCGTGTAGACAAAAGAAGGATGTGGCAAAACTCTGAAAGTGTTTGTATTGTTTATTTCATTCTTCCATACCCTGAAAAAAAGAAAAAAAAATTACATACAGCTTCTGAATGCCAGTTTTTTTTTTTTTTTAAAGCTTTTTAAAGAATGTATCTACTGGGGCTGGAGAGGTGGCTCAGGGGTTAAGCCTCTGCCTTGCAGGCGGAAGGTCCTGAGTTCGAATCCTAGACCCCACGCAGAAGTCGGGGCGGCCTGCGTTTCTGGTCCTGGTAGGGCGGAGCCTGTGAATCCCCAGGCAGAGTAAACAAGGAGGAGGTGGAGGCGTCCATGGTGGTTCCCGAATTCGCCCGTGGTTCTATACACACACACACACACACACACACACACACACACACGCGCGCGCGCGCGCGCGCACAATTGAATAATAATAAAAAAAAGAATATATCTACATACTCCACACAAGTTAGGGCCTGAAGCAATCATAATAGGACTTTGCATGACCTGCGCTATGTCCAACACATTATTGACCCCACATAGTCTAGCATGGACTAAAGGCACTAGGATCCTTAGGGGCTAGGGACTGACAGTCACAGTAGTGTTCCTAAGCTTAAGGGGAACACAGGAAAGGGTTCTGGGAAATGCCCCTGGGTCCTTGCACCTCATCAGAGAGGAGGACCCAGAGGAGAGTTTGGCATGCACAGTAAAGGATGCTACGGGGATGGGGGGGGGAGACACTGGGGGATGGCGAGAGAGGGGAGAAGGGAGGGGGGAACAGGGGAGTGGGGGGGAAGTGGAGGGAGGGAGGGGACCGGTGTACCTGTTAAGTTTGTATGAGCAGAAATAATAATAAAAAATGTTAAAAAAAGAATGTATTTAGAGCCTTATATAAACAAACTTCAACTAAAATGATAAGCTAATATCTCTAACAAAAAATATGATGATAATCACATTTCATGGCTGGATTATTTCACATTATAACAGTGCCGTTTCTTATCAAATCTCTATTATGTGTATTATGGTGTAAAACTTAATTTGTACTTGGACATAATCTTGTTTTTTCTTTTTTGGTGTGTGCATGTGTATAGATTTGTGTGTTTCTGTCTGAGTATTTGCGTGTGTGTAGGTGCACATGTGTGAGCAGGAGAATGTGAGTGTGCACGCCTGTGAAGACCAGAGGCTGACGTCAGATGTCTTTCTTAATCACTGTCCACTTTATTCATTCAGTGTCTCCCATTGAGCCCCAGAGCTCATCATCACATTGAAATTATCCAGTTCACTAGTTCCCTCCAGTGATCCTGTTCACCTTCTGGGTGCTAAAATTTATGCAGTGGACACTCGGCATTTGTGTGTTCTGAGGATGCAAACTTCATTTCTCAATGTTTGTTTAGCAAGCACTTTATCTGTTAAGTCATCTTGCCTAGGTCCCAATGTAATCTATTTTTAACATTTAGCAAATATACAATAGGTAGCAAAGTACTACTCAGTGCAATATACATTAAATATGGAAAGAAACAATGAGTTTTTCATTTAGAGTGTATATACCACTTTTATAAAATGCTTATTACTGTAAGTTAGATAACTGGATGCTCTATTAATTTTCAAGTGTGTGCGTGTGCGTGCTTGTGTTCATGTGTAAGTGTGCATGAAAGTCAGATTACTCAATTACTCTCTATCTTATTTATCTTTGAAACACTGAATTCAGAAGTCACTAGTTGGTCAGACTGACTGGCCAACCAGATCCAGGGACTCATCTGCCTCCATTCCCTGAACTAGAGTTACAGATGTTGTTGAACTGCTATTTTAGATGGATGCTGGGAATCCAGACTCAGGTTTCCATACTTGCACAGCAGGTACTTTACTAAATGAGCTCTTTTCCTAGATCTTTATTAACTTTTAAATTTGTATTTTTAAATCTTATATAATAACATGAATATCTCAAGATTTAACAGTCATACTGAATATATTCCGACTTTTTGATTAAAGTAATTTTAGTGGAAAACAGACTCTCATATTTTTTTAAAAAAATTTTATTATTATTATTAATTCAATTGTGCGTGTATGTGTGTGTATGTATTTGTGTGTGTGTAGAACCACGGACGAATTCGGGAACCACCATGGACCACCTCCACCTCCTCCTTGTTTACTCTGCCCCGGATTCACAGGCTCCGCCCTACCAGGACCAGAAATGCAGGCCGTCCCCGCTTCCGCCCAGTGTCTATACGTGGGGTCTAGGATCTGAACTCAGGACCTTCTGCCTGCAAGGCAGAGGCTTAACCCCTGAGCCACCTCTCCAGCCCCCAGATTCTCATATTTAGCTCTACCTTTTAATATTTTATCTCTCCTCCAAATAATGGCTTACTTATTAAAAATAATATTATTGGGGCAGTATTGATTAAAAAGTTGTTAGATTCAAACTTCTAGCAATGTGTAAAAATAGACAAAATGTAACAACATACAGCTGCTATGTAATGTGAACCAGTGAATATTTTAAGTGATGAATTAAGTAAGCAAAGTTAAAGGAATTTTTTTTACTATTGATATTTATAGTTCATCTTTTTAATGGCTATTTAAGAATTAAAACAATTATATCTATATAAAAATGCGTGTATTCATGAAAAATATTCTGTGAGTTCTCCTAGCAGCTGCTAAAATAGGCTAATTACCAAGAACCCACACTAATAATGAAGGAAGTGAAAGAGTATGTTTTTAAGTGAAATAAAACATGTGTATCATTGCATAAATATTTTTACCACAGATTTCAATGAACATATGCTTCATGAACTAAGAACAGGCATGAAGAGATCAAAAGTGCTAATTTGAAGAGAATATTATGATAGTTAAAAGCTAAAACACCTACTCTGTCTTCTAATAAATTGGAGTGTTACTACATGAAATACTACATACTACAGCCCAACATCAGGCTCAGCTCAATACAATTTAGATAGGTATATACTTTTTTAATAAATAATAAATTTTATTGTATAAAAAAACTGAACTCTTGGGGCTGGAGAGGTGGCTCAGGGGTTAAGCCTCTGCCTTGCAGGTGGAAGGTCCTGAGTTCGGATCCTAGACCCCACATATAGACACGGGTTGGAAGCGGGGAGACCTGTTTTTCTGGTCCTGGTAAGGCAGAGCCTGTGAATCCCAGGCAGAGTAAACAAGGAGGAGGTGGAGGCGGTCCATGGTGGCTCCTGAATTTGTCTGTGCTTCTACACACACACACACACACACACACACACGTGTGTGTGCACACACGCACAATTGAATAAATAATAAAAAAAACAAAAAAACTGAACTCTTATCAGTGATAACTTGTTGTTTAGGCATTGGTAGAATCAACCCCAAAAACAAACCGCAATGATGGATTTGGTAATTTGGAGGCTGTGCATACAGAAGTGAGAACTATAAATTTATAAACACTAAATGAACACACAAAATGGTTAGATTTGGGAAAGAAAAATCATATAGTGAAGTTTAAACAGTAAATGTGAGAGAAGACACAGTGAGGCCACATAGGCCTGCTGGACAGCAGTGCGCAGGGATGTCTTTCTGACTGTATTAGAAGTTGTTGATTTATGAAAAGCAGGTTATTCTGGAAGTAACTAAAAAGAGAAATGTAGGCTGAACCTATATGGCACAGAGTAAGTTAACCAGTAGGAAACAATATTTGAGAAACATTAATGAAAACACAGGACAGTAATTTCAAGAAAATAGTACAAGCCAAGGATAGAAATCCACAATTCATAAGCACTAGCAATTCTGGTCACCTCCTTCTGACTATAGTTGATCCATTACAAGGATCATCTCTTTCGAAACTCTCCTCATATTCACCGTTTCTAGTTACAATGTTTTTTTTTCAATCCATTAATGTTTTCCAGTATTTTTTGATACAGAGGTTAAACTCATTTTAATTACTGTCTAAGAATTAAAGCAAATCACTTACAAAATTATAAATAATATAAATAATATAAAATACACTTAGCTATTAAAGAAAAATATTCTATGATTTCTCTTAGTAGTTATTTTTTAATTAAGATAAATAAGTAGTTGAAATTAAACTAATTAAGAGAAATTAGGAGAAAGAGAACGATACATACAGAGGAAGCTGGTAATGAAACCATTGTCAATTACTGCATCAAAGACAAATGTTGGACTAAAACAGGCCAAAGCAGCTGAAAATCAGCAAGAAACTGCTGATCTCCTACAGAAAGGATACACAGTGTATGGGAGTAAAATAACCAGACTGACGAGGTTGAAATAAAACTGTATGTATAAGATGTTTTTGATGGTACAAAAAATAATAATATGGACAATAAGCAGTAGGAAGATGGACAAAAGGATTAGAAAATAGCAAAGATAATATAACTGTAGACTAAAGGACAAAGCTTATCAAAAGCAAATATTAGCCTTAAAGGAATCCATAAACATGGCTGCTTTGTTAAGACAGAAATAAAGATGAATCCATTTATGGACATTATGGAGGAAGCCAAAAGGAAATACAGCGATTTCATATCTGGTGAAATGAGACTGTATGTAAATTGCAGGATGTAATTCTCAACTAACATATGTAAACCTCAGCTAATGAGAACTGGAAGATGGGGATTTAATACAGAGAACTTCACGCACCCTCAGGTTTGGAACGGCGATCAAAGAAATGAGAAAAAAGGCGCTGAAAGATTGCTCAGTAGGGACAAAAGTTCAGGTGACTGAAAGACTTAAAAATCCATCATGAGCCTCAGCAAAATTAAACCTTTCTCGCTGAAAGATTGCTCAGTAGGGACAAAAGTTCAGGTGACTGAAAGACTTAAAAATCCATCATGAGCCTCAGCAAAGTTAAACCTTTCTCTCTAGCATTATTACGGGGGCTCTAACAGGGGGGGCTATTCATAAAGACCAGAACAGACAATTATCTGAAAATAGTCAGGGATAATAAGTTCTCTCAGCTTAATATAGAAATAAACTGTCACTTTTTTCATTTACATGCAAGCTGCACAACGTGACATCTCGATCAATGGACAACTACACATTAAAAACAAGAGTCAGAGAAATACAAATAAGTATTTGTATCCTAGACTGCCGAGAAAATGTGTGCCTAGATAATAGCTATTGGAATCAAATTAAACGATACATACAAAAACATCTTGTAAAACCATCTATAATCACTTTAAAACACCAATATTAAAGTCAAACATGTAGTTAAATACAAATAAAACTTTAAAAATTAGCTTTAAAAATGTTTTATTGAGCTAAGTGTGATTAGAAGGCAGAGGCAGAAGGATCAGGAACTGGAGGTTCCTGGGCTACAAATGAGATCCTGTCTCAAAAATTAACAAACAAACAAATGTTACTTTGATGTACATTAGATGAAAGGGGATAATTTAAGACTAACACTGTGAAAAATGTAAATTTTTAACAATCCACAAAGCTTATTAAAGCATAAGATACTTAAGTCAACTATTTTCTCTATATGTATGAATTGAGCACCACTAGATTCTAGCCTCTACATCCAGAAGCAGACTCCTAAGAAAAATCTCAAGTGTTTAACCTTCTTCCATGGTATTAATTAAGCAGTTCACATAATAACCATTTGAAGATGGTTTGGCCCAGAAATGACATATACTACGTAAACAAAAGTGCCCTCAAGGAAAAGTTTTCTATTTATTTTCTTAGTTGTTCTGCATGATACATACTTATGACAGCCTCTTCACAGCAATAGGAATAGTGTGTCTTTATATTCTATTGGCTTGCAGACGGACAAACACAAGAGGTACTAACCGGGCAGTGCCATCTGATGACGACGTAAGGATGTAGCGATCATCTTTAGACCAGCAGAGGTCATAAATGATATTGAGGTGGCCACACAGTTCTCTCATGAAACGTCCAGAAGGAATTTCATACACTAGTAAATATTTAGAAATTAAGTTTGTTGAATAGTTTTAATCTAATAATATATAATTATACAACTTAGACAAAAATTAAACGCATCTGTTAAATTATGACCACAGATGTTTGCAATGCAACAAAATTTTAAAATTTACCCAAAATTTCTGTTCATTTGCTCTGCACTCAAGAATTTACTTACAAAGTTTTATATTATGCTAAAATTAGACAATATTCTTCATTTAATAGTCTCAATTGTTTTTATCTCCTCAAGAAAACCCCCAATAAACTTTGATAATCAATTTTGTGGTCAAATAATAAATGACATTTACATTACAATTCACTTCAAATACTCTATAATTTGAGGTTTCATGAATAATGTACTATTTTACTTTAAAATTGGCTCATTTTTAACAACACTAATTATTTAAAGCAATCTAAAACTTATACTTGGCTGTTGTCAGGAAGAAATCGAAATAAGAAAATGACAGAGAGGAAGGGGATAAGCAGTAATTCAATCTGAAAAAATAATGTAGTTCACGCTGCTTCATACTCAGGTATCTTACGCTAAATGCAATACAGAACCATTTCTAAGTTTATGCTGCCTCCTAGTGGTGAAATCAACTGCCCTGCAAAAAACTAAGTCACTTTGTTTTCAATTTTAGGACAGTATGTAACAAAAAAAATCTCTTAAAACTACAGAAATAATTTTTCTTGGCATCTTTGTTGGCTTTCTTATAAGAATAAGCCTTCTCTGAATCATTTATTAATATTCAACTACATGAAAACTTAGTGGACGTTCACAATTCAAATTATCATGGCTATGAATATGAGCACAAGGGTCTAAAATTTCCCATGAGATTTATCAATCCTTCAGGTTTCTAAATATCTATATAAAATAGAAAATATTACAAAAATTCTTACACATCTGATCATTCTATTTCTTTATGAACAGTTATAGTAACCATTTTTTTATTTGAAGAGATCTGTTTAAATTTACTGGTTTTGGGCATTATTTAGGATTTCAATGAATTTTAAAAATCAATGTCTACTATATGCACTATAATTCAAATAAACAAGTAGGATTATTTCTCACATATAATTGGATATCCATCTCGACTGGCACAGGCTGCTGCTAATATTCTTCCATTGTGGGAGAAATCAAGACAGAAACACCCTCGTTCTCCTGCGTTTAGTGAGAAGAGGTGCTTATTTGGAATGCGACAAGCCTAGAAAATATACATTTGAAAACATGAATTAGGAAACATTAAGATAAACTTGCACTACTGTAGAGTGTGTTCTAAAGTTCTACTGCACTATACAGGAAGAGTGAGTGTAAGCGCAGTGATGAAACGTAACTGCTACACCACCATCAAGCCCTTACCTGACCAGGCAGCCTTTTCCACTTGACTGTTTCCGTGGAGTCCTCTAATCCAGGTTCTGTGTCCACAGAAGTGGACTCACGGTGACGTTCACAGTACACTGGTGTACCTTTTTCCTCCTGAAGGGCCATCATAGAGCGGAAAGATGGCTTTATCTAAATATATTCAAAATGAGAGAATTTATATAAAGTTACTTTTCTTTTTCCTACATATATACATTTTCTCAATATTGAGAGAAACAGTCTGGAAATGTTTTCACAATACAAACCAGAAAAAATTCTCTTTTTATTTGTATGCTATTTTAAGTGAAGTAAAACTGACCTGAAACTATAATTCTATCATCAGAATGCAAAGCAAATTTGGGTTAAAAATAGAATCTAATAGTTGTAATGAAGTGGTGTGACTTATTTTTATTATATTATTTTGTTTTTGCTTTTCTGAGATAGTTTCATGAAAACCAGTGTCATGGTTTGAAATGTATCTCCCACTATCTCATGTGTCTGGGAAGGTCATGGCACTTTGAGAGGTGGAGCCTTGCTGGAGGAAGGTGGTCACAAGGGACGGGCCTTGAAGTGGATTAGTCCCACCCTACCTCCTGGAGAAGTCTGTTTTTGTAGCTAGCAGTTTTGTAGATGGGATAATCTAGGCCTCGTCCAGCTTCAGTCTCTCTAGCCATGCTTCGCCCTCCCTGAAAAGACTGTATCTCCCCTCTGGAACAGTAAGCTGAATAAATCTCCCTTTCTTCCTTAAGTTGCTTACTTTCGTTGTTTTCTCACGGCAACACACAAGAGTAACTAATACAACCAGGCTGTCCTAGAACTTGCTATGTGCCTGAAGCGGCCCTTGAACTTTTTCCTTCCTTCTTTCTTTCATTTTTTTTGTAATTAAACCAAATGTACTTGGAGGTTTGAAGGTGGGGAGGGGCCAAAGCTGTTCTCTGATCTGACATCCTCAGCAGGACAGAACTCCCTGAACTTGTTACTGAATTGGGCCTTGAATTTTTGATCCTGCTGAATCACCTCTCAAATGTTGGGATTATAGCATGTGCCACAATGCTTGGATGGATACAATGTTTTTTTTTAAAATACAGTGTTTTCCATAACACTGCCCTGCTGTATACAGTTCTTCATCAGTATCTAGCTGATGTTATGTCACAGCTTGGATATAACACAATGTTTCTGGCTTAAAAGAAACACTGAAATAATATAAGAAAATCAAAGCTAAGGTCTTGAAAATTATCCTAACAGATATCTGTGACAGAAAAGTATCTTCAAAGATTCTATATCAAGCCTACAAAAAGATATTTAATCTATCCTTTGATAGATTCTGTCTAACTCCATTCAAACCAACGAAAATCATTTTTGTGATTTCAGGATAGAAAATCAGCTACAGATATGCAACTTAGTTGAAAGATTAATATTTTATAAAAAACAACGACAAATGCTTTTCATTTCAGAATTAACTCTGCTGAGAAAACAGCTATTAGAATTATTAGTATTGGTTATGTGAATGCCTCTAGTGTGAAATGTGTAGTCTACAAACTAAAATCCATGTATCAAATTTGGCTGAGTCCCTGTAAATCAAGCCTAACTGTTACTCTACATGTCTATAGAACTGTTGTCAAAGTACAATGATGGTGGTTGTGACAGAGACCATCTGGCTTATAAAGCCTAAAATATCTTCTTTCTTGCCCCTTTATAAGAAAAATATTTTAGTCACAGCTTTGCATCCTTCTAATTTCAAAATGCAAAATTAAACCAAAGCATTTTTCATGGACTTCAATTTTAGTTTATTTAAATATCTTTTTGGTATCAATTATTGTAGGCTTGATATATAATCCTTGAAGATACTATTCTGTCACAGAAATCTGTTAGAATAATTTTCAAGACCTTAGCTTTCCAAATGGAATACACACAAACATACACACAACACACACACACACACACAGAGTCATCCTAATTTTAGCAACAAAGATATAAATTTACATATGCTATTAACTTACACAGTCTGGAACTTTCAGTCCTCGTACAGTTACATACAGTGTTGATGGATAACGATTTCTTGGACATTGGGACCACCATTCAAAAATTTCAACAACATTTAACTGAGTTCGAGGTTTAGTAGGTGGGTAGTACAGCTGCAAGCGGAGTTTTGAATTGATATTCGCATTTCCATTGGCCCCAAGAAGCTTAAACAAAGAATTCACGGAAAATATTATCTTTTTTGAACAAAAACACAGTAGCATAGAGTCAAAAGCTGAATTTTAAAAAGACTGATAGAACATATTGAAGTTCCTTAAATTTATAAAGCAAAAGACAGAAAACTGATACTGAGGTAAGTACATAAACAGTTTCAGATCGCTTTGACGAAAGAGAGAGAGAGAGAGAGAGAGAGAGAGAGAGAGAGAGAGAGAAGGAGAGAGAGAGAGAGTGTGTTTTGGGCGGGGGGCAGCACTGGGGGTTGAAATTACACAGCTCTCCCTAGCTCTCATTTATTTCTTGAGAGAGTCTCACAAGGATGTCTAATTTTGCCTAGAACTTACTCTGGGGGTCAGGCAGGCCTTCAGCCTGTGATCCTCCTGCCTCAGCTTTCCCAATAGCTGGGACTACTAGCCTGTACCAGTGAGCTCAGCTTATTATCTGTATCTTTCATGTTAAAATTCTGTTTTAGTTTTTTAGAAATTAGAATCATTTAAAAAAAAACAATTCAAAATATTATTTTCTTTTTCTCAATATGTTAGTCTACTTTTAAGGTAGACTTTTTAATAGACCTTTAATTCAATAGACCTTGGAAAGGTCTATTATGTTAAACAACATAAACAAATAAAAAGATTATTATGAGAAAAATTTAAAAATTCTTGTAACTCAGAATAAACCTTTTTTTCACTATACCACAAATACTATGTACTGAATAGGAAATATTTGTAAATACTGTGTCTGCTGTAAGTTTGGAATAAAAACAGATGCAAGTGACAGTTTATAGAGTTTGAAGGTAACGTAATCTGTAAGAATAAGCACTGAATACGTGAGACATATTTAATAATTGCTATGACTGATACAACTTGGAAAGTTAAAAAAATTTGTTACATAAAAGTGAATTATCTTCTTTCCCCTGTAAATAGTATGGGAAGGTGTGTAGAAAAAGGTATTAACATTATGTAAAAGAATGGGTTCAGATGGTACTTTGGTTAGTGACTCCTAAGACCCCTGGAGAATTGTTTCATCATCATAGCTAACCTGGCTGCTGTTCAGTAATTTGATGGCACCTCTCCTGCAGCCTCTCTCTAGTTTACATGAAATATTAAACATTTCGACTGGGCTTTCACAATTGTGGGATAAGAAGGATAAGCAAAAGTACATATGGTCCTTAAAGATAAAAAAATACTATGAAATCTATTGTTTCCTAATTGTAGTAAGTACAATTGGATTCTGTTAATACTGACAACTGAGTTGGAAAGTAAGTTCAATTCTTCATTTATTAGTGCTCTGAATTTGTCAGAAATTCTCACATTTCACAGATACTTACCACACATTTAAAGAATGGTGGACATAGTGTTTTTGTAAGACTTTTTACAATTCAAATTTATATGAAAGGTTTATTAGAGCTTGAGTATGCAACTCTACATCATCACACTCTTATCTTGGACACCAACTCCTTATGACACCACAATGACTTGGGAAAATATGGAGCAACAAATTTGGAGGTTTAAAATGTTTTAGAGTGGATGAAAACATACCTTAAGAAAAGCCCAGGCAATCTTCCGAAAGCCACATTCTTGGTTTTGAACCTCAGAATTATTCTTAATTTCATCCATGCTTAAAAAGTCAAGAATCTGCATATAAGTTTAAGAAATTATTTTACAGAATACTAGACAGTCTAAAATGTAATATTTTATGATGATATCTTAGATTTTTTAAGTTGGATACTTAAAAATGTTTCCCTGATAAGGACCAAAAACCATTTTTGTCATTTTATTTACTTTAATTGACTATTGAGTCAGTTTTTCTGACCTCTTTATCTTTTATAACTCTACCTTCTATTATGGTTCATTTCAAGTACAAGGCAAAACTGCTAATTCAAATGTGACAAGACATATCAATTATCCTGATTTGATTATTATACTTTATATACACTATCAAAATAGCCTATCATAAGTACATATTTTTGAATTACCTCAAATATAGTCTAGACACAAATACATAAAGCCTAGAATTCTTTTAAGCTGTGCACATTTCTTATGTATCTGGCAAGTTTTTGCTCAAACAGCTGAGAATTTGAAAAACCCAGGGTTCTATTTCTGGGTCCTTACTTGGACCAAGTTCCTGAAGTTAGGGTTTCCTAATTGGATACATGTTATAACTAGTCTTCTCAAGAGATTTGTTTCCTGCTTCCATCCTGCCTGCATAACAAGGATGAAGGACTTGCAACCTATCTGCCCTGGACACTGGATTCTAGGACTTGTCAGAAGCTATCACCTGGACTGCTAATGCTTATAAATACTCAGCTGACATAAAAAGTCTTTAAAGAAAATTGCTTCACAATCATAATTGGACTTTACATGCCCTGCGCAATGTCCCAACACACTATTGTCCCCACAAAGTCTAGCATTTGCTAAAAGCACCAAGATCCTTGGAGGCAAGGGATTGACAGCCAAAATAGTGTTCCTATGCTTAAGGGAAACACAGGAAAGGATTCAGGGAAATGCCGCTGGGTCCTTGTATGTCATCGGAGAGGAGGACCCAGAGGACAGTCAGGCATGCACATTAAAGGATTCTCCGGGGATTGGGGGAGGGGAGGCACTGGGGGGTGGGGAGGGAGGGGTGAGGGGAGGGCGAGCAGAGGGGTGGGGGGAGGAGGAGGGAAGGAGGGAACTGGTGTACCTATTAAGTTTGTATGAGCGGAGATAATAAAAAATGTTAAAGTCTCAAAAAAAAAAAAAAGAAAATTGCTTCAGCAACAATGTGGATTTCTATCACCTCTCTTCTTCAGAAACTTAAGCAAATTTTTAGACTCAGTGAAAAACACTAACCACATAGAAAAATACAAAGGCAAAGTAAAAACAATTTGTAATGCAAACCATTAGATAATCACCATTTTTTTTAGATAAATTTCCTTTACATAAGTCTTATCTTATCCTAGACATTCTTAAATATATGCATGTAAGGGACTACAAATCTAATAAATGATATTTCACAAATTAATTTCATATGATGTGTAATAGGTATCTATGTCTTCACAGATACAGAAATGTACATATATATCAATATATACATTATGTTAATTGCTCATGATAAACACCATAAATTAAATAAAATCATAATTTATTTCAACAAATTAATTGAAACTTAGGTTCCTTAAATATTTTGTTACTATAAACAGAACTAAAATAAATATGGAGCTGTTGTTTCCCCTTAGGATAAAAAGTTAGGAATGGAATAATTGAAAAATTTCTGATAGACATTATATATTGTCCCTTAAAAAGCAGAAATATAAAAGTAGTCACATAAAGTATAATATGTCAAAATTTAAGAAAGAGTTTTTAATGTAACAATCTATAATTTTTTACTTTTTTAAAATTCTGAGATACAGTTATAGTCCTCTTTAAAAAGCATAAAAATCACACATATCATAATCTAGATGCACTATAAACATATATACACAACCCACAAGTTGAAGATCACAGAAGCATCGTCACACAGTCATCAGCTCTGGTCGTGCCAGGCTCCTTGCAGTTCCCATGCTAAAATTCTCTGGCTTGGTTAAAATGGAAGAGAGGCTTTCTCAACTTCTCTATGCTTATGGCAAGAGAACACAAGCTACAGAAAAGAAATGTGGTATTCCAGGCTCTAGTTATGAACTATAAATCACCACACAGAAAATTGGAGTAACTAAGAGGAAATCACTTGTACTTTAAACCTTTAACCATTTCAGTTTAAAAAAATTGAACACGTTAGTTCAAAATGTACCTGATTCACAAGGCTTTCAGATTGTTCTGACCCTCTACTTCAGAATTGAGAAGTTCATCATTTTTGATTATATATTATACTGCTTAGTCAAATGATTTGTGTATTTTTTTATCTAGGTGGTATGCTTATTCTTAGGCAGTCTAATATAGTTAATGACTTTGCTCTTTACGAAATGGATTCAGAATAGATTAGATTTATCACTTTAGTTAATAGTCACTGGGTTGCTGCAAAGATTAAGAGATATTCTAGAGCAGGCCAAATAGCTAACTCCTGTCATTATTAGTGCCTAGGAAATGTTCTGTCTTCATTCAAAAAAAGCTTCTTACCAGTACCTCAATGGCATACTGCAAACACTAATATCTAATGATTAAATTCTCACATTACTTTGCTGAATTATGAAGCTACTGAATTTATTAGTACTGTATATTTGTATCATTGAAGGTTTACTAAAATTTAGTTTTCTCTCTTAAATTCATACCTCAAAGAACAGGATGACTTTTGGGCTCTCCTCAGAATCCCGAAGCAAATAGGGAAAATTTTCATTAAATATAATTTGTTCTTCCCACTCAGGAAGTCTTGACTTCAGCTGCTTAAAATCATAGGGCTGAGTCATAATAGGAAGAATGTAATCCACGTTGTCTTTTTCATAGTAAGATGAAACAGGACGCTCACTGTTCAAAGAAAATATTTTCATTATAACAACTCATTTCAGTTCTCAGAAGATGAGAAATATATTGCACATATATGTAGAATAAAGGATAGCTATAATGACACAAAGCTAATATTATGTTCTTTATCTATCTAGAAAGTTATGTTTTCTAAAAAATTAAAATGATAGTGCCTTACTATCATCAGGCATTTATATTATTAGCTGGAGCCACTGACATAATTCATTACAGAAACAGAATGTGAAAATATTATTACACCTTTATTATACAGAGATGAATTACAGTAACTCTTTCAGAATGTTAAAGCTTATGATAAAAAGCAAAATAAATTTATTTAAATAAAAAATGAGCACAACTTTGTCAAACTTACTTATTTCCTTTGTATATCCAAAGACAACTAAATGAGTAAATCAATTTCTTCAACAGTCACCATGCTTTCTTCACTTACTACTACTCTTCCAAGCAAGTAACTTATCTGAATAGTATAATCTAGTGTAATGATTTGTTTTATTATACTTCACATCTGAACCTTAAGCATGTATTCCCTATAAAAGTAATCTTAGGAACAAAACAACTCAAACTTCAATTACCTCACCTGAAGCTTAGGTAACATGCTAATTGAAATGGAAAAGTAAAAGGCTATAAAACTATAACATTTACAAGATTTGCAGTGCAAACTTTATGGTGCAAATTATAAATCTGATAGACTCTGTACATAAAATGAACTGATGTTCTTTGTTTCATCTGCTAAGCATAATTGGTCAAAAGGTTGATAAATACCTAAACCTAAAAGACCATTTTCTGATAAAAATCCATACCTCGAGGCCAACTGATTTTCAATTATTAATGGCAGAATAAATGATTTTTATTGCAGACTGTTTCAGTTTTAAGGCAATGTAATTAAAAAAATTACCTATCATCTTTCTTGACATACTGGCCAGTATTCGCATCAACCACATGAATTTTTACCATTGGGTGAGAAATCATAAAATCTGACTTAAGTCGATCAGTTCGGTGAATGTAAACTCCCAAGACAAGATCATCATCAAGTAAACATTTGGGAAAAACTGGGCTGTCTCGGCTTGTTATTTCATGAACACCATCACCATTAACCTCTTCATTATCATCTGATGCTGTGTGAAAGCAAAATCAACATTATTATTATTTTCACTGTTAGATTTACATACAATTAATCTTTATGATCAATGATTAGTTTACTTTTTTAATAAAAGAACTTCAGGGGAAGACAAAGGCCAAACAGCAGCACACTGCAAACTGGAAGTAAAACACTATTTACTAACGCATAAGGTCAGCTGCTAAAGCACTCTTGTACAAGCCTGAAACCAGAGCTCTGATCAGGAGAGCAAAGAGTAACAAACAAACAAATACAGAAACTGGCATAGTGTCTGTAATTCCTATGTGCCTTTGGAAAATGGAAAGTAGAGACTTTAAAGAATTTATAGAAGCTCTCAGGACAGACAGCTTGGCTTACACAGTAGCATTAAAAAGACTCAGTCTGCAATAGGGAGAAAGAAAAGGAACAACATTCAAAAGATTGTCCTGGAGCTCTAATGTGTGTTTGCACACCATCTATAAACACAAACTTACACACACAGAAGAAATAAACAGGATGAGCAGTCTTTACTTTTTTTCCTAAGAACGACAACATCACAAAAGAAAAATATCAAAAAACAGTATTATTCAGGTACTTTCCATATAAAACTTGATTAATTTGTAAATGGAATTTCTACTTTTTTGGGGGGGATGGTACTTGGAATAGAACCAAGGACCTCATGCATGAGAAGTAAGAACTATCTCACTGAGCTATAAGCTAGGCCTAGAATTTCTACTTTTGAATGGGATGTTATAGCATGCAGTTAAGTCACTGCTTTGGATAAAAACAACTAGAAAATGAAAAATTGCAAAATTAATTTAATGGTGTACGGAAAGTACAGAAACACTGTATATTACACGGAATAAAATGTGTATCACATAGTCTTTCAGATGCTATAAACATTCAAAATTTGAAAATTCTGAATAAGAGATATTCCTCAAAAACATTTCATATCAAAGCTACTAGGAGAGTTAGTGAGTGGTGGGGTTTATGTCTTGAGTTTGAGACTGAGCTCATGGTGAGATTATTCTGTCTTAAATTAAAAAAAAAAGCTTTCAGAAGAATTACATAATATGAATTAGATAATACTCTGACCCATGTTAAATAATCACTTTTTTCCTGCCAGGCATTTCAGGAAAAAAAAAAAAAAACAATCAATAAAAACAACTCCAAAAAAATGGAAAATTTTAAACATTTCCAAATTCTTAGAAGACCACAACTTTTTATAGTGAATTCAAGACACACAAACTTACACACACACACACACACAGAGAAAAAAAACCAGGATGTCCCCTAAGAAAGACAACATCACAAAAGAAAAGGGCCAAAAAGCAAGGACAAATACAAATCCATCTCTTTCATAACCATAAATATAAAAACCTTAGGGTATAAGTCAACAAAAGCATTCATGCAGTAGACTGAAAAGACAGGAGCAAAAGGTGGAGGAGATAACTCAGTGGTAGAGCATTTGCCTAACATGTCATGGACCTAGGTTCAAACTTTGCTTTTGAAAAAGAAGAATAAAGAAAGAAAAATAAGACATCATATATCACAATCACATCCAAACTCACCTGGAACAGAAAAATGGTTTAATATTTCAGTACCAATTGTCTACATTTGCAAAATGTTTTGAAATCTATATTACACCAATACAATATGAAAAAATATTTGACAACACTCAAAATCAACTCATAACTAAAAAAATAAAACCTTGTAAAACTAGGAACATAAAAAATCTGATAAAAAGTATTTACAAATCATATTCAGATATGAAATAATGAAAATGTCTCCTTAAGACTGGTAACAAAAGCATATTTGTAATCACTAATTGTATTGAAGTCTCTAATAAAAGTCTTAGCCAGTATTGATGCAAGAAAGAAGAATAAAGAATAAGGACTAAATAAGACTCTGGTTACTAACAGACCAATGATGACATGTAGAAAACTCTAAATCATTTAAGAATGAACTCTTAAAAATAGGGGAAAGAAAAGAATCTGCATTAGCAGTTAGGACTTTGGTTACTGCTATGGATAACCAATTTGAAAGGGATTCCAGGAACTTTTGGGTGCTAAAGCTGTTCTATTCTTTGATTTGGTGATTTTATAGGTATGTTCAGTTTGTGAAAATTCACTAAACAATGTATTTGTGGTAAGAGTACTTTTCTGTATGTACATTATACTTCAGCAAAAGTTGTTAATACTTTTCAATTTTTTTAAACAAAGGCCATAAAACATAACCAATTACTTGTATTAAGAGCCACAACTTCTAAAATTACTGATTACAGCTGAAGGCAAAAAGCAGAAGGAAAGATACAAAGGAACACTTAAAAAAAAGGAGAGAAAGGGAAAAGGCTCAGTCCCAGGCTGAGGAAATGGGATGACACAGTACACAGACATGTAGCCTTAACATCTAAAATGTTTGCTGGCTATGGGCAGGCTTTAAACATCTGAGGAAGTTATGGTTCAACTCAATGGTTTGCAAAGGAAATTTCTATTTCACAGCAGCAACTACAAAGTCAGTAACATGGTAGAGTTGAAATAAATTAAGAACTAGAACAAGAACAGGAACCAAGAACTCATAATAAAAACTCATTACAAATAGATACCTTAATCCAGATGAGTTAAGAACAAGTACCAGGTACTTTATATTCACTTAGTGTAAATTATTCCCTTTCATTTTAAGAATTATATCTGTTAAGACACAATTTTCATTTAATATAAAGTAGCAAACCTGTTTTTGTCTTCTTTTTCATTTTTTTGGGTTTGGATTTTGTATTATCAGGTATGTTGTCATCTACAGTTTGTTCTGCGGGGCTTACTTCATCCTCTTTTTGAGTATCTGAAGTAACGACCCCAAGTGGACATTCCTTGTTTTGTTTACTTTCAGTTGTATCATCACCACGGGTCAATGAGCTGCAATATAACCAGAGGAAAAGTGATTACAATGCATTCTTACTACAGTTATTGTGAATGATGCAACAGAGTGAAAGGCAAACAGAAACAAGGGTAAACAAGGATATTTTCTTTTTTAAAATACAAATATCATCCAGTTGATATTTTCTTACATAGTAAGACATCTAGCTGTCACATTAGGGATGAGTTAATATTTTATATGTGGTAAAGAGCAAACTTAAGCTAAGTTCTAAACCACATGGAATAATTCAAACACTCTGCAGCCCCAGGCATAAGGGCCTGTAAGTGAGAACGACAGGGTCAATTTTAATTATGCTAGCAATAAGACACGTTTTTAATGATGTTATCTACTACTGAAAAAAGCCTAGAATACCAAATTGTCAATAGTAAACTTCTTTTGTTAAAGACTACAGATACCACTCAAAAACTGAAACTAGGGGGCTGGAGAGATGGCTCAGGGGTTAAGCTTCTGCCTTGCAGGCAGAAGGTCCTGAGTTTGGATCCTACACCCCATGTATAGACGCCCGGCAGAAGCGGACGCAGCCTGCGTTTCTGGTCCTGGTAGGGCGGAGCCTGTGAATCCCGGGGCAGAGTATTGTGGAGGAAGTGGAGGTGGTCCATAATGGTTCCCGAATTCGTCTGTGGTTCTACACACACACACACACACACACACACACACACACACACACACGCACAATTGAATAAATAATAATAAAAAAATTGAAACTAATACAGTGCTTTCTTGAGATGACTTTTTATATTTATCAGTGTAAAGTACCTTATTTCAGATTTGGACAGGACTAGAACTTTCTTCTTTTTCTTTTTTCTTTTTTCATTGCTCAATTTGTTATCATTCAATAAAGTATCGGAGGGAAAATAAGTCAACTGCTCTTTCAGCTTCTTTCTTATTTTCTTCTTAATCTCCTTGGCCATTTCCTCAGCTACCTGGAGCTGATAGGCCTCTATCAGTTCTTCCCCTTCCAACTCATTCTTTTCTCGTCCTTCATTGGCTTTATCCTCTGACTGCGACTTGGTTCGCACTTTCTGTTGTGTAGAATCCACCTTCTCTGGAGTTTCTTGCTCCATTTCCTGGGTGGCCTTTGTAACTTTCGTACTTGGCTTCCCTTGCTTGTCCTCCTCTACGCGAACATCGTCGTTTTGATCTTCGGCTGCTGGCTGCACATTCCTTAGCTTTTTTGTGTCTCTCATGTTTTTCTCTGGGTTGTTGCTGTTAGTACAACTTATATGACCACTTTGAGCTTCTTTAATATCCTGAAGATTATTTATTTTTGACTGTGGCAAACTAGAAAAAGAAGCAAAAAAAATCAGTCAAGCACAGTTCAAATATGTAAGCATAAAAACAATGATTAATGCTTATAGTGTGGGAAGATTGCTTAGTTTCCCCTTGAATAGAATGTTACTGTTCTGGAGCACGAGATGAACATTCTCTCAACTTACATTCCTGGCATTCAATCAGCAAATTCAAAAAGTGACCAGAGATTAAAAGAGTTACTTCACATGGGGAAAAAACATGCTGAAAAACTTCTCAGAGCTGAACTAAGAGCTCAAAATACAAATGCCATTTCCATACTTGTAGAATGAACCAAGCGCCAACTCTGATACAGGATAGTTAAGTAGCTGATTAAAGAGCCGTGGACCATAAAACAAGTTTCCCAGCAGAAAACACACATTATTTATCTTGCCTAATAATTAAACTCTAAAACTTACAGGTTTAAGATCGACCTGCAATTACTCTAACTGTATCAGTAAAATACTAAATATTAAATACTATTAAATTGAAGACAAGTAAATATTGTACCTCTTTCTCCAACAAAAATTATTTGAAATGAGAGAAAAAAAATCAACAAAAGGCTGAAAATCATAAAGGAATGATAGAAGTTAGAAAATAGAGACATTCCCTGAAGGTTTTTTTTTTTTTTAAATAGGCAAGATAAGATTAATTAAGACTTTTCCAGAGCTGCATGATGGCACATGTTTATCATCTAAAGCACATGCCTACCATCTATCTAGACAGAAGGATCATGACTTTGAAGCAAGCCTGGGCTAAGTAATCCAATCCTACCAGAACAAGCAAGCAAATTACCCTAAACTCAAAACTACAAGAGTAAGGAGGAGGAGAACATCTGACAATGGCCACCTGAGAAGCTGGGGTTCGCAGCTACCTGTCAATTGTTTTAAGTAGTTATTTCCTCCCACTCACTGATTAAAAAATAGTTAAGCACTGAGAAAGGGATGCATACTTCAAGTTATTACAACATCAATATGCAGAAGCAGATTATGTTAAAAAAAAGCCGATAATAGAAGAAAGATTCTCATACATAATACTGAGTCAAAAGCTACAAGATAGCACAATGAAGGTAACCTATAGAATCCATCAAAACAGAAAAACTACAGACAGAAAATGAATAGCAAAAACAAAGTAAGACTAAAATAAATATGGATAAATAAAAAACATATTGAACAAAAATGAACTGTAAGTACTAGAAATAAAATTTTGAGTGACAGAAATAAAAACTTAACAAATGTTTTGAAAAACCAAGTGAACAAAATCTAAAATGTTCTAAGCCAAAACCAAACTGAAATTCCTGGAGGTGGACTAATTTACCAATACTGAAGTTCAAATTTTGAAATTCCCAAGTTTAATGTATAATGTGATTGGAAATAGAAAAATTTCTAAAGAACTAGTATTTCAAAATACATGTGAATAAACAATACTCTCATGTTCACCTAAATATTTTTAACATTTATTTAATGTGTGTGTGTGTTTGCACTTATGTGTCTGTATATATCAGAAGCACAATGTGTGCCTGTGGAGATCTAAAGGTGGCGTGGGAAATCATCCTGGATTGCTTTCCTCAGTTTTGCTTTGCTATGGGGGTTTCCCAGGCTTCACATTCCACGACTGGCAGTGAGTGGAATTCTACCCAGTGTTTTTACGTGGGATCTAGGATTTGAATTCGAGCACTTCTCCTTTCAAGGCAGAGACTTAAATGCTGAGACCCCATCTAAATATTTCTATATTCTGTTAAGGATAAATTACGAAGCCATGTGTCTTGCAAAACTATCATAATCTAATGTACTAAAAACAGTCCCTCTTTTAAAAAGCTTAATTTTCATATATTTTGTTTTTATAGATACAATGATTTAAAACAGTACAAATATTTAAAAAAAGGAAAAAATGGAGAACATCAAAAGCAAAAAGAGTCAAAGCTCAGTTGTTTGCCTTCCACAATGAAAATATTGCTAAGCTTGTTTTGTTTTCATTAGTCATACTTGAATAACCTTGAATTTCCCTTATGCAAAAATGAGGCCTTATAACACATTTTTCTTTCTACTCTTTCAGAGAATACCAGAAATGTGCACCAACATACAAAAACCACAAGGACAATGCAGAAGGAAATAACTAGAAAAAGACAGCTCTTTGGAAAATGAAGAAAAATGTACGGTCTCAAAGAGTTTAAAAAATGAAAATGCAGAAATCTAATCCAGTTACAACGGTTTTTATAGTCTGTAATTTATGTTTTAGCTCTTACATATAAGTTTTTGATCCATTTCTAGTTACTTCCCAAACATGACAGAATCATAGTTTACACTATGCTCTGTATCAACAGACAATTTTCTAGGATTTTTTTTAAAAGATTATTTCCCTCACTGATAATTTTGGAAAGAACCAACTGACCAATTATCCTGACCAGAGGTAGGAACAACCCAGAATAAGATAGAAAAAGAAGTGTGCAAAAATCAATTGATCAAGTACAGACTGTGCCTATTTCTAGAGTGTTCCCACTCCAGAGGTATGTAACTACCTTTGTACCAGGTTATCTTGTTTACTCTCTTTATTAGTTTTATAATGAGTATGTTGCTTGCATACATCCTTCGATTTTGGTTTCATATTGCTTTGGCTCTTTTAGATTCAATGTTTATGTCTGTGAATAAGTTTTATAATTACATTTTCAGTTTAAAAATTTGCTGTAGTTTTGAATAGGACTGAACAGAATCAACACATCAATGTTTGAAGAATGAACATTTAATAACATTAATCCAAGACATATAATAAATACCTATATTCGGCACTTGGAGAATTTTTGGTATACGAATCTTGTACATTTTTCAACTCCTTTATCCTTGATTGCTACACTTTTTTTTTCTTTTCTTGAGACACTGTTCTATGCAATCCTGATTAATCTGGAACTAGTATTTATATAAGGTTGGCGTGATCTCCTGCCTCTGCCTACCAAGTGCTGAGATTACAAGTATAAGGCACCATGCCCTGCCTCATTTTTGCCATTATAATTTTAAAAATTCTAATTTAAAATTACTTGCATGAAAACACATTGATTTTATAATCTTACAGTCTATTAAAAATGTCATATGTATTTAGACTATTTTACTTTTTTCATCTTTTTAAATAAACATTTTTGCATTGTTGCACTGGTCAGTGTAGTCAATAAAATTGTGAATACACAGAGTGACAAGCTTAGGGATAAATATTAATTTTTCTTATTATTATATATGAAATTAGCTCTCATGTTTTTAGATGTTCTTTACTTAGGAAGTTCCTTTCTATTCTTGGTCACTTCAAAAATTGCAGGAAATACTTCTGAGTCCCTTGCCTATACTTAGGATGATTAAATGATTCTATTTAGTGATGTGATAGGGTGAATTGCAATATGCTTTCTAGTGCTGAACTGGTGATATATTCCTGGCATAAATTTCACTGGCCATAGTGTATTAAAATTGATTTTCTAGGGGCTGGAGAGGTGGCTCAGGGGTTAAGCCTCTGCCTTGCAGGCGGAAGGTCCTGAGTTTGGATCCCAGATCCCACGTATAGACGCCAGGCGGAAGCAGGGGCGGCCTGCGTTTCTGGTCCTGGTAGGGCGGAGCCTGTGAATCCCGGGGCAGAGTAAACAAGGAGGAGGTGGAGGCATCCATGGTGGTTCCCAAATTCGTCCGTGGTTCTACACACACATATATACATACCCACACATACATACACACATGCGCACACATGCATACACGCACAATTGAATAAATAATAAATAAAAAAAATTTTTAAAAATTCTCCAACCTCTTCTATTAAAAAAATTGATTTTCTAGTATTTCACTGAAGATGATTTAGTGTTTGTTCAAAGAGATACTGGTGGAAAACAACTTTTAGAATCTCTGTCTGGTTATGGTATCAGGGTTATTATAGCCCACAAAAAGGACTGCACAAGTAAATGTGCCCTCATATTGAACTGTCAGTGGGAATTTTATATTATTGATACATTACTTCTTCCTCAAATGCTTGATGAAATTTATTGACAATACTACCTTGGACTAATATTTTTGTAGGAAGGTTAAAAACAGATCATTGCACTTTGCATATTGCTAAAATTTTCATGATGAAATAGCTTATAGGAACAGGGATTTTTATTTTGGTTGTTGTTCTTGATTATCTGAAGCATTAGATCATACTGCTTTACTACAACCAGTTATGGTTAACAGCATGATTTCTCATGAACATCTATTAGACCCTGCAATCAGAGTAGATAAGGTCAGTTATACAGGCATGTCTGTGTGTCTGGCACCTCACACAGGACAAACAAAGATTAATTGGGTGATTTTCCCTGGTTAGCAATATATTATCACCCACTGTTGCTGGTAGACATCACTAAGACTATATACTCTGGTTTCTCCTGGACTGAGACCCATGTGTCTTTTTTGCTTTGCTAAGTTTAATATCCATACCTTTGTTGCAATACTTTTGTATGCAACCAGACAGTTAAAAAAAAAAAAGAAAAACAAAACAAAATAACAACAAAAAAGATCTTTCTCTACATTCTGCCTGTCTATGGATACTATGAAAGGAACCGTTATTGTGATCTAAAACTCCCTCAGGAATCTCACATTGGGAGCAAAGAACTGAGGCCAGCCAGAAGAGGAGTTTATCTCCCAAAAGAGATTGCTATATCTCTGACAACTCTGGAGGATAGTGGGCTGAAGCACACTTGGAACATTTTAGTTTTGTGCTCCTTCTGACTCCCCCTGCTATTCAAACTCTATCTCTTCTGTTGGACTTTCAAGAGGAAACAACTGGTATAGAAGAAGTCTTTTCCCAATATAACTATATTGAATAAATGCAGTTTTCAGCTTTTCAACAGCAATTTCAACTCTTACTAATGAGGGCATGTGGCCAAACCAGAAGCACAAACCTGGCTCTTGTGGCCTGTTATGGTATATCAGTCTTTCAGTACTGAGTCCCTCTAGTGAATTATTAAGTCTGAAGTTGGAACCTCCAATAATGTTGTCACTCTTTTAAAAAAGGATCTTCATTTTGATTTACTCAATATTTTCATCCTCTATTTGTGGCTTAAGTGGTTTGTACAGAGAGCTTGGTTATTTCTACTTTGATTTCGTTGTGGCCTAAAAACATGTTTGTATTATTTAAATTGTCATTTTATATCTGCATTCTTATTTAATTTCTAAATTTAAAATAAAAATATTTAAATCCCAGAATGGTACTGGTCATAGAAAGTGATCTACTTGGTACAAGAAAATCATTACTATTCTCTTACTGAGTACGATGTTTTTGAAAATTCAAAAAAGTTAAATTTCTTAAATGTTATTGTAGACTATTATTTTTTAACTTTTAAATTCCACTGCCAAGAGTATGTGTGTATGGGGGTGCATGCATATACGTATGCATGTGAGTGAGCACTCACAAGTGAAAGTACATAGGCAAGTGAGTGAATGTGAGGCCTGAGGGTGATACAGGCAATCAGTCTTGACTGTTTTTCTACTTTATTGGTTTTGTTGTTGCTGCTTGAGGCTGGATCTCTAATTAAATCCAGAGTTTGTTAAAAGGGCCAGTCTGACTAGTCACTTTGCTCTGGGAATTCCCAGCTGAGTTTCCCTTTCCTCCATCCCCCACATTCACAGCGAAAGCTCTGCTTGCTGATTACTGCCCCTCCCCAATCCCCCTCCCCAGTGGCCAACAGGCACTTGCAAAGCCTGAGGTTCCACACGTATCTAATGGGGACGGAAAAACTCACTTCCTTCAGTCCTTCCTTCACTCCTCCCACGAGCCCAAGTACTATAAAGCTTCACCCTACTTTCAGACTCCGATTCTTCCCTTTCCGAGAATTAATTAGTCCATGTAGCCACGTATTCATGTAATCAATAAACTTTTCCATTCCTTGTCCTTGGCATGGTGTGTTTGGGCCTTTTGTCTTTCATAATGGCACCAAAAACCCAGACTGGGGCACTCCTTCTTGGACCCCAGCAGAAACCATGAACTTGCCTGCCTGGATTTGGAACATATTCAACCAGGTTAGGTCCCAAGGTTCTGTTCGTTCTCTCTTTCCCTCACCCTTGCTGGTATAGCTCCCCCTTCCCTCTTAGCAAATGCTGGGGTTCCCCATTTTCCCCTGATCCCGTCCCTCTCAGCGAATGTCAGTGTTCTCAGGACCCCATTTTCCCTTCTCAACCTATTGGTCTCTGCTTGTTAGAGGTGTACTGGGTTTTTTTCCTTAAGGGCAGCCTGGCTTGGGAGTGTTTTTGCCTTGCAAGCACCTGGCGCGCTGATCATCCTCCGCTGGGTCCTTGACTGGAGTAGATTCCGCCCCCAGACAAGGAACACCTTCTGGAGTTCAAATCCTCAGCCTTTTTGGTCTCGACTCTTGTTCTCTTTTTTATTAATTAATTATTAATTAATTAATTAATTAATTATCCCCCAATCATACAAGCTCAATAGGTACCCTGGTGCTCTCCCTCCCTCCACCTTCCCCAGTCTCCCTCGCACCCTCCCCGCTTTTTCCCCTCGACACTCTGTTTTCTGGGGACACCTTGTATGCCTTGACAAATCAGGGGCTCTCATGTTTTTTTTCTTTTTTCTTTTCTTTTTTCTTTGTAACTTTCTGCTCATTCCCTGTGGACCTATTTGCTCCACCATTTTGAAAGTGTCACTTAGACTTCAAACATGACCACTCTGGCTTCTTTACCAGAGGCTGTGCCTTTGGATTTTCAAAAATCAGTCAGGCATCAACATGGCAACATGTCTTTCTACTCTCCCCCTAATCGCATGTTTGTTTTAAAGGTACAAATGATAGGCTTGGACCAGAACTACAAAATCTTGGATTTTAAGTATACATTTATAAATGACTGTGTACTGTCTACATGTAATTAATTGGGTGTTTATAGGACTTGCATGATATCAAAGCAGCTTACGATTGCCAAACTAGGCCCACTCTTTTTTTTTTTAAAGATGAGGTCTATCTGCTTTGCAAGCAGAAGGTCCTGAGTTCAGATCCCATGTCCTATATAAAAAATGCTAACCGGAAATAGTGACGGCCTGTACTTCCAACTCTGGTGGGTAGAGTCTGGGAAATCCCAGAGAGAAGTAGAAGAAGGTAGAGCCCCCCCCCCAGTAAATAAATATTTAAAGATGAGGTCTATTCAAGTGTCTTCAACTGTCTCTATAAATTTCTCATTAATTCAAAAATTAATTTATTATCCAAATAAAGATAATAATTTGCATGTTGCTTTGTACATTAAGAAACAGTAATCTTGATTAGACAGAGTTTGGATTATATCCTTAAAACCCATAAAATCCTAATCCCTAAAGGGTTTACTCGATTCCTTCATGGGACAATACAATATTGTTAAAAGATCTTAAAACGATGCTATTGATTTTAACGAATGTCAAGCTGGCCCGAAGGTAAAAACTACAAATACAATGTTTGTTTTCCCTCACCATTATTGTTAGACAATACAACTGATTATTTTAATTTTATATATAATATCTGTAATCACAGATGACATGAAAATGTTATGTCAGATGTAGAAGATGGAAAAAACAATATATATCAGATCCATGAGCTGAAATAATAATAAAAAATGTATTAATAAAAATATATATAATATATATAAATATATAATATATAATATATATATATATATATATATATATATATATATATATATCAGATCCAGATCATTATGGCTAGTAGATTTAGTAGATTTGGGAGTTTCTTTATTAATGACTCTGCCAATTAGCTATCTCTCTCCTGAGGACTGCTCCTCCCACCTGTTATTCAGCCTCATCTACATGACACACTAGGAATAAGATCCTAGCCATGTGGGACACTGATAAGGGTCAACTATATGGCCTCTGCATGCACAAAACTGTGCCATTTTGCCAACAGGGAACTGAATGCACTTGTAAGGCTGATTGACTTGACTGGAGCCTCCACTGAAGTGAAGAGACCTGGAATGTTATAAATCCAGAGCCAGATTATCTTTGACTCATCTTGGCTCCTGGTTACCATCCTCTGTATGTAACCTAACATTATGATGACTATTACATGTTGTCAGATAAACTAAACCAGATAATTAAAAAGTTCAACATAGCTCCTTCCCTACCTTCTGGGGTAAATAGTTGATGCTCCCTTAATCAAACCCTTGATTATAATATTTTTAGTCCTTGTATATGGACGCTGCCTTCTTAACTTTCTTATCAGTATCATTTCTTCTAGGTTAAGACCCATCAAGCTCTAAATTCTCCAAGTTCCTCTTCATCATGGGGCACTGGGACAGGATTCTTATCACTCTAGCCTGTAGCTTTTCCCATGTTGACCGCTTTCAGCAAGAAGTAGTAAAGAATGAATGCATTACCCCTTATCAATAAAAGGCTAGAATGACAGATTTCCTTTCCTCCAACCCCCATATTCCCAGCAAAAGCTCTGCTTCCTGGTTGTTATCCAGGCACTTGCAAAGCCTGCGCTTGGTCACATACTTCAAGAGGACAGGGGAGAACTCACCTCTGTCCTTCACCCTACCACAAGCCCAGGTATGATAAAGCTCCACCTTCAGACCCCAAATCTCCCTTCTAAAAATTAGTCCATGTCACCATGTAATCATACAATCTATAAATTTTTTCCATTCCTTGTCTATGGCCTGGTATATCTGGGTTTTTTATCTTATACTAGCTCCATCTTCCAGGGCTGGAATTGCATGTGGGCTACATAATCAGCATTTTATGTGGGATCTGGTAGTACAAACTCAATAGGTACCCCCGTCCTCTCCCTCCCTCCACCATTCCCCAGCCCCTCTTTGCACTCTTCCCCCCTTTTCCTCTTCCTTTCACCCCCCTCCATTTCTCCCCTTCTCCCAGTGCCTCCTCCTTCCCCCCCTCCCATCCCTTGGAGCATCCTTTTGTGTGAATGCCAAACCTCCCTCTGAGTCCCCCATCCTAGTGAGGTGTAAGGACTCAGCCCCATTCTTGATTTTTTTTTAATTCTATAATTTCTAAGAGGGTCACTGAAGTATTTAACTACAATTGCTGTCTTATCTATTTATCACTTCATTTTTATCAGTTTCCACTTTGTGTATCTGAATCCTGCTACTAGGTTTGTGCTCATTTAAAATTACTATTTTCCTGATAAACCAACACCTCAGTCATGAAATATTTCTTTTCTCTTGGTTAATATTCCTCTCTATTCTTGGTAATTTTTATGACCTAAAATATATTTTTTCTCATGTCACTATAACCACTTCAACTTTCTTCTTAGAAGTGCCAGCTAGCATCCTTTAGATCTTAATCCAAGTATCTCTATAAAATGAGTTTTCTATAGCCTACACATATTTGGGTCTTCTTTATTTCCCTATATTAAAATCTCTACCTTTGACTGTCGAACATCAATTCTTGAAACAACTGAATTTAGACACACTATTTTATCATTTACTTCCAACAGTTTTGTGTTGTTTCTTTTCCCTCTGCTCCTGATGTCTTATTATTTTTTTTTTGGTAATTCCTTATTGACATTTAACATTATTGACATTTAACTATTCTTGTTTTAAAATTATCATTCCAGGTTTATAAATCTTTATTGTTTCACTGCCTACTTTTATCTTTTCACTAATGCCACTTTACATAGTCTAAGGACTTTCTTTTTTTCTTAGTCTGTTACCATTGATCTGTCTTTTTGCTACAGGTCAAATTCTCTTCTCAATTTAAAAAAGTCTCTTCATCATTTCATAAATCTGGAGACAGGGTCTTGCTATGTTGCCTATGTTTACCAAAGAAAACTTAAATTCACAATTACGATGCCAAGTAGTTGACACTTGCCTTATCTTTCTTATTAAAATGGTTGATAGGGGCTTGGGAGATAGTTCAGAGGTTAAAGCCTTTGCCTTGCAAGCAAAAAGACCATGGCTTTTTATGTTAGGATCACTTCATTCCTGGAATATTCAATTTTTATGGCTCTCCAGATCCCACATAAAAATTCCAAGAGGAAATGGCAGTGGCCTGCAATTCTGGCCCTGGAAGGTGATCCTGAGAAAAAGCAAAACAATAAGGAGATAATGCAATCCAGAATGATTCCAATGCCACCCATAGGCCTCCACAGGCACGCACATTCAAATACCCTCTGTTGTGTGTAACACACACACACACACCATACCAAGCAAAAACTTAAACAAAATGGCTGGTAGCATTTCATTGTATACCAGACATATGCTATATGCTATACTGTAGGATTTTGTTGGAATTCCTTCAACTATTGTTAGGTTTTGCTCTGGGACATAAGTTCCTTTGATCACTGGAGATCTCTCCATTTAGTTACCTGTTCTGAGGATTGGATTCTAAATTTGTCTGATAAGCCAAGATAATTCCAGATTTACAAGCTAGCTCTAGATCAGCATTTACAAAGGTGAATTAGTAAGGATAGCATTAGTAATATTTAAAGAGCCCAGAAAGTTTTCCATCCTTTAAAATTAATTCAGAAAACACAATTTTTAAAAGAAACTAATTTATAAGACAAAGATATTATTACCTAAAAACACCAGTTATGAGAGTAAAATAAGATGACAGAAAATTTAAAAATAAAGCATAGGTAATAATGAGAAAATATGGCCTAAATTTTATTTAGAAGAAAAAACTTCAGGGGCAAAATAACTGTAATTATTGTAAAGTTTGAGTGGTTGCTAGCTACTTAGGATTTCCCATTTATTTCCTGTAGTTATTGCTGAGTATCATAAACTTTATATTTCTTAGTCCAAAATCAGTTTATTATGCTCTGTTATGCTCAAGATACAATATAATCTCATTTATTCAGTTCTTCTCATGTAATTCCTGATGCTTTGATCCCACAGTCCATTAACTTCAATCATCATTTTCTCTTATCATCTACATCCATTAGACTTGTCTAGCAAATCCCCAGTGTATATTCAGATTTAATGAGCTCTATATTTACTATAACCATCCTGGAAAAATGTGCATTTCAAAGACTGGTGTATTTATAACAAGTACAGCCTACAAATAATGGGGATTGCAAAACTTCTAAAAAAAATGATTTTGTGGCACCATCTTTTTTTCCCTACCCACTATTACATTATTCATCCTACCGCTTCAGACTTCTGTATCACCTTCAAAAACCTATGTCACTTCCTAGTCACTTTCACAGATACAAGCTATTGCCTGAGAATCTGGAGGTTTCTGCTAGGCTACACATTTCCACATGCTGTAAATCATCTTTTTCTCTTGTTTTCACATTATAAAAACACAGATTATTTCTACCTGTGTTCTAAAGAACTTCCATGAACCTTTGTTTTAACTTCTTGTATTTACTATCTTTCCAATATTCTTATTCAGAGTCAAATTTCTAGAATGCTGTCTGCACATATTTTATTACTTTATTTTCTGTCAACACTGCATAGAAAGCCTTGCTTGCCATAAAAACAAGTCACGGAATATATGAGGTTAAACTACTTTCTATGGGCATTCAATCTTGAGTTAAATATCTTTGTTTCCCTTGAAAATGTATATAGTACAGTTACTTTTGCATTTCCTCATATCTCTGGTCACTCACCAATTACCTATGTTCTTCTTGAGAGACAACAGCATTGAATTGAATTGAACTGAATATTCCAGGAGTGCGGTGATTCTAACGTAAGCTTTACATTACTACATTATTGATTATGACACAGATTTACTGTTTCAATTTTTCACATGTTTTAGTATCTTAAGACAAAAGCCATAATTCTATGCAGCTCTTTATTGCAACCAAATCACCCATTACTCACCGAGATAACTTCTCTAGATTTGGCAAATTTTTTAGTTTTTTTCTTTCTAATATTAGTTGGTTGTAGGCCCTAAGCAATTAATTCTTCAAAGCAAATTGGCTTTGCTCTCAACTACAGAAGATAAAGACTCATGTCATGCTCTAAACAATTCTGTAACACAAACCTGCATAACTATTACATTAAGAGATATAGTCCTGTAAATACCTGCATGAATTCTCTAGCTTCATTGAAACAATTGAGCATCCCCCTCTTGGTTCTGATGAAAAAAGTCTCATGTGTATCCCTCTTTCTTTTTTGTGTACTTTGTCTAAAATTCTCCTTTGCTAAGTTAACAGTTTACTTCTGATGCACAGTAGCATCTACCATATTAGTCATGCTACCTGAGGCAAGTTAACACCTCCGAATTTCATTTTTCTTATCTATAAAAAATCAGTGACTAAAGATTATTTTTGCAAAGAGAAATGACTAACATTTGCTTAGATTGTAGTCAACAATGAACAAATTCCTTTCTTTACAATAATCATCTGATTATTCCCCTGCTTAAAATCCTACAGTTGTCCCTTTTCACTTATGATAAATTATTCACATGCCTCATGGTTCTACACTTTCTAGCTCTTTTCAAATCAAGGCAAATATTTCCCTTCTTATAGCTTCTCACTCAAACAAGCTCCTATGCATATGATGAAGCTTCGACCTTGTATAAGCTCCATTTAACTCCTTACCTCACAGGTGTAAAGCTACTTTAAACATTGCCTTTAAAACACTAGGCTCTCTCCTGATAAATCACCCATATTTTCCTGTTACTAAAGTACTAGGTGTCTTTTTCCTTTATAACTCTTTTTTTTTATTATTTTATTCAATTGTGCGTGTGTGTGTGTGTGTGTGTGTGTGTGTGTGTGTGTGTGTGCGTGCGCGCGCGCGTGTGTAGAAACACGGGCAAATTCGGGAACCATGGACCATCTCCACCTTCTCCTTGTTTACTTGGCCCAGGATTCACAGGCTCCCCCCTACTAGGACCAGAAATGCAAGCCACCCCCGCTTCTGCTGGCGTCTATACGTGGGGTCTAGGATCCGAACTCAGGACCTTCTGCCTGCAAGGCAGAGGCTTACTTAACCCCTGAGCCACCTCTCCAGCCCCTCCTTTATAACTCTT
This sequence comes from Typhlomys cinereus, assembly GCA_023101885.1. Lineage (NCBI taxonomy): Eukaryota > Metazoa > Chordata > Mammalia > Rodentia > Platacanthomyidae > Typhlomys > Typhlomys cinereus. The sequence continues at coordinate 1,127,740 of JALPQD010000377.1, read as the reverse complement.
AACCTAAGTGGAAAATAGATAATTATTTACATGCATATATAAATAAGTGCACGCTCTCTCTCCTACCACACTGTGTCGCTCATGGCTGTATTGTTAGCTACGAGCATGAAGTTTGGCACAGAGTAAATAGCCAACGAGTGTGTTTTAAATGAAGGACTGCATAACTGGCCTCAAGATACAAGTCTGTAAGCTCAGCACTTGGAAAGCAGAGGCAGGAGGATTTCTCCAACTTCACGGCGAGCCAGGTTTATACACCAAGTTCCAGTTAAGGGTACAGAGTGAAACCCCGCGTCAGAAAAACAATACAAGGGAAAAAGAGTAATAAATGCCCAATGAAAAGATTTATCAAAACTAGACATGCTTTTTCAGTTAAGAAAAGTTATGACCACTTTCATCATTTAATGACCAGGCTGAAGAGTTGCAGCAGACACCACACGAAATATTACTGTCTCTAAAAGTAAAGTTTAGTAAATTACATCTACTTTATTCATTAATTTGCTAAAGAACTTCCTAAAATAAACCAAATTTTTAAAAAATATAAAATATGAATTTTGTACATGAATTCTATTAAAGTCTCACTGATAGGCTTATTTCAGCTTTAAAGGAAGTACCAAGAAACAGAATTAATTTCTGACTCAATCAGAATCCTATTAAAACAAAAAATGATTTATTCATAATATGCAACTTCCAATTAAAAATTGTAAAATATTTTTCTCTCAAGATTATTCCATAGTATCTTTACTGCTCTAGGTTTAGCCCTAGTTTTGTTCTCTTATGCCAAAATCTTACAGAATTGACTTTAGTACATTTGAATCAGTTCAAGGACCTAAAATCAGCTTAAGCAAATTGGATATTTGAATAAAGTATTTGCATTTCAAGCAAAAAATTGAGAAAGCAATAAAGATATAAATCAGTATAGTAATAAATGCTTAAAGCCATTTTAATAAAGAACATTTTAATGTGTTTTAAGATATCAAACTCTGGAATGAATTTCCCTACCTATAAAATATGTTATGAGTAATACTCATTGATAATGAATTTAAGTATTTCTGTCTCTGCCACTGAAGACTGATTAAAATAGGAAAGTTAGCACAAGCATTTGTAAATCTTTCTCTAATGAACATATTATAGTCCAATTAAGAAAAGAGGACAAAAAGGTGGGAGGTAGACATGGTAGGTGAATATCCAGGGGGACAGGAAGGGAAAAACAAGTAACTGTGATCAAAATGCACAGTACACATGTATGAAATTATAAAAATAAAAATATTAGTATTAAAAAGGTATGTGTGGAAGGTCAGTCCTGTAGGATCATGTAGAAAATTCTCTGGAGTTTATCTCTACCTCTAAAGTCAGAGACATGAGATTGTAGCTTTGAGGGCCAAAAACACTGAGAAAGGATTTTACTTTTTAAGATTGTTTTCCTGGGGCTGGAGAGATGTCTCTGGGGTTAAGACTCTTCCTAGAAGCAAGAGACCTGAGTTTGGATCCCAGATTCCATGTAAAAATGCCAAGCAAAATGGGAGCAGTCTACATTTCTGGTCCTGAAAAGAGGAGCCTAGGAAATCTCAATGAGAAACAAGGAGGAGGTTGAAGCAATCCAGGATGATTCCCTTAGTCACCCTCGAGGCTCCGATCGCACTGTGCCTTCACCTTCACACACACACACACACACACACACACACACACACACACACACACACACACTCTGATCGTCTCAACTCTGAACTTGGGGAAAATGTTTTGTGACCACATAGCAATCCTTCGTAAGACCAAGTCTATGCTCCCTTTATGCGACTTAGCAAAAAAAAAAAAAAAAAAAAAAGGTACTTAATTGTGAGTCTAGGGTCATTTGGTCACTTGGTCACTTACTGATGAATGGCTTTGGTCAAGGTACTTGGTTTCACTAAGCCTTTTTTTTTTCTTGCCTGAAAAATCAAAATGGTACATTCTTTATTGTAAGGAGAAAAGCATACACCAAAAAATATAATCTCACATTGTAGGTGCATAATAAAATTATTTTGTCCATTTGACAGTTATATATAATAAGTAAAATGCATAATTAACCCAAACACACTAATATTATCTACTATTATTTAATAGATCAATACACAACAGATAGCAGTAAGTCATTTAATGATGGCAAATACAATAAAGAAATAAACATCTTTAAACGTTAATGTGTACTACCGCAAACACATAGAATTAATAACTGATATTTTGATTAATAGCATTCCAAAAATTAAGGTCAGACTTTTACAGAAGCTTCTAGGAGAGACTGCATTACGTTTCATTTTATTTTTCCCTAATCCCCGGATTAACACATAATATATGACCAAACATCAAAGGAAGAAAAAGCTTGTCTGATTCCATCTTGAATCAGAACAAAGGAAAAAGAAAGCTTGTTTACGTAATCCAATCAACACATCTACAAGTGTTCACAAACAAAGACGATTTTAGCTTAAAAATATATTAGTTATATTTATTTTTTTCTAATGTTCCTTTGGGAAAAAAAAAAAAAACCTCAACTGCCTTTCCAAAAGACAATTGTGACGCAACAGGTGAAAAACCTGTTACCATCCTCTCGTTAAAAAAACAAAAACAAAAACGGAAATGCCACATTTTCGTGGATGTTTTCATAATAGAAACGGGGATTCTTAAATGGGAATCTATGTTTGGCTTGTACATGTTTATGCGTAGAGAGACGACCTACTAATACAATAACAATACACCTCGGGCATCTTTCAGGGGTAATTATTAGGCATCTCTCGGTCCCAGATTCCACAGATTGACACTCTAAAAGAAACAAACATGAGTGCACATCTGCAGGAGAAGCATTTTAGCCTCGACTGGAGCGAGAAAGGGAGCGATAGTAACCCTGGGCCGGGGCACCGGGCTGCACAGCTGGATCGGTAGGCAATCCCTGCTGGCACGGCAATCCCGGCCGGGCATCCCGGCGGCACTGCATCCCTGGACGGCACCGCATCCCTGGGCGGCACCGCATCCCTGGGCGGCACCGCATTCCTGGGCGGCACCGCATCCCTGGCTGGCACCGCATCCCTGGCTGGCACCGCGTCCCGGCGGCACCGCACCCCCTGCCGTCACCCGCCATCTCCTCATCCCTCGCCCGCGCTCCGCGTCGTGTCGCAGTGCGGCCCGCGCCCCCAGCAACCCACATGCCGCCCCCAAAGACCCGGGGCCGGCCGAGCGCCCGCACCCGGCTCCTTGCCACTGGAACCCCGCGGGTACTCACCGAGAGAAAGGCGACTGATGGCCGCGGGCCTGCGACGAGCAGAGCAGGCTGAAAAGAGGCGGCGGCGCGACCACCTCGGCCGCCGACCACCCGCGCTCTACGAGTGGGCCCGGTGCCGCAGTGCGGGCAGCGCGCCGCCGCCGCTGACGTCAGGCCGGCCTACCCTGCCGTTGTCATGACAACCAGGCCTGCCCACGCTTCTCCCGGGCCGCGGCCCCGCCCCCCGCGCGCGCGCCCTCGGGGCTGCTGCAGTGCGGCGACTACCGCTCGTGCCCGAGAGGCACTCGGTCGCCGGCGCGCACGCGCGCGGAGCTTCAATCAGCCGCCGGCGGGCACGCGCAGAGGGGGCCCTCCGCTCCCGGCGGGCACGCGCGTGGACGCGGGGGAAGCTTCTCGGCTCTCTGGAGCCCGAAGGGATTCCCTAAAGAGCGGTGTTTCCTCGGAAACCGCGTCTGCCACCACCCCCGAAAAAGCTGTGCGCTTCGGGAGTCTGCACCAGTGCGGGGCGAAGCACAGATGGCGAAGCCAGTCGGGGCGGTGTCGGGAACCCCGCGGGGGAGGCAGGGAGGCCCACGGCGTGCGGCGGGCTTCGAAGCGCGAGGGACGCGGGGGTCCCACTGCGGACAGAGGCTGCAGCGCAAGTTAGCGCCCCACGATTCCCCTCAAGCCTGAGCTGTGGCGCCCTGCGTGGAAAGCGAGCCCCCCAACGCGTCCTCTTTCTTCCAGCGCCCCTCCCCCTTGCTGGCCTTTGCTGCGGCGCCATCTTGGGCTGCGAGTCACCCCCGCTGCTGCAGAATTTCTAGGTGCGTTGTGCTCAGCGCCATCAGACGCATTTTCTGCAGTGATACCCTGCAGCTTCGTTTGCAGGCAGGCAGTATTGTGTATTTTTCTTTTGGAGGCCAGGCTCTCCGTTCTTACCTGGGTCATCGCGCTTCACAAAGTAAATTTCCTTTGTTTTTCAAAAATCCTATGAAGAGACAATGAGAAGTGACCTATCCAAGCATGCGGAATTGAGATGTTTGATTTTCCATTCAAAATTTCTTCCCTTTTTCGAGTTCTATCTTGCTTCCAAGCTAACACCATCGACTAAGAGTGTTTTCCAAATCCTAGTCATTCTGTTTTTAATACACTCAGTGTCTAGCCTGTCCATCAATATATTATAATGCAATCTGCCAACACATCTCTCTAGGACTGACTCTAGTTTTGACTATTAGATTCCATTCACAATGCCATCAAAACAACTCATTGAAAATGTAAAGTTAATAAGTGCTTTGCTGAAGACATGGGATGCTCCTCAATGCCATCGGTTTGTTTCACACTTTAAGATGTCCTTAATTTTACCGAGTTATGTGCACTGTAAGATATTAGGCAAAACGATCCACACCCTTTCTTGTCTGGGCCTCACACACACTGTACCTTCTTCCTGAAAAGTATCTCCTTGTAAACTACTCCCAAATGTTCATTTTGTGAATCTTAATAAGTATATTAAGGATTCTGGATATTTCTCCTGCGCCTACCTTATTAGGCCTAGATATTGATTTTACACATTTTAACTGCATTTAAAAATTTCCATTCCCAACATGTACCATATTGTCTATCAAACAGTTGGTTCTTGATGGGCATTTGTTAAATGAATAGTAAATAGATACTGAGCTCCTTCTAGGGATGTGTGTTGTGTTTTATGTGCTTTTCATCTGTCCATATAACTCCCATTTAAATGCCGAATTTCATGAAGTTGTGACTGTGGTTGCTTGTGCTTGGTCAGATATTATTTTCAGGATACATTCAATGGTTTCTCAAACTATCTGAACATCTGCATCCATGACCATCCTGGCCTCCATCTTTATAATAGCTTGCAGAAATATAATGTGGGAAAGATACTGGGTTAAGAGAGCATTTCATAGTAGGAATGATATTTAAGTAAAGACCAAAATATTGTATACAATTGTTTAAAGAAGAATGTTTGAGTAAAATTATCTATAGATTCACCTTCCTACTCTAAGAACAATGAAACACAAAGAAGCAATGAGCCCACAGTGCCTAGAAGATCTTGATTTTTAAACACTCTTCTAAAAAATTAACACACCTTGGAGAAATGTTTGACTTTCGAGCAGGAGCAGGCAAAATATAGTAGTAGTAGCATGTGTCTCTAAAATTAAGAAAAATAGTTAATTCCAGAAATAAGGAAGTTTTTTACAGAATGAAGCATTAGAGAAACACAGAAAAAGTCCCAGTTGCAGGCTTAGTCTGAGCACCTTCTTTACAAGCACTAAATCAGACAGAATATTTGTCTGAAATAAATGAATAAATGTTTTGAAAAAAATGGGGATAAAAGAAAAGTTCTCTCTTGTATTAACATTCCAACCAATTAGAGGATGTAGAATGTAGATCCAATGTAGAAGGAATGATACATACAAGAATACCTCATTTTGTCAACCATTAGAATAAACATTGAGTTAGGAAAGATCATACATGCTAAAACCAAAGGGTCAAAGTTTAAAAGACACATCTTTTCTTTTTTTTTTTTAATTTTTTTATTATTATTTATTCAACTGTGCGCATGTGCGTGTGTATGTGCGCGCGCGTATGTGTGTCTCTGTGTGTGTGTGTAGAACCACGGACGAATGCGCGAACCACCATGGACGCCTCCACCTCCTTCTGCCCCGGGATTCACAGGCTCCGCCCTACCAGGACCAGAAGCGCAGGCCGCCCCCGCTTCTGCCTGGCGAAAAGACACATCTTTTCATGACTTAACAAAATTTTATTTATATTAGTAGACATATGCTATTCTTTAATTTTTTTAAATTCTTTCAGTGCTTTGACAGGTGCACTCTCCCCACCCCCAAATCAGCTTTAACCCTCATCAAAGGCTTTTAGAGATCTTTCTCCTTTGGTGCTGAAATTTTGATAGGGCAATTCCGTGCCAGTCATGTGGAAACATAGGAAGCTGGGGTGAATTCATGGTTCTAATAGCCCTGTCATGTCAACAAGATAGTATCTGATTGCTTCTCTGCCCTCCTTCAGATTCTAATAGTCTTGCCGCTCTAATGCAGTGTTCCTGGAGTCTTGGGTTGGTGGATGGCTACGATGTCCTGTTTAAGGCCAAGAAGTCCACAGTTAAAGAGACACATCTTTATAAATTCATACTATGTAGCCCACTGGTTAAAAGGGAAAAAAAAAAGGAGAAATTTGATATCACCTGTAAAGAGACACTTACAATAAAATTCTGTGATAAGTATACCAAAAATGCACAATCTGAATCTAAATAGAAAGATCAGGCAACCCCAAAATTGAATTTAAGACAACATGAACTTACATTCTTAAGTGTCAGGATCAAGAAAAGCAAAACGAAAACAAAAACAAAAAACTACTAAATATTTTTAGGTTGAGAATAACAATAGGTGCATGACTATTAAGTGGAACCCATAATTGTGAATTAGATCCTTTTATTTTTGGATATATTTGATATTCAAATGGACAGAATTTGAATTTCTTAGGATCAGAGGAAAGTGCTTTCACAATGTTAATTTCTTATGTCTGGTGGTTATACTCAGATAATATAAGAGTTATCTTTATATACACTCATATACTTAACGGTAATGAGGCTTTGTATTACTATTTTCTTGTTGCTATGACAACATACTTAAGGTTTGAATGGCTTAGTTCCGCTCACAGTTTAAGGGTAGAGTTCACCATGGCGGGGAGGTGTGTGATGTCAGAAGAATGAGGCAGCTGGCCATAATAAGTTGGATCTATATTCAGAAAGCAAAGAAATGAGTGCTGTGCTCAGTTCACCTTTTCTTTTTATTCAGTTTAATACCCCACTCCATGGGATGGTGCTTCCTACATTCAAAATACGTCTTCCTTCTCAGTTAAAACTTTTTGGAAACACTCTCATAGACAAAAACAGAGGTGTATTTTTAATTCTAAATGCAGTCAAGCAGACAATGAAGTTTAAACATTACAGTTCCATTCCTTGTCATTTTCACACCCAATCATATCACTGTAAACCATAACATTCCATCTGTGCCCAGTGAAGTCTCATTTTCATTTCATAATACAACATTTATTTAGTTCACTTCCAAAATTCCCAGTAGTTTTCAACAATCCCAACAATATTTGAAAGCTCAAAATCTCTTTGAAGACTCAAGACAGATATTTAACTATGAGGCCCTGTAAAATAAAAAATCAAGTTGCATGCTTGCAATATATACTAGTGCATATACACTTGTACAGATAAGCATAATAAAGAGTAATAAGGCATAGTAAGAAAAGATCAAACCAAAACAAGACTGAGATCCAGCAGGTCAAATCCTGCAACTTCATGTCTGAACCTGTAACTTCTGATGGAATTATCTGAGTTCCAAACTTGAATAGCTCTTCCCTTCCAGTTCTGCCACGTCAACTTTCTTTCCAGCTAGGTATAGTCTGTATCTGCAGCTTTCCTCATCAGATCTAAACTGATTATATCTCCACATCCTAGGGTCTCTATTGCAACTAAAACTTGACCCTCACAATTTCACATCGTAGTATTTCATGGGTTCCTCATAAGGACTCTGTCATGTATATGTTATTGCATGAAATTATTCTTTTTAGCTAAAATAGCTGACTTTAACCTGTCATTATTGTATAACACCTCCCATAACTGCATTCCAGAATTAGAGAAGTTTTATCCATTTAGATAGAATGTTGATTTTCCATGACGTCAAGAATTATCAATTTTTCTTCCCAAATTTATGAATCATGCAAGTTTTTCTTTCTCCAAAGACAGAATGAGTAAAGAGGAGAGAAAAAGACAAACCTAGAAAAAAGTTCTATTTTCATGAAAATCAGAGAAGTAGGAAAACTGAAGCATTCCTTTTAATGTACAATACAATGCATTACACTAAATTATAAAGGCATCTTCATCCTATCAATTTGGCATACCATGTTATTTTTGTCCTTTATTGTGTTGCTATCCTAGAAGACTTTCGCTAAAACAAATATATATTGAATCTATCCCATTCACATTTTATTCACTTATTTGAGAAAAAGAGAAGCAAAGAGAGGGGGAGGATAGAGAAAAATGTACATGTGCCATGGCACACATATGGAGGTCAGAGGGCAACTCTTGGAATTAGTTTCTCTTTTTCCACTATGTCACCTTCCAGCAACTGAACACAACTTCCCCTGTTTGCGAGCAGGTACTTTACCCACTGAGCCATTTTGTCGGGCTGTGATCATTTTAATACGATGTCATCTATTCTAACACATTAAATACGATGTCATCTATTCTAACACATTAAATACGATGTCATCTATTCTAACACACATAACATAATTTCAGTTATAACAAAATGTCAGGTCTAATGAACTGGCTTAGTGGGTAAAGGTGTTTGCCACTGTGATCTGAGTTCAAAATATGGAATCCACATGGTTGTCCCACAAGTTGTTCCCTGACCTCTATATACAAACTGTGACATATGCACACTGTGTGTGCGCACACACACACCACTCACATGACAAAAACATAAAGAAACCAGAGTACTATACTTCTAAAAATAATACAGAAGGTCTTATCGTAGATTGTTTTAAAATAAGACCTTTTATTGTACATGCACACCATCTATTTGTGTAAGTATGTATGTGTGTGTGTACAGCTGAGCACTTGAATATGTGTCTGAGGAGGACCAAGGGTGACATCCAGAATCATCTTCCTGCATTGTTCTACCTCCGTATTTCTTTGCTGGGGTTTCCCAGGCTCCTCCTTCCAGGGCATGAAGTTCAGGCCACTGCCATTTCTGCCTGACATTTTTACTTGGGATCTGATCTGAATTCAGGTGCTTTTACTTGCAAGGCAAAGGTTTCAACTCCTGAGCCATCTCTCCAGCCCAAGACATCATTTTTTAAAAAAGATTCAGATTTTAGTAAGTTTGTTCCATACATAAATGGAATATAATATATATTTCAAATATATATACTTTATTTATTTGGGGGATATTTTGAATGTATTCACCTGTCATTACTTAATCAGTGTTTGAATATTTGCTTGCTGCTACTCCTAGGGTTCTTATGGTAATTTTTAGTTATTTTCTTGATCTCTTGATATTATAGTATCTATAAGGTGAGCCCACAGATGTCCGTATCTACTCATTAGACTTGTTCCAGTCTTATTACCACATAGATCACTTCCTGAACCAGTCTTCTCTCCTGAACTTAAGACTCATAAATCTAACTGCCTACCATGTGTATAAAGTTGTCTGTAGATTTTTTGCATACATGTGAATACTATGTCTCTGCAAAAATTTAAATTCTTTGCTAGAAATCTTCCTGAAAAAAGAAATTGTAGAGGACTGTAACTAATTAAATCAGCAGCAGCATCCATTTTAGGACATGTTCAATATAGGTCTCTAAAGCAATGTACACTAGAGGGCAGCAGAGTAACACGTTTCACTACCTGTGTTTGAAAATTTGTAAAGAATATTACAATCTCCTTACTTTTACTCTACCTACTTGTCAGCCAAACTGACTTACTGAGTTTAATCTACTAGCATTAATTAACTAAGTTTTTTTTATGCCGGCTATCACGTAGACCAGTAGATGATCTTGAACGCCTCATCTTTTGCTTCCCTGTCTGAGTGTTGGAATTAATTGCATGTGTGTGTTTTATCTGGTGCTAGAGATTGAAATGAGGGCTTCCTGAATGATGGGAATCACTCTTCCGATCAAGCTAAATCCCAGCCTCAGCTGGAATTTATAATAATTAATGAGATGCCTTTGATATCAGGACTGAGAACACAGCTTCCAGATTAGTGATGAGGGCAGAGTGGAACCTGTATTATTAGAGTCTGTTTAGTGATGTATAGTATCCACACCCTTTTCTCTGCCATTCAAGGTCGTAGTCCTGATAACATATCTTCTAATTAGAGAAAAGGCACAGTGTGAGCATTCACTGCTGTGTATAGACTGTAAGGCCCTTTTGTGGATGCTAATGTTCACATATTCATCTACTTTTGTGAATGGCGCTAATTTACTGGATCAGAACCAGCTTCACATTTTTACCAATTGTGGAAACTGTCTTTCCAACCCCCACTGACTGTGGCTACCAAGCTGCCTTCTTGAAAGGACTCAGGTGAGATGTCTGATGCAAGTGAAACGAAATGATCTCTTTTGAGATGGTCTCACTTCATCTTATCTTGTAATATACAATTACTATAAAGATGACTAAAAAAAAAGCAACTCAATACATAATTTAGCTTAATGACCCATTTTTCTTACTTGAGATAATTTATAATATTAATAAAAAGTTCAGAATAAATTATTAGTATAGTTCATACTAATAATAAAAAAGGGCTTACAGGGGAAAATGACAAAGTCTTGATTCAGTTATTTTTTTCCACAGACTTACTCTTGGGATCAAGCTTTTTAAAATAGTCTTAACCATTCTCTTCCTTTGAGAAAGAGGAAGGAAGGAAGGAAGGAAGGGGGGGAGGAGGAGGGAGGAGGAGGAAGGAGAGGAGAAGGAAGGAGGAAAGGGAGAGATGAAAGGAAGGAGAGGAGAAGAAGAATGGGACGGAAGAAAGAGAGAGGAAGGAAAGAACAGAAGACGGAAAGACGAGGGAGGAAGGAAAGAGAAAGGAAGGAAAGACGGAAGTGAAGGAAGGAAGGACGGAAGGAAAGAAGAAAGGAGGAAGGAAAGAGGACGGAACGGAAGAAGGAAAGGAAGGAAGGGAAAGAAGGACGGAGGGATGAAGGAAGGAGAAAAGGAAGGAAGGAAAGGAAGGAAGGAAGACGGGAAAGGAAGGGAAGGAAGAATAGGGAAGGAAGGAAAGAAAGAAGGAAGGAAGAGGGAAGGAAGAGAAAGAAGGGAAGAAGAAAGAAAGCAAGGAAGGAAAGGACGGAAGAAGAGATGAAGGAGAAGGGAAGAAGACGTCATGGCACTGAATTCATGTCAGGCATGCCTTCCTGCCGTACATTACGGCCGTCAGGCAGGACGGAAGCAAAGAATGAGGAACGGGTCGCGCAGATTCTGTAGTGAGTCGTCTTATTCTGCTTTATTTAGTTCGTTATGTTTATGTGAGGCTCTTGTTCTTCTTGCGGTCGCTCTCTTGCGATCGATAGAGTTAGGGGTGCTTCTCTCTATATCTCTTTTCGTATGTTCCTCCCCTCCCCTCCTCTCACTTCCCTCCCCCTCCTCTCCTCTCCTCTCCTCTCTTCTCTGTTTCTGTCCCTCTGTCTCTCTGTTTCTCTCTCTCTTCTCAGACAAAGCTCACTATATGTCCCAAGCTGACCTCAAATTCATGATGTTCCTGCCTCAGTAAGCAGCCCCCTTCCCCGCCATATTGTCATACCCACCTTATTACTATTTCTTGACTCATTGATTTTGACATTAAATGTTTTAACCTATTGCTGAGAGGAAATAACTAATTGCCTTCTACCTTCCTTGTCCATCTTCTCCCTATGAAATCATGCAAAGAAAGAGGTAGATGATGAAATTGATGAGCACCAAGACTCTGGCATCCTACTTGGATCATTTGACCTAGACAAATTATTTTCATGAGCCTCAATGTCCTCATCTTTTTTTTTTTTAACTTTTTTCTTTTTCCAACGTGTGTGTGTGTCTGTGGAGGCCCAAAGGTGATTTTGGAAATCACCTTGAATTTCACTACCTCCTCTTTGCTTCGCTTTGGAGTTTCCCAGGATCCAGCTTCAAGGGTCAGAAATATAGGCTGCCATCATTTCCGCTTGGCTTTTTTATGTGGGATCCTGGATCCAAACTCAGGATCTTTTGTTTAATCTTCAGGCTTAACCCCTGAGCCATCTCTCCAGCCCAATATTCTCATCTTTAAAACGGATGTAAGTGCTTGCTTTGGCAGCACATATACTAAAATTGGAATGCTACAGAGAAGATTGGCATGGTCCCTGTGCAAGAATGACATGCAGGGGACCAGGGTACCTATTATGTTTGTATGAGTGGAAATAAAAAAAATAAAAAAAGAATGACATGCAAATTCATGAAGCTTCCACATTTTTAGGAGAAAACAACAACAACAATAAAAATGGATATAAAATAGTCTCTTGGAGGATTATTGTGAAGATAAGTTGTTTGATACACTGAAAGCATTAAATTTCTCTATTAATTTTTATTTTGTAGTCTTTGTATGTTTTAATTACTATGTTTAGTTTTTCTTTGGGTTATTTTTATGTGCTTAAATAATATAGTTATTTCTTATTTTTAACCAACTGCATCATTATATCTTGATACTCTAAATTGTAAGAGAAAGAAATTCCCAATAAACCTCAGTCTTTCTGTTTCCCACCTCGATCTCACCTCTCAAAGTTTTTTTCTCTCTCATTATTTTACAGGAGAATTTGTTAATTTGATCTTTGAACCATCTACTATCAATTTATTTTGACATTCCCTATTCATAATTTCTATGAGTTTTGTATGGTCTCTAATATAGAATTTTGCAGGATTTTAAAGACTAAATAACTTTTTAATCAGAGGACAAAAATCACACTAGTGATTTGAATAGGGAAAATGTGAACTAAGATAATAGCTAAGTAAAAGGTGTATTAATTGCTAAATAAAGTGCGAGAATAGCAATGCAAGAAGCAGCTCTTTCCTATGGTAGAAGGAGGAGTGAATAAGGTGACTTATGAAGAGGAAGTATACAGTGGACCCATGTGGCACAGGAACAGCTTCTGCTGTGGTAACTAGAGGCACCTTGCATGCTAGTGGAAGAATAACATCTCAAGGACAAGGGTCTGTTGACTATGTCCACCAGGGAGGGATATTAGCTTGTAATGGTAACGTTCTTGCCTTGTGATGTCCTCGTTTGGCTTTGCTCTCAAAACAATGCTGACCTTGTGAACATGGCTGAAGTCTTCCTTCAGTTTCAGTGAGAGGAGTTGCCTTGGCCCCGGCGAGCTGATCTGCTGCTAAGCTCGTCCTGGTAGCAGGTTTTGAGTACCATTTCAAAATTATTCCTTGCTGGAGAATGGGCCAAAAGCTTGCGGTGGTAATATCAGTTGTCAGTCTGACACCTAGGAGGAGGGGTTCCGGTGCCACCTGATAGCAATGCATTAGTTCTAGCCAAGCCATTTTGTAACACTCTGCCATTCTGTTTAAGCAATAGTAATTCTGGGAACTAAAATAACTACTTATCCTAGAGTCTTATATTTCCCACACTCTTGACCCTTACATGGCCGTGACTGTAGGTCACTATTGGAGCTTTTGGTGACTATTGGAACATGCTTTTTTTTTTTTTTTAAACCTACATGGGTTTAAACCTACCTTGATGGGAGGCAACCTCGCCCTCCTCCTTTCCCCTCCCCGTCCCTTCCCCTCCTGCTGTCCTCTCCATCCCACTCCCCCCCATCCTTCTCCCTTTCCTCCCTTTCCTTTCTCCCTCTCATCTCTTGGTGTTTCCCACCTGCTCCCTTCCACCCTCCAGAACATCTGCTTATATGGATGCTGATTTCCCTCTGAGTTGTCTAGACTAGTAAGGGTTCAGGACTCTGTAGCATACCTTGGGGCTCCCTTCTTGGGTTGCCCATTAATATGGGAGCTTATTAGAACTTCTTCTGCTTCCAATCCTGACAACTATTTAACTAGGACTTAACACAAGGTCTGACTCTAGGCCACAAAAACAACCCTTCTTTCTTCCCTCCACCTCTATAATTTATAGAAAGGGCCTGAATGCTCCTTGGACCACCCCACCCAGAGCCATATCTCCCTTGTATCAATATCTCTTCTATAATCCTTTCCCCCTTTCCTCTTCTACCTTTTTACTAATCAGTCTATAAGCAGGACTTAGGGTTCCTATTCTTCACTAGAAACCTGGTCTGCATATTTTTCTTCCAATTAAAACAACAAAACAACTGTTTTTGAATTGCTAGTCTCTATCCTCCTTTTTCAAAGACCTTATAGGATGTTCGACATTAAGGTTGGCCTCTGAGCATGCCTGCGAGGGATCGTCCTGATGGGGTAATCAATGTGGAAACACTGATCCTTGGGGGGGAACCATTCCTGAGACCAGTGGTCTGAAAGATGGAGAGGGGACTGGCCACAGCTAGCAAGCTGGCATGCATGCAGTTATTTCCTCTCTGCTTCTTGATTGTGGATCAGAGTGACCAGCTTCTGCCATTGCAGTCAGAGATTTGGGATTGTACGCTGATATAAACCCCTTCTTCACCTATATTCAAATGTGCAGTGAGCAGTGAAATGAGAGAGACTCTCGAAAAGTTGTTCTTTGACTTCCACATGCTCAACATGGCATGTGCACACGCATAAACACAATAAATTTAAATAACAAATTCAAAGAAAACCTTGAAAGAAGATGATTATGTTTTTCCTTTTTTTGTTGTTTTTTAGAGTTTCATATAGAAATATAGTAAATTGGTGATATTTTCACACCTTAATCCCAATCCTATCCCCCTTTTTTCCCTTCTTCTCTACAGTCTCCCTCCTATTTTTGTGTCTTTTCGCATGTGGGGCGCACTGAGTTTCATCTTTATCTTAGTCGTGTCAAGGTCAGAGCCTTCCTCCGCCCATTCTCCATGCAGCAGAATCCTCACACTTTGGTGATAAGAGCTCAGCCTTGACATTGGGAGGAGCAGCTCCCAGATGGTCCCCTTGTGCAGAACGAAACCTGATTCCTGATGGCATGTGCCTGAGGCCTTAATGGAGCATAAGCCATGTATCTGTTGGTGTGCTGTGGAGGAAAGCACCTTCCCTCCCCCAACAGAAGAGGAATACATGTATATTCTTGATGATAGGGATGGTTTTACAAGTGAATATTTGCAAAATAATCAAGTTATATTGTTAAAGTTACCTTAACCATTCTTCAATGAGATTACATTAAGTAAAATAATAGGAAAGAGTTAAAAACTTCCTTCCCTTTTGACTTTGTGGTGTTCTTTGGTTCCTGTTTTTTGTTTTTGTGTTTGCTCCCAATGCCCTGTTTTTGCTAAAGCCTACATGAAATCAATCAGTAAAGGCAAGAATCAAAATGGAAAAGAGGAAAGACATAATCATCTGTGAGCATATTCAATAAGGAAACCATTTTCTTTTTCTATTTTTACTATTTTTTCAATACCATGTTCTTTTTCTTTCTTTTTCTATTCTTTTGGGTATGTGTGTGGGTGTTGTGAGGGTGTCTTGTATGTCTTTGAACACACCTGTGTAGGTACATATGGATGTGTGTGCATTCATGTGGAAGATTTAGGTTAATAATGGGAATTATCTTTACTCCTCTTCTGCCTTAGTTTTATTATTGTTTGAAATAGGTTCTCCAATCAAGCCCAAAGCTTTCCAGAACTAGCTTGGCTTGTCAACTTGCTCTAGGGATTGCCAGCCTCTACCTCCTGGGGCAGGAATTACAGGCAGCCTGCTATAACCATCTAGCATTTTATGAGAGATCTGGAATTTCGAGTCTGAAACTTTTGCTTTTGTGACAAATGTGAGCCATTTCCCCAGCCCTTTCTCAGTTTCTTGACATTATTTATATCGGCTTCTTAAAACAACAAAAATTAATTTTTTTCACCAACCTGGAGGACAGAAAACAAAAAGCAAACAAATAAGCCAAAAAAAAAAAAATGTAGGCCTCAACAGAGGTTAGCATAAATATCCAGGTCTTATTTAGCTTCTGGTGACCTCTGACATTCCATGGCTTGTAGCCAGTCACTCCAGTATTTCCCCCGTTCTCACAAGACCACCTTTCTTAACGTCTATATAATCTTCCCCTTGGCGTTACTCTAACAAGGATGTTGTCATTGGATTTAGAGTCCATCCGGAAATCCAGAATCATAGCCAGAGTTTAACCTAATTTACACTTACGAAGAATCTTTCTCCATTTAAGATTGCAACCACAGGCTCCTGGGGGTCAGGCATAGCTGTCTCTTTGGGACCTCATTTGGTTCACTGTGCCACCATTTGTGTTGCTTAATCTCTAAGGAATGCGTTGGCATATTTTGTTTACTGAGAGAGGTACCTGTTTAGCTTTGTTACTTATTAATTTTACAAATTTCTCTCTTTTTTCATTTCTTTAGTGGTGTGTGTGTGTGTGTGTGTGTGTGTGTGTGTGTGTGTGTGTGTGTAGGTGAGCGTGGAGTCCAGGCTTGGGTAGCCGCTGTGGCGGCTTTCCAGAACATACCAAAGCTGCCCTGGTGCATGCCAAGAAAGACTCGGTTAAGCGCCCGCGCTTCCGTCTGCTCCCAGTGCCTCTACAATCTCCCTGACTCTACAGCTTGTCAGAATGGCAGTCAGAACTTGTGCTCTGATTGGTCGCCGAGAGGGCCCCCTGTGTACGTGCCAGCGGCCGGATTGGCCAGCTCCCCCTTTGTTCCTGCACAATGAAGTGGACAATACCTCCCCTCCCCCCGCCCCCATGTTGTCTCGGGTGCCTGTTGCTGTTGGTACCGATGCCCTCAACCCTGTCGTGTCCCGCGAATAGCCCCGCGGCTGGGCTGCTGCGACCTCCAACACCTCTCCTGGGCGCTGCTGTGGCGCCCGTGTGTGTGTGTGTGTGTGTGTGTGTGTGTGTGTGTGTGTGTGTGTGTTTACATCTGTGCATATGTCTAGTATGTGTGTGCTTTCTTATGACCATTTGAAGATGATATGTGGTCCACAATCATAACTTTGCATAGATTTAAAAAAACTATAGGAAGTAGGAAGTAGGAAGACTGAATAAATTAAATTAAGCTAAAGTCTGAGAAAGTGCTGAATAAACCAGGTTATGTAAAAAGTTCAATTAATAATTTTTCTATCCTTTTAATGTTTTTCTATCATAACTCTCCAATGTTCAAATCCTTCATGTTTCAAAAGCAACAATAAACAGTCGGCAGTTTACTGATACCTCTCATTTAAGACAGGAGCAATAACAGAAAGCAAATATTACTAGTTTATAAAAAGCTGGCCATTGTGACAGTTGGTAACTTTTTTTTTTTAATATTTTTAATTATTTCCCATGTAATTTTCTAGTTAGTGGTAGCAATAAGTAACTCTGACATTACCACCTTGCTACTGGCCATTATCAATGATCAGTCATATTATTTGTTCTTAGAAGTCCAGATTCATGTTCAGAATTTTTTTAATGTAGATTACAGGCATCTGGGTCAATTAACTAGACCTTACATGTGAGTAGAAATTTGTTTGCTGTCTCTAAATGTCCTTCCTTCCTTCCTTCCTTTCCTTCCTTCCTTCCTTCCTTCCTCTTCCTTCCTTCCTTCTCCTTCCTTCCTTCCTTCCTTCCTTCCTTCTTTCTTTCTTTTCTCCTCACAACTGCAGTATGTTCTTATACTAGTGCTTATCTAATGTTATAGTTCTAACATTGCTTCTATATAGTGAGAGTCTAACGTTATAGTTTTAACATTGCTTCTATACAGTGAGAGTCTAATGTTATAGTTCTAACATTGCTTCTATACAGTGAGAGAAGCCAGCACAATCTCATGAGAATCTAATCTCCTTCGTGTAAGGATACAGCAACAATTTACCATCCTTGAAGCAGATACTTCTAGCTTCTGAAACGTTGATGAAAATGTCTATTTACAAATCACCCAGTGCCAAGCATTTCATTTTAGCAGCAAGAACAGACTAAAACAGGAAAAAGGCTGTTTCTGTTTTGAAATAGTGAGTGGAGATATGGGTTAGTTAAGCACTCCAGAAACCTATAGTTGTAATCACTTAGGGGAAAGGCAGCAATGTTGAACTAATAGGAAAACTTGACTGTTACCTGCTTAGAAATAGCGGCTATGGGATATATATATTTGCAATGTGCTAAGGATTGGCTTGTATCAATAGGGAAGATAAGTCCCAAGAGCTGCACTTAGTAGGCTGGAAACCCAGAAGGGCCAATGGTATAATCCTATCCAAAAGCTGGCAAGGCCCAGTTCCAAGAAAAGTAGTTCTTCATTAAGTGAGTCCAAAGCAGGGGAAAACTGCTCGAATGGACTCAGCAGGTAGAACTCCCTCCTGCCCTGAGATGATCAGTGCCTTGGTTCTTTTAGGATCTTTGCCTGATTTCATGAGACACACCCATGCTAGCAAGGTCAAGATGCTTTGGCAGCTTGCCTATTTCAATGTTAAATTCATGCAAAACATTCACACAGAAATACCCAGTATCCCGACGGACGAAATATATGAGCCCATAGTGACTCACTTGAGTAGATACATTTTTTGAGTTTCTTCGTAAGATCTAATAAAAAAACCAAAATTTCCCTTTTTAGTGAATGAAAGCATAGGGAACCCTTTTCTGCCTGTGATTGATATGGAATTGTGGTGTTATGCTGATCTTCAAACACAAAAGGAATGCAATTAAACTAGATAACGGAGTAATCTTAAATTTCTTGCAGACTTCACAGCAATGCTTAGTATGTACTGGTTAATCAATTTTTTTTCTTTTTTCCACTCATACAAACTTGATAGGTACCCCATTCCCCTCCCTCCCTCCACCTCTCCATGGATCCCCTTGCTCCCTTCCCCCTTTTCCCCTTCCTTCCCCCTCTTCCTCCCTTTCTCCCAGTGTGCTCCCCCTTCTCCCCTTCCCTCCCCCCTGTTTCTGGAGCATCCTTTACTGTGCATGTCAAACTTTCCTCTGGGTCCTCCTCTTCTGATGAGGTGTAGGGACTCAGTAGCATTGCCTAGAGCTCTTTTTTGTGTTCCCCTTTAGTATAGGAACACTGTTGTGGCTGTTAATCCCTTGCCTCTAAGGATCCTAGTGCCTGTGATCCATTCTGGACTTTGGGGGGGTCAATGGTATGTTGGTAATTGCGCAGGTCATGCAAATTCCTGTTATGTGGTTAATCAATTTTTAATTCAACAAATATTTGCTGAAATGCCAGTTAAAGACATTATATATTTCTATGGAAGGGAAAAGATTCATCTTCTCCATTACATAGGTGACTGAACAATGTCAGTATAGTTTTAGATTTATTTATGTGTATTCTGAAGTTAAATAAAATCCCCAAACTGACAGTTCTTGCTTCTCTTAGCTCTTGCCAGCAGTAGATGCTTCATGATGTAGACTTATAGACACAACACCATCAGATGTTACTCAAAGGGACCTGAGCTTGGAACGATGACAGGAGTTCATTCCTATCCATGAGCAGTCTGGAATACATTGATTGCCCTAAGCCTGCTATTAGTGAGTCTTGTGTGAACAACTCTGTGGCCACAAATATTAAAACCTTCATTTCTGACTTTAATTCCATGGAATATCTAGACTGCTGCCCCTGATCTTTGCATATCACACACTGTTGGCAACGGATTCCAGTCTTGAACCCAAGCCAGATTATCTGGATCTGGGAAGCCGAGAAGTCTTGCCAACCTTTTTTCTCTCCACAGGACTTGGATATTATCCCAATGTTCTTCCCTCTACATCTCACTGATGAAGGCCTCCATTTAAGAAAGCCCTGCCCATTTTAAGGATAAAACCATCATCATCAGTATGGTTCTGGGCTCCTCCTGGCTCATTCACGATGATGACTATCAACCATGAAGCGGTTTAGATTCATGTCTGGTGTGTTCTGTCTCAGATGGGGGAGAGCTATAGTCATGTCTATGAGGTTGACCCTACCCCCACCATTTTTGGCTTACTTCCCTCCTACAAAGCCACAGCTGCAGTTCTCTCCTGGCCTTCCTGCCAACACCAATCAGATCACATATGAAAGAGTAAGAATTTCCAGTAGTCTGTACAATCTGCTTTTCTGAGCAATTATTTAGATTACATTGCATCTTAATATCATTGATATAAATAACATTTAATCTTTTCCCTAGAGTATCAGACTATTTGAAAATAATTACTTTCAAAAAGTGTCTAAGATTCAAGCGTTGTATCCAATGTTTATGCTCTTTGCAAGCAATATGGTCCTAATCCAATATATCCTGTGGGTGCAGGTCAATGTTTCTTCTACTTCAACAGTGATAAATATTTATTAAGCTTCTACTATGTTCATGGCACTATACCAGATGCTTTATTACAATTTTTCCTTTCCAGAAAAAATAAATTCAAATATGAAGTGGAACATCCAGTCTCACGAAACTGACTTACTTTGTTTCTTAGAACTTCAACATGCTGCAGCTGTGTGCTTCAACTTGGTTCAAACCAGATGATGAAATAAAATATTGTTTGAATAAATATCCATAGTGAAAACTGTCTGTAAAACCAGAGCAAATGTTCTTGAAGGCTGTCATTAAGTTATATTCCTTGCTCTTTCTGTGACATGGCCAATTCAGAGTATCTTACCATTAATGTTGAAGACATTTAAAGAGATTTGTTTTTTCCAGCTCTTTTCCTTTGAAAGTGTATGCGAACTTGATTTGCAATAAAAAAACCTCATAACATTTTATTGCTTTTTGATATGCCATTTCTTTCAAATAGTGCCTGGAATAAATCAGCTTTGTCTTTTTGGATAACCAATGCTGTTTCATACCTGCAGTCAGTGTAGAATTCTCTTACGCTTTATGTTTTCAAATATTTTTCTTGTAAGAAGGAAGAGATTCCTGGTGTGAGAAGAACCAGGTCAACTTGGTCACTATTGAGCTTCTTTCAGAAGGCTATGGATGTTGAATTTTAATTATCCACTTGAACAATTCAGACTTTGTGTTTTGATTTTCAGAGATGTATAAGTATAAATAACCAAACAAACAGAATCTAACACGGAATATACAAAAGCATCCTTTTCAGTAATTTTACCTGCCTTCATGATGATGTATGCATGAGAAATATCAACCTTTTGATTTTATATTCAGATATTATAGCTGTAATTGTAAAAGCCCATGTGGCTGCAACTTGTTCAAGTAATTAATGATCCAAGTTTAAGACTTTCTTGACCCAGTTATGATATATTTTATAAGGTACTTTGTTTGCTCTATAAAACTTTTGGACCCAGACATTTGTAAAGTACATATTTTACAGATCAAAAAAGAATGACTTTTTCTTACATATTTTATTTTTTCATAATCATACAAGCTAATAGGTACCTCCTCCTCTTCCCCCACCTCTATTATCCCCCATTGTACTCTTCTCCTTTCCCCCTCCCTTTCATCCCATTCCTTCCCCTCTCCCTCCCTTTCCCTCTCCCTCTCCTTACCTTTCCGTCTTCCTCCCTCTTATCCCCCAGAGCATGCGGTTATGTGGGCACAGAATCTTCTTCTGAGTGAGGGTTCAGGACTCAGTGGCATAACTTCAGACCCTTTCTTGGGTTGCTTGTTAGAACAGGAACTTTATTATGACTGTTTAATCCTTTGTCTCTAAGGTTCCTACTGCCTGAAACCTTCCCCCTATGATCCATGCTAGACTTTGGGGAGGTTCTTAACATGTCAGCCATTGTGCAGATCTGGAAAAGTTCAATCACGTTGTGGCTATATCCTGGCTGCTGCAACTCTAACTTGTGTGAAGTATCTTGCACATGGTTGGTCTTCCCCATCTTTAGGCTCTTACAATCTTGCCACCTCCTCTTCCGCAAGGTTCCCTGAGCTTTAGGATGGGGAGAGATTTGACTTGTCTAGTTCCAGATGAATAATGTAGGGTCTTTGGTGTTTTGAATTATGGTTTGTTGTTTTCAGTTTTACTTTTCCTGCACTGCCCTTGGCTTCATCCTGATTGGTTGTCAAGGTCATCTCCTAACCTAAGATAAATGACTGTTTAAACAAAGATCTTAACATAAGAAGAGGCTCAAACCTGTGAATCCCGGGGCAGAGTAAACAAGGAGGAGGTGGAAGCGGTCCATGGTGGTTCCCGAATTCTTCCGTGGTTCTACACACACACATACATACACACACATACATACACGCACAATTGAATAAATAAAATAAAAAAAAGTAAAGTTTAAAAAAAAGAACTATAACTAGATAATTGTAAGCAAAAAAATAAAAATAATTATAAAAAAAAAAAAAAAGAAGAGGCTCAAAGGTAGATGGAAGAATAGGAGTAGGACACAGCAGTTGGTTACCATCTGACTGCCAGTCCCTATACCCTTCCTGACTGGGGAGACTGAACAGGAAAGAAAGTGAGAGTGGGCTGCATCAGATGTCTTCCTACTTACATGCAGTAAATGACTGTGACTTAATTTCTCTATTGAAGTGTGTTCTTTTGTCTCCTTTCTTTTGAGATCTTCTTTCCCCTTCCCTCCTGTTTATAATCCTTTACGATTATAGTGGGTATTACAGAGATTTACCTTTGAGTATGTCATTAAATGTGTTTGGAACTAGGATCCACTTATAAAGAGTACATACGGTATCTTTCTCTATCTGGGATACTTCATGCACTATAATTTCTTCTAATTCCATCCATTTCCTGGCCGATTCCACTAATTCATCTTTTTTGATGGCCGAGTAGTACTCCATTGTATAAATGTACTACATTTTCATTATCCATTTGTTAACTGTTGGGCATTTGGGTTAATTCCATGACTTTGTTTGCTATTGTAAATAGTGCTGTAATGAGCATGGTTTGCTTGTGTCATTGTAGTGAATTTCTGCATTATGGGGGATTATTCCCAGAAGTGGTATAGCAGGGTCATATGGCATTTCAATCTTTAACATTTTTAGAAATCACCATACTCACCACCAGAGTGATTGTATAAGCCTGCATTCCCACCACCATTGCATGTGAGTCCCCTTCCCTCTATATTCTCTCCAGCATTTGGTATTGTTTGTGTGGTGGATTTTTGCTATTCTGACTGGGGTGAGATGATATCTCAGGGTAGTTTTGATTGATGGCTAGGGATGTGGAACATTGTAAAAGGTTAGACATTTCAATTTCGTCCCTGAAAAAATTTCTTTTAAGTTCTGAAGCCCATTTTCTAATTGGGCTATTTATCTCCTTGGTGTTTAATTTTTTAAGTTCTTTGTGCTCTCTGGATAATAGAGCTTGTGATAGTTAAGCCTGGGTGTCAACTTGACACACCCGGTATTAACTAAGCTGGGCTGAGACCACCTCTGAAAAGGATTATGCCCGCCCCAGATCCTGTCAGAACCTCCAAAGCTCTCAAAGGATCCTCCCAGTACTACATCATATAAAAAGGAGCCACCAAGGAGAACAGATCCCTTCTTGCAGCTGTGCTAGGAATCACTCTTCCTTCCGGCCCCCCAGTTTCTTCGACCCTCTAGCCTTCCAACCCTCCTAGTGGTTGGCTAGACTGAAGATTCTAGGAATTCTCCAGCCTTCAGCCATCACCCACTGAGCAGCTACGGCAGCCATCGTTGGACTACCTTGGCTACTAGCAGCAATTGTTGGACTACCTATACTGTAAGCCAACTTAATACATTCTCTATTATATATATATATTTTTTCTTGTGTCGATTCTACATCTCTAGAGAACCTGACTAATACAGAGCTCTATGAGATGTGTGATTAGTGAAGATTTTTTCCCATTCTGTAGGTTGCATTTTTGCTTAGTTTACAATCTCTTTATCTGAACAGAAGTTCTTTAATTTCATAAGAATGCATTGAATGCATTGAATGTTGGTTCTAGTGCCTATGTTATTGGGTTTCTATTTAGGAAATGTTGGCCTAGTCCAATACATCCGAGGGAGTCCCTACTCTTTCAAGTAGAATTTTTATAGTCTCTGGCCTAATATTAAGGTCCTTGATCCATTTGGAGTTGATTTTTGTGCATGGTGACAAGTATGGGTCCAGTTTTAATCTTCTGCATATGGATGTCCAGTTTTGCCAGCACCATTTATTGAAGATGCTGTTGAAAGATGTATTCTTATTAGCCTTATTTTAATGTTGCTGAAGATGACACTTTGAAGAAAAGAAGTGTTCCTAGGAAATAACAAAGTAGGATCCTCAGCTGGGTAATATGACATAGCTTCCTCTGCTCAACAATATTTTGGCCACTCTTCTCTTATATAAGTATCTCACATCCTGTAAACTTGTTGAATGGAAAACCACCATCTCTTTTCAATTTCATAGTCATTACTTGTCTTGAAAATAGGAGGAATGGGTGGGTATTTAATGTTTACATTTCAGTAAAATGTCATAAAAATAGGACTATAGTACACAATGTGCTTATGTGTATGTGTGTATGTGTATGTGCCATTCATTCACGTAGAGGCCAGAACTTATAGAAGTTGGTTCTTTCCTTCTATCATGTTGGTTCCAAGAATTGAACTCAGGTTGTCAGGCTTGACAACAAGTGCATTTACTGAGCCATCTTACTGCCCTATTTTTAAAAATATTTTAAGAGTTAAATAAGATTATTATGAGATTAAATCACCTGACTGTTGCTAAATAATTTAATAGTTCAATTTATTAGAATGGTTGTTTTAAAATAATTTCAGTCATGCAAAGTCATTTGCCATTCTGATGTAAACAAAAGACCTATAAATCCTTTGGAATCGTACTACCGGTGAGCACAAACCTGGGTTGGGCAAATGTTTACTGAACATCTACCATGTGCCAGACCCACTGAAACAGCTGAAGTGAGCAAGAGAAACAAAATCTCCATTCTTATGAAAGTAAATTCTAGTGGGAAAAAGTAATGGAGTGGATGGAGACAACAGCGAGAGGAGGGGTTTATACATTAGTTTGTGATAGTTGAGTAAGTACCATAAAGTTACAATGTAGAGGGTGTAGAACATAAGCCTGGGCATTCTGAAGAAGATAAATAATGACGATTTACTATGGTAAATAACAGCATTTATCTGCCCACAGCAGGACGTGCTGAGCTTCCTCACCCCAGGCTCTCCAGTGAGTGTGAAGTCAATAATTTCAAGCTAAGTGTTCATTGTACGAAAATTTTTGCAATTAATTTCAAAACCTCATATAGCTGTACTCTTGTTACAATGGTGGCAAACTGAACTACATATTCTTCTGTGACATTATTCTATTATGCTCTTCTGTTTTGAGGGGGAACTGGGAGCCTAAGGTCTTGCATACTCTAGTCAAGCACCCTATAATTGAGATACATCCCTAACACTACCCCTTTTTTGAAACAGGATGTCATTAAGTTGCATACATTGCCTTGAAATTTGCAGTCCTCCTGCCTTGGCCTCTTATGTATCTAGGATTACAGGCCTGCCCAATCAGATATCAGGCCCAGCTTTCATTTTCTTCGTTAGATCTTTTTTGCTGTTGTTCTTAGACAATTTTATACATGTATATAATAGCACAATGAATTTAAGTCATTTTTATCTGCATTGTTTGATCCCTTCCCCTTTCTCCCATTTAAACTTTCCCAATCAGTCTCCTTCCTACTTTTATGTCTTTTTAAAAAACTTTATTTATTTATTTATTTATTTATTTGTGTGTGTGTGTGTGTGTGTGTGTGTGTGTGTGTGTGTATCAAAGGGCACTGTGTGTCCCTGTGGAGAACCAATGGTGACTTTAGGAATCATCCTGGATGACTTCTACCTCCTTTTACCTTTGCTCTGGCATTTCCCAGGCTCTGTCCATCAGGGCTGGAAGTGCAGGTCACAGCTATTTCTGCCTGATGTTTTTTTTTGTGGGACTTGAGATCTGAACACAGGATCTTCTACTTTTGAGGCAGAGTCTTAACCACTGAGCCATCTCTCCAACCCCTTTTATGTCTATGTGCCTGAGCTCTTGCAAGGGCATAGATATACCACTGAAGAAAGTAATTCCCCTTTCCAAGCCAGCATTAGGTCCCACTAGTCCCACAGGGAGGAATGGTCAGGGCCAGTTTTCTATATCACTTTCATATAGTTCTGTTCCCATTTTTGTTCTCATTCTGTTCCCACTTTGTTCCTTTGATGACACCCAAATATTTCATTTGTATCCTTGGACACCCATCCATATGATCTGTACATTTGAAGAGGACTCAATTTACCTGCGTTCTGGTTGTAGGGGCCTGCCTTTTACAGGAAGATGAGACTAGGTTACTTACTTCCCCCAAACCAAGAGTCTTATGATACTTTCTCTAAATCCTGTTATCTTCTCCTCTATGGTTTTATGATTATAGCTTTCTACCAATAATTTATATCCTTCCCCAGTTTGGATCTTATGACTGATTATTGAAGTAACTGTTTTGTACCATTGCCCACAAAACTCCTGGACTTTCTTTGTGCATACTTATGTTGATGAGTGGTTTCAGAAAAAAAAATCACTTCATATTTGATGATACCTTAGCTGAAGGTCTAATCACTGTCTCACTGTTTTGTTCTTTGGATTTGGTAAGTAACACTTGTATCCTTCTCAGAATTTTTATCACCTCTTCTTAGTAGTCTGTTTTTTGTGATTATAATGAAATCCTGGAGGCAGGCTTGCTTTATAAAGGTGGTCCCAGAATGCAGGCTCATACAGCCACTCTAGCGAGCTGTCTGGAGATTCTTAAAGAAATTAAAGATTGAAATGCCATATGACCCTGCTATTCCACTTTTGGGAATAACCCCCCATACAGCAGAGGTTCACCTCGATAGCACAAGCACGACCATGTTCATAGCAGCACTGTTTACAATAGCAAAGTCATGGAATCAGCCCAAATGTCCAACAGTTGACGAGTGGATAAGGAAACTGTGGTACATCTATACAATGGAGTACTACTCAGCCATCAAAAATGATGAATTACTGGAATTTGCCGGGAAATGGATGTCATTAGAAACAATTATATTAAGTGAAGTATCCCAGACCCAGAAAATTAAGCGCCGTACGTACTCCCTAATAGGTGGCTCCTAGTACCAAACCCACCCAGCCCACCTAGAGACAGTAATTGCAAGGATTATGAACAGGAGGGATGGGGTAGGAGGGCCACACCAGAAACAAGGAGAGAAGGGACCATGTTACAGCAGGGAAAATAGGCCTCCACCAAGGACCCAAATAAGTAATGAGACATCTGATTAAGTTCACAGACTTTTGTTCCTGATCATTTACTACTGAGGGGGTGTGATCTCACCAGAAGAGGAGGGCATATAGTCTGGCAGATAAAAAGTAACCATTTTGCAAATGGGTGATAGACCCCTCCCTCACTGTGGTTTCCCACTTTTATTACATCTACCTTTGAATGTGCTTTTATCACAAGACTCTAACAGCTTTTTGTCTCTGGCCAGAGGGTAACATACAATGCCCACCAGGATGGAGTGAAGGGCATTGCAGGAGCAGCACAACTGCAAAAGAAAATCAACAAACCACAATCCAGAACTTCAGAGACTCTATATCAACCACCTAGAACTAGGCCAGCTTAGTCTCTCCCCATCTTGAAGCTCAGGGAAATTTGTGGAAGAGGGGGCGGTAAGAGTGTAAGAGCAAAAGGATGGGAGGAGCAATGATATGTAAGATACTCTATACTAGTTAGGGCTGAAGCAATCATAATTGGACTTTGCATGCCCTGCGCATTGTCCAACACACTGTTGACCTCACAAAGTCTAGCATCTGCTAAAGGCACCAAGATCCTTGGAGGCAAAGGATTGGCAGCCACAGCAGTGTTCCTATACCTAAGGGGAACACGGGAAAGGGTTCAGGGAAAGGCCACTGGGTCCTTGTACATCATCGGAGAGGAGGGCCCAGAGGAAAATCAGACATGCACAAGAAAGGACTCTCTGGGAATTGGGGTGGGGGCACTGGGGGATGGGGAGGGAGAGGGGTGGGGAGGGGGAGCAGGGGGTATGGGGGGGAGGAGGAGGGAGGGAGGGAACTGGTGTACCTAATAAGTTTGTGTGAGCTGAAAAAAAAAAAAAAAGGTGGTCCCAGAAATTTAAGGGTATAGTACCAACATCAGCTCATGTTTGAAGAGATCTTGTATCTCAGTGGTGAGAGAGTCTGTAAGTGAGAAAAAAAATCTCAGTACCAAGTAGGAAGCCAGAGAACTGCTCAAAGGTCTCTTGCTTTGAGACCTTTTCTCATGTAACTTGCTTACATGAGTACTTAGGGGTTCCACAGAGCCACTTAATCCTTCCCAAGAATGGCTTCTCTAATGCCTTAGAGTTCTACTTAAGTTCCACTGTTTAGATATTTCAGCATATGAACTCTAGCCTTTCAAACAAAACACTCCCTCAAGAATCTTCTTAACATTGTGTTTGTACCTTATACTTTTATTCTATAAAGAATATTGAGCAAAATATTAAGAGCAAAAACTTTTTTACTGAGTTTTTCATATACAAACATGAGTTTACATTATTGCCTGAACTCCCTCACCACCCTCTTCCTCCCCTGCCTCTCTTCTTTCTTCCCTTTCCCTCTTTAGTCCAGCCATGTCCTTCCCACCCTCCTGCACCTCTGCATGGATGGAGCAAGGGCACCCGTCTTGGTAGAGAAGCCAGGTTTTTGTTGTATATGTGGCTTTTCAATGCGCAAGGTCATTAAGTGGGGGAAGGTCCTCTTCTCTGTCCAGTACCTGCCCTAAAGACTCTCCATTATAGTTGTTTCTCCTGAGATCCTCACCAGTCCTTGGGGGAATGTAGACATTTGGTCATTGTGTAGATCTTGTGGTAGAAGTTCTTTTTTTTTTTTTTGAGTTTTTATGATTTTTATTAAAATTAGGAAGGTTTTGAAATTAAACAAACTTTTCCAGCTGTGTCATCCTTAATTATATACCAGAAAGAATACAAATCAGCATACGACAGAGATAATTGCACATCCAAGTTTACAGTAGCACAGTCTGCAATAGTCAAATTATGAAATCAAGCCTAGTTTTCCTTCAGCAGAAAAATGGATGGCGAAAATATGATGTGTGTATGAACCTAATGTATGACTATTCAGCCATAAAAAATGTAATTATGTCATTTGATGGAACATAGATGGAACTGGAGAACAGAAGTACAAACACTGCATATTATATTTTCATGTGGGGAAGAAATTTTATATACATAATGAAGGGAAATACATGGGAAGATAAAGGGACCATTGTAAGGTGGTGAGAAGGGGACAAGGGAAGAGAATGGTGGCTGAATATGATCAAAACATGACAAGCGTGTGCAGAAATGTCTCAATGAAATTCATTATTTTGCACAATGAATATAAGAATATATTAATACAATAAAATGAAAAAGAAAAATTTTAAACCTTGAACTCTTTGAATACAGTGACATTTGCAGTTGAAGGCTTTGAAATTTAAAAATACTTTTTGAATGTAGAAATAGTTATTAATAACTAATTTAACAATAAAGCATTGTTAAACTAAATATCAATTTGAATTTCATTCATTTTTCCTTTAGAATTCCTTGCTAATTTGGATTATCAGAATGACCTCTGTGTTTTTAATAGGCATTCATAATAATATTCACCAATGTCTGTCCCTCCTCCTTCCTGAGCCATCAGAAAGCTATGTGTCTTGGTGCCTGAACTTGGGGGACGTCATCTGCTCAGTCCTGTTCAATGAACGTTGGATGGTGACTCAGGGAACAGCCATGCTTACTTCTGTAGTTTCTCTTCTGCTGCCCTGGCAGTAAGAAAGGCTGTTTTCCAGATGGTACTGCAGAAAGATGGCAGAGGACCCTCTGACATATCAGCATGGGTCTTGAGCAACTCTGTGGAGACCAGAACCTCACTCTCTCATTATCTCATTATCAGCCTGCAGCTAACATAGCCGGCACAAAGCTTGTGGTATTAAGCCACTGAGACTGGGAAATAATTATTTTTGTCCCCCAATCTAATAGATGCTGAAAAGGCAGGACTTTGCTCTATGTTATTGATTGTTGCTTTTCTTTTCCAGATTTCCTATGTGATCAGCAGTCCTTTAAGTGGTCCTGAGACACTAGATCCACATGTAATCTAATGAATAAAACCACCCTAAATCTACCAGGGAAATAGATGTTCCAGTGAAGAGTTCAAATGAAGTTTGATGAGTATAATCACTGAACACAGATTTACTGAGTCCATGTTATATGGAAATAGAACACGATGTCCTTGAGGGTCACTTGGACCACGTGAAGTGCAGCAGATTCATCCTCAAATCCAGGTGTGGCTTCTGATCTGACAGCACCAAAAATGGCAGCCCCACATTCCTTGTTCTCATTGGCTCGGGAACAAAGGAAAAATCTTCTGATTCAGACCTTATTTTCTAGCTTCATCCAGACAGAGAATTCGCTCGTGCATTGAAGAAGAAATATATCATCAATCTTATGCTAATTCTCTTGGGGATCAGAGTAGAGTAGGATACTTTCCAAGTCATTTCATGAAGCCAATATAACACATCAATGTTTGCAAAAATGCTCTGCACCTCATCATAAATATCTTAGCAGTGTACCAAGTAGCTTTCCTCTAGATCTCCAGATTCAACACAATGTTAATCCAAGATTCCCTGAGCCTTCGGATGGGAGGAGATTCGGTTGGCCTGATTTGGGCTGAACATTATAAAGTCACCAATATTCTGCACTCTGGATGACTGTGGTCGTCTATCTCACTGCTCTTCCATTGCAATAGGCTGTCTTGCTCGGGAATTGAGATCTCTTTTTATCTGGGTCGTGGAGCGGTGAGGCCCGGCTCAGAAGTTCTTATTGCAGTGAGCACCTGGGTACAGCAGCCCTTTTGTGGCTGAGGTGTGCTGGCCAGAAGTACCCCTTCCTACCTTTAGTCTCTTGCAATCTTCCTTCTCCTTCTTCCACAAGATTCCCTGAGCCTTGGGATAAGAAAAGATTTTGATGGCCTGATTAAGGCTGGAATAAAAATTTATAAACACCTGAACTTTCCCTCCAATTTTGAATCTTATGTTTACCTCCCCTCTGATTTGAAGAAATGGGGACTCTACCCTTTTGAAGACAGGTTTTCAACTGAGGTCTTGAATAGGATTCTTTGCTTGCACCTTTAACTGGAAGAGTAGTCTACACTGTACTATTTCTTCACTTCATATTCATTCATCTGTAAAATTCTGATGTCTTCCTCTATCTCTGTCATAAAAATTTCTGCTAAGCATAACTAACCCTTATATTTCCAAATCCACTTAGTCTTTGTTTTAATTATACTCCTCAATTTAAGTAGAATACTGGCTGCCCTTCTCACAACCATTCCGAAGGAGTATTCCTCCCAACCACACAACCTAGGTATTGGAACACGTTTCATATTTTCAACACACTTTATTTTTCCTTAATAATACTTTGAACTCGATTTAACCAAACCTTTTTGTTCTTGGTATTTCTTCATAGAATTTTTTTTTTTTTTTTTTTTTTTTTTTTTTTTTTTTTGCAGGGGAGAGTGCGAACACAATCCCCCACTACCACAAATTACGCAGTCGAGTTTCCCACATTTGGGGAAATCGCAGGGGTCAGCACATCCGGAGTGCAATGGGTAAGCCTCGCCCTGGGAAAACCACCTTCGTGACCATGGTATCTCCCCTGCCAGGTAAGTATTCTTCATAGAAAATTTCTATCTATTGATACCAGCCCTATTCCCTGGTTATAAATCTCTGCTTGAAGTTGGGGTTAATTCTACTCTCTCCCTCTGTAAATTCTTGTGACAGTGGTCGTTGTATGTATTGCCATGTTCCCCCCCTCAAGAAAAGTCTCCTTTATTCACTTTAACAAGTATTTATATAAATTTTTCTTTAATGTGAAGTTTTTAAACTTCTTTGCACATGGAAAGGATCACATACCTGCTTCATGCGGGACCATTGACTTCTGAAAGCCAGATACTTAAATAGAGGAAATTAATAGTATGGTTCATTAATCCTGACTTTCAGGTCAGAGAAACACTAGTTTAAAAGACAATAAGCTTACTCATGTAAAACACTTGTTTTTACAAATAAGTAAATTTTACAAATTTACCGTGTTTAGCATTTTTTACATTGGCAGAGTTCTTTATTCATTTTATTAATGGAAAATTAAAGATAACTTTGTAAATTATAGTCCCTTTGTTTTATTTATCGTAACTACATAAACTATTCAAAAATAGGATAAAAGTTTGGAGACTCAAGAAATTAAAGATTGAAATGCCATATGACCCTGTGATTGCACTTCTGAAAATAACCCCCCAAACAGCAAAAATTCACCTCGATAGCACAAGCACGACCATGTTCATAGCAGCACTGTTTACGATAGCAAAGTCATGGAATCAACCCAAATGTCCAACAGTTGACGAGTGGATAAGGAAACTGTGGTACATCTATACAATGGAGTACTACTCAACCATCAAAAATGATGAATTACTGGAATTTGCTGGGAAATGGATGTTATTAGAAACAATTATATTAAGTGAAGTATCACAAACCCAGAAAATTGAGTGTCGTATGTACTCCCTAACAGGTGGCTCCTAGTACCAAACCCACCCAGCCCACCTAGAGACACTCAAAGGTAAACCTATGTAATACAATAATTGCAAGGATTATGAACAGGAGGGATGGGGTGGGAGAGCCACACCAGAAACAAGGAGAGAGGGGACCATGTTACAGCAGAGAAAATAGGCCTCCATCAAGGACTGCAAGTAAGTAATGAGACATCTGGTTAAGTTCACAGACTTTCGTTCCTGATCATTTACAACTGAGGGGGTATGATCTCACCAGAAGGGGAGGGCAAATAGTCTAGCAGATAAAAAGTAACCATTTTGCAAATAGGTGATTAACCCCTCCCTCACTGTGGTTTCCTACTTTTATTACATCTACTTTTGAATATACTCTTATAACAAGACTCTAGTTTAACAGCTTTTTATCTCTGGCCAGGGGGTGACATCCAATACCCATTAAGATGGAGTGAAGGGCATTGCAGGAGCAGCAAAACTGCAAAAGAAAATCAACAAACCATAATCCAGAACTTCAGAGACTCTATATCAACCACCTAGAACTAGGCCAGCCTAATCTCTCCCCATCCTGAAACCCAGGGAAATTTTCGGAAGAGGGGGCGGTAAGATTGTAAGAGCAAAAGGATGGTAGGAGCAATGATATGCAAGATACTCCACACAAGTTAGGGCCGAAGCAATCATAATAGGACTTTGCATGCCCTGCGCAATGTCCAACACACTATTGACCCCACAAAGTCTAGCATTTGCTAAAGGCACCAAGATCCTTGGAGGCAAGGGATTGACAGCCACAGTAAGCATTTTCCTATGCTTAAGGGGAACACAGGAAAGGGTTCAGGGAAATGCCACTGGGTTCTTGTATGTCATCGGAAAGGAGGGCCCAGAGGAGAGTCTGGCATGCACATTAAGGGATTCTCCAGGGATTGGGGGGGAGGTACTGGGGGATAGGAAGGGAGTGGTAAGGGGAGGGGGAGCAGGGGGGTGGGGGGAAGAGGAGGGAGGGAGGGAACTGGTGTACCTATTAAGTTTGTGTGAGCGGAAATAAAAAAAAAGTTCAGAGACTCTGCCTTGAAAAAAATCACATTTTCCTATGTAAGCTTTTAAGAGTAAGTCCCTAACTTATGGTTATTTATATTTTTAAAGTCATATTCAAGGATTTCCTCTCTAGCTATAATTGCGCTTCTTTTTTAATATACTCATTCACTCAGCAAATACATATCAAGGTCATAGCAGCAAAGAAAACAGACAAAATTCTTACTTTTAAGGAACTGACTTTCTTGTGAGAGGGATGGAAATGAATAAATGCACAAAATATGCAAAGTTGACTTGATGGAGTAAAATAAAGTAGTAAAAGGCATATAGAGTGCTGAGAATTCAGATAACTTTGAATTGTTTTGCTTCACTTTTTGGTTAATAAACCACAGGGCCTCTGTGCTAGTAATTTCTGCCATCCCACCCCTCATGCAGATCCATTGGTCTTGCTCTAGGAGTCTTACCTCTGTGGATTGCATAACTTAAATGTGACTTTCACCTTTTCTTTTTGTGTCTCCTTTTATCCAGTTTCTAATTGGGCTATCCAATAAAGTCTATGGGAGGTGGTGGGAAGGTATGTACTCTATCTATCCCAATCTCACCAGATGCAGTGATGGCTGGATCCGTCAATGGCCAGAGATCCTCATTGAATTGCCTCTTGTCCATATTTCCAGCACTGAACAGACTCTTTACTCTGCACTTAGGGTTATTGGGTTGGTGGTGGCATCTCACTTTTGCTAGCCTTTGTATGCTTCGTCTATCCTGTTGGCACACATGCACCCTTCATGAAATTTTCCCCAGTAAAACTTTTGGAGTGTGTCATCATCACATATGTCTGACTTGAAAGTTCCCAAACTACTTCAAAAGAAACAGCACAAATCACTGGCAATAAAAAGCCATTTGAAAACTTTTATATGAAGCTGTTCATTGCAGCATCACAGTCAATAGCAAACTGTGAACAACTCATGTGACTACAAAACAAATAAATAATAAACTGTGGTAACAGTAAGATAAAATATATTCATTTCTACAGGGAGAGATAGGGAGATTGTGAAATCATGTAAATAGATGTAATGTACACATCATGAGATGTATCTACATTTTAACTACATAAAAGTAAGACTATCTCTTGAATGATAGCTAAAAGATAATATGCAAATATAGAGGTAATTTAACATTAAATATAGAGGTGTAGAACTCTTGATTATATTTTTAAAATTTGGAGGTTCATGTAATTAAAATATTAAAATCATTTAAGTGCTTCACTATCACTCGCATTAGGGTATTAAAAACATTATACTCAATGTAAACCAAGATAAATGCTTCAAGCAAAGAACAAATACTAAACGTGAAAATTATTCTTTTATCTTAATATTAAAATCTATGCATACATTTTTAAATATACTGGCTTCCAAAGTTGAACTACAAGTCTTGAAAGGTATAAAATATTATTTCGTGGATAGTTTATAATTATTTATAATCAGAATTTAACCTCTTAAGAATTAGTTTTAGAATAAAATATAAGCAAAGGAAAACTTGTTAACTTATACAATGGTATTTGATTACTTGGTTCTTAGTTTTACAATGTTAAGCTGCATTTATTTTTCAGTATTTTTTTTGTTTTCAGAATTGATTATTGACATCAGAAACAGTTCTCACTTCAAAGAAAATATGAGATAATTTATTCTGTATCAAATAAGTAATACTATCTTATGAAATTTTAAATTTTAAGTTAGTGGAAGCCAGGGGTCTGTTTTTACTTTCCAAAGGATTTATCTAACAGTTACAAGTATGTTAAGGTGGGTAAATAACTGTCTAAATGAACGAATAATATGGGAGCTAAAGATAACCAAAGATAATTTGTGATTGCATCATTCCAACTTTTACATCACTGAAGTTCTACATTATCTGCTTTTGTAGTTGCAATTTCTTTCTGAGAACATTTTTTATAGGATTGCTTTAAATAAATTCCTTTTAATGCGTACAGCTTAAAATATTATAAAATTTATTCATTTAAGTTAATATTTATTTCACATTTCTGTAAACTTCTTGGTAGGCAGTAACTATAGTGTATAAATCCATACTAATGTCGGTCAATATATAGAACTGCAAAATAATTCTTCCTTGCTTGCCATGTGGTAATAGCTTGTCAAAATACCTGATATGTTAATAATGAAGAGAATGCAATGACAGTTAATTGAAATAATTTCTAAAAATAGCAGAAATCTAAAATTCTGAAAGTCAATTTCATAAGTTTTTAAAAAAACTGCCTCATAAAATATATGTATAACAAAAGTTCATTATTAACTAGCAGAAAAATCAAATTTTATTTATTTTTTAAATTTTACATGAATGTGAAGTTTTCATGGCTACAATAACAAAAAATTACCATAACACATACTCTGTTGCCAGAAATCCTAGTCCGTTTGACTGAGAATCCTGGCCCTTATCACATAATGTCAAAGGACACTTTGTTGATGAGTAAATTCATTCTTCATCCCATCAGTCATAGGTTTACAGACACTTCTTCACTTATAATGGGAATCTATTCAAATAAACTCAGAATGAGCCTGATAATGTTCAAAATCAAAATTCCACTTGCCATTCCTACTGAGCATCAGCACTTAGCCTAACCTACCTTAAATATGGTCAGAACCCTTAATTACCTATAGCAAAAAACAAATCCAATGTAAAGCCTATTTTATAATAAAGTCTAGATATGTTATACAATTTATTGAAACCTGCATTGAAAATGGAAAATGAAATGGTTGTTTGGGTTCCATTTTGTGGCATTACAAAGTAAGAAATTCATGTGTTGGACAAAGATGTGTCAAGGGTAATATATAACAAATTAAGTCAGAAGATGTCTTAATTTTTTCATTATTGTACTTGTTTTTGGTCTAATAATATTAGCAGTAACTATTAAGTACGAAGAGAACTCTTTCTAAATATGTACTTCTTAATTAATTTATCAATGGTTTATACTACTCCTGGTAATTTAATTTTAGTTAATTTATAATCTCTTTCTAGACATTTTTGTGATTGTCAAATTTCTTACAGTTGGAAAGTTCTTTCTTATCGTATGGACAGAAGATTTTCATTAATGGCTCTTGGTATATGTTTTTATTTATGTGACTTGTCTTAAACATGTAGCTTAATGCATCTGTTAATACTTTATTGATCATTTCATGCACATATGGGTGTGTCCAGGTTGCAATGAGCCCTTTGACTCCCTTCAGTTCCATCATCGCATTCCTGGCTTTACAAAGAACACCTGGAATTGTTTCATAATGGGCTGCTAGCAAATTAATCCACAAGAGGTCACTAAAGCTCTAGTATTTTGTATGGGATTTTCTGATTTTAGTCCTTCCTTCAAAGGAAATTTTTCTGTTTCCTGCTTTTCTTTTTCTGTCTGCTTTTGTGAGATGGGGGAGGGGGTCTAACTTTGTAGATCGAGATGGTCTCAAATATAAGGCAATTCTCTTTGAGGAGTTTCTCAAGTGCTGGAATTGCAGACCTGAACCACCATGTGCAGCTTCATTGGTTAAATGTCCAGTTTCATTGGTTAAATATCTTGGATAAAAAACTTAGAATTAAGGTTTAGTTAGGGCCAAAGCATCATGGAAGCTTGTATGTATGTATGTATGTATGAATGTATGTATGTGCATTTATTTATTTATTTATTTATTTATTTATTTATTTATTTATTTATTTGCATGTGTGTCTGTGTGTCTGTATGAATCAGAGGGTACTGTGGGTACCTGTGGAGGCCCAAGGATGACTTGGGGAATCACTCTGGATTATTCTACCTCTTCTTTGCTTTGCCCTGGAATTTCCCAAGCTCTCTCTTCCAGGGCTGGAAGTGCTGTAGTCTATTGTCATTACTGCCTGGTATTTTGTTTTACATGGGATCCAGGATCTAAACTCAGGATTCTGTGCTTACAAAGCAGAGGCTTACTCCCTGAACCATTTCTCCAGCCCTAGAAATTTGTAATTATATACATCAAATTACATGGGCTTCAGGCCATTCCTTACTACAATTTATACATGAAAAGAAAGGAGAGAACATATGGGGACCTTCTGATCACAACAGCAACTTTTTTTTACTACTTGGAGTTGAATTAGGTTTCATGCATGCCAGACAATTACTCTACCACCAACCTCTATCCCTAGCATTCATTTCATTTTTTAATTTTGAGATGAGATCTTAACTAAGTTTCCTAAACTGGCCTTAAACTCATTCTGTAATCCAGGCAGTCTCTGA
This sequence comes from Typhlomys cinereus, assembly GCA_023101885.1. Taxonomy (NCBI): domain Eukaryota; kingdom Metazoa; phylum Chordata; class Mammalia; order Rodentia; family Platacanthomyidae; genus Typhlomys; species Typhlomys cinereus. Next base: position 1,090,089 of record JALPQD010000377.1, on the reverse strand, counting down.
TCTTCTCAGCCTCCCCGATAAGTGAGAATACAGACCTTTGCCACCTGGCCTAGCTGACCAAAGTAGATCTTTCGAAGGGTCTTGGGTTAACCCATAGCTTAGGGGGCTGTTGAAAGTTGATGGTTGATGGTTGTTGTTGTGTGGCCACTGGTGATTTGCCCCATACTCCAGGAGATGGTTCACACTCATGCACATTCAGGTAGCACCAACTGGGTGCTCAGTGGGTTATGATTAAAAAAAAATTAGAAAAGGTGGGCTGGAGAGATGGCTCAGGGATTAGACTCTGTCTTACATGCAGAAGGTCCTGAGTTTGGATCCCAGGTTCCACATAAAAAAACACCAGGCAGAAGTGGGGGATGGCCTGTACTTCCCATCCTGGTGGATGGAGGCTGGGAAATCTCAGCAAAGTAAGGAGGTAGAAGCGATCCACAATGATTCCTGAAGTCACCCTAGGTCTTCCACAGGGACACATAGTGCCCTCTTAATCTCTGATACACATACCCACATCCACATCCACACCCCCCACACAAATAAATAATATATTTTTTAAAAAATAAGAAAAAGACATGATGGTGATGGGGGGGGAGTGTTGGGAGAGGTCTAACATTGAGATTCTTAGAACTTCTCTGAGTGGGAAATGTTTACAATTTCAGTTCTTCGAAATGACCAAAAATCTGTGCCTATGCTTACAGAATGTCTGTCTTGAATTCACTGGGGCTTTTTCTTTGGTTTATACTGTGGTATGCACAGCAAACTGAAAAGAGATCATTTCTGTTGCAAGGATAATGAATGCAACAGTCATGATTACAGTGTGCTGATAAAAGCAAAATTAAATAACTTTTCCAATAAGAAAAGGTTATGCTTAAAAAAGCTGGTTTAAAATTTGAGACTATTTTCTGCTGGACTTAAAAGACTATTATCCTAAAATAAAATGTGAAGCTTTCCTTGATTTTTCCATTTCAGATCTTAGAAAAAAGTCACTATTAGTAACTTGATTAGTAAAATTATGATTGCATATCCTCCCAGGAAGGGCATTGGCCACACATTTTAATGGGTCTCTTCTATGAAGTCAGGGGATCTGGGCAGAAATTTTTCTGATGCTGTAGTTCCCTTCTCTAAATGGGAATATTTAATTTAAAATATTGTCATTTAAGCATGCATAGAAAGAAAAGTTTTATTTTTCCCAATAAACTATCTAAACAACTGCATATTACTCATGGAATAGTGTTAAAATTTTAGAAAACTATTAGCACTGTAAGAATGAGAAGACCTGTTAAGATCCCTGTGAACAAGAAGGGAGTTAAACAAGGTGATTTCTTAGGTCCTGTCTAGCTCTAAAATGTAATGACTCTATTTAAAGTCTCATGCTTTGGGGCCATAAAAAGCCCATTTTCGTTTCATTGAGAATCCTTTAGGTGGAGGCATTTTCTTATTTCATTAGTTGCCTTTTAATGGCACTATGGTTTAGAGTTAGAAATCAGATCATTAATATTAATTTTTCAACAGTTATTAATATTTTGCATTGTATTTCATAACGATCATGTAATTTATATCTCTAGTTTCTGTTCAATGAACCTACTGTCATGTTGCAAGATGCTAACATAATTTTTATGCATTTCTTTTAAGAGAAGTGTACTCATATATTTTTAACAGCTAAGCTCATGAACTAAAAGGCCCAGTTAAATTTCTATTTGACTTGAGCAATCAGAAAAAGAGGAAAGTGGATTGTGAGGTACTCATGGATCAGAAGGCAAATCATAGCTAAGCTAAGCTCATGAACTAAAAAGCCTAGTTAAATTTCTATTTGACTTGAGCAATCAGAAAAAGAGGAAAGTGGATTGTGAGGTACTCATGGATCAGAAGGCAAATCATAGTGTCTGGAAAGCAAGGACTTACACCATAAGGCATGATCAATACCATCATTACTGATCCCTATACTCTGGCTTACCTTGGCTAGTGTGAGTGGACAAAGCACCTCTGACTAGCTCCAGTTTACTCATGCTGAGCCCCAGAACATTTCAAATATGTGTGTGTTATAAATTGTCATAGGTCATCCACCAGAACATGGAGAGAGTATCATGACTGCACTGAGGATTCACACAGGCCTCTTACTGGGCACTCTATTCTGTCCTACAGACTAAGGCTTTTCTCTTTCATGTGCTCAGCTGACTGCTCATTTGGGAGGGAAAAAAGCAAGAACACAGACAGCTGCAGAATTGCATCAGACTAAGGCATGGCGATTGTCAGCATTTCATAACTCAGAAATCAGATTGTGTCTTAGAGCTGATGGTATCTTATAGACACCACAACTAAGGAGCAGTCATAAATGCAGGCTTGGTCTTAGCTGGTGATACTGTCATCTGTTCACTCATTTTGTACAATGTTGATAAGACACAAGTCATTTATCATTTAAAATGACTATACAATTACTTCACAATTCAACATTAGAATGAAATGTCATCATGTGTACTAAAAGGCTAGAAATGTTAAAGTGGGAAAATATTTGATGCCACTGAGGAATAACCCTGTCTTCATATTTTTCTTATAAATTACTGAATGTCCTGTGAATCATGAGAAAGGTAAATAGAAATTGAATAAGTTGGTTAAGATGCTGTGACTGAGATACATATAAACAGATCGTCTCTACTTTGCTGTACCACATATAGTTTTTGGACCAGGAATGTTGACATCATTTGAAGATTCAATAGAAATACAGAATCTCAAGTCTAGCATGCACATTAAAGGATTCTCCGTGGATTGGGGGGGAGGCCCTGGGGGATGGGGAGGGAGGGCTGGGGGGAGCAGAGGGGTCAGGGGGAGGAGGAGGGAGGGAGGGAAGCGGTGTACCTATCAAGTTTGTATGAATGAAAATAATAATAAAAATGTTAAAAAAAGATCAATTTTAGATCCCTTTGTAGAATTAGATTCAGGAATACAGGTCATTCTGCACTTGGGTTTTCCAGCTGAGGCTGGTCCCCACTTGAGGAATAATGGAAGCCTTCATTTGGATGGTTAGGGATAATGAGCTCCGCCAAATCTGCATCATCTGAAGTGATACTGGGCCCCACTTATAGCCTGAGTACCATCACCACCACAGTACTATGGTATAGCATATTTGTCACTAAGCAGTCGGTCAGCAGGAAATAGTCAACTTCACCACCCAGAACTCACAGTGAAGTGTTAAAAGACTTCCATGCTCAGTCTACAGATGGCTGCTTCGTTATGATATTGAAGTTGAGTAATTGTGAGAGACCATGTAGTCTGCAGAACCAAAAGCATTTGCTATGGAAAAGGTTTGCTGACTTCTACCGCAGACCATCACTGCTAGTTTCTATCATGGCAGCAAGTGGTTCAGTACAAGACACAAGGCAAAATGCCAGGACCTTTCTTGGAGCCATGGAAAACTATTTCTTCTGCTGCTTTGGGTGTCAGGAAACACCGTAAGGAGCAGGGCTCAATCAAGCTTGTCTGAAACCATTCCAACTGTAACGCTTCAGCCATCAGAGCCAATGACAGTCTCTTCATCTTAAATGAGCTAAAATTGTTTTTTGCTGCTTGCAGGCAAAGAAACACGGTTGATAAAGTCATTTAGGAGAAGTCCTACCCTAGTTGTGGAGGGAAAAGGATTAATTAATTCCCTAGATCATTGCCTTATCCTAAAAACAGTAACTTCCCAGCAGAAGACAAGAACTGAACTTATGGTCTCTAGGACCATAATTCATCCTTGGTGGGATAAGCCTAGAAGCTTAGACATACAAGGGATGCAGTTGCTGATTACCTTTATAGCATGTCTTATCTTCCAGAGGCATAACTGGAGAAGAATCTCCAGATTTATGATCTTTATATCTTCTTTCCTACTCAGGTAATGTCTGATTTATCTCCCATAGACCTTTTAACTTCCATATGCACAGTAACAAAACTCTTGTATCTTAAAATTCCGGTGAAATACATAAAAATGTTCATAGAAAAAAGCGTAGAAAATATTAGTGTGATAGTATTGATTGTCAACTTGATTCTTGTCAAAAGTTCAGCTATCAGACTACCTGAAAGGATTGTCTGGACTAAGCTATTTGCAATAAAATGAGACACTAAATGTGGTGAAACCTTCCAGCAGTCTTAATCTGTACAACAAAAGGAAGTTCAAGAAATAAAAAAACAAAAAACAAAAAAACCTATACTGGCAAGCTTATCTTTCCTGCTGCTGCCATTAGAACCCAGCTTCTTTGTCTTTCCAATGTGGACTGAAGACAAGAGACTTTCAAGGAATCCACCAAGTCTTCAGCACCAGGTTAGGACCGCTGAGATATTCAGCTTCTGAACTGAGCAGCTATGGAGAACCATTGTTGGGACACCTAGACCTTATCTCATAAGCCAATCCAATAAAGTCTCTTTCATTCTATTGTTTCTATATTCATTATATTATTTCTATTCCATTAGAGAACCTTGACTAATACACTTAGTAACAAATAATTAATGGAATAATTATTGTGCCTTGGATTTTCAGAATATCAGCCATTGTCAAATATAGGCTCCTTATCAAGTAAGAGCCTGTGCACATGTGGTATTTCAATAAGTAAAGAGTAAAAATCCATTTTTCTTCCTTTTGACTAATCCTACTCCCTGTCATTCAAGCAGTAGAGATGGCTTCTGCTCAATATTTCAGGGAACAGGTGTGGCAGTAAACAACAAAGCAACTCTGTGAAAATTCAGGAAAAATTGTAGAAAAAAATCCTCACACTTTTTGTACCATGAGAAGCTCTTGGTAGAGAGGTTATTTAGGAGAGCTATCATGGGTGGTTTCTTTCACCTTCTGGAAGGGTAGAATCAGCAGGGTACACATCTGTGAAAGAAAGAGCGAAAGAAGGAACAGAGGAGGTAGGCTGGTTTGTTATTCTCATCTTCCGATTGCTGAAGGAATACAGGACTCAGACATTTTAGAGGAAGAAGGAGTCCATGATTCTTAGTTACAGTTCATACATAGCAGGAGTGCTCATTCTGACCTGAGGAGTTGAGAGAACTGGCCTCAGAACATAATATCTCTTTAGTCAGTCATCTGACATATAAGTCACGGCTTATATGCCAATTTGCAGCTCACTTGGTCTCTATCTTATTCACCTACCCCAGAAATAGTTCTGCCTACCATGGGCTAACAATTAAGTAATCATCCACACTAAGAGCTCACCTTCACAGATATGCCCAAAGTCTCAGCCTTCTTCAATTGTTAAGTTGGCATCTGCAACAAACTGTCATGGCTGGCAATACAAATGAGTGGGTTTCAGTGGTAGAAAGAGATCCTAGTTTCATTTCCAACTTCAAAGAACTCTTCCTGTACTAGGGAGCGGGGTAGCTTCCTGGCCCTGCCTTATTTCAGCCTTAGTGTGTCTGCAACTGTGGTTTGCAGACTGGGGTGTGTCCCCAGGAAGAAGGCGATGTCTACAGTGGGAGAGCACAGGGGTGCTCTCAGGGGAGTGGCATGAAGGCTGCAGCTGCAAGCTTCCATTTCTATTGTCCCCTCCCTTGTTCCTTAGCAAAAAGTCCCATGGAAATGACAAGGTTCCCAGACAGCTTATGAGAGTAGAGAGTCCTAAGTTTCCTGCGAGGGATGTTCATAACCTCCTATCTCTTCCTCAGAGTCAGAGTTTAACACAGAAATTAGAAGGGGCCAAATAGAAATAATTCTCACACACATACATTCGTGGATGGAGACTGAAGACTTTCTAAGTCATCTATATTCATCTCCATTAGTGTGAACTGACATCACTCCTCAGTCATTTCGAATGTCACATTCCAAGTGTGGCAGCCAGCAGCACATGCATATCAGAGCATATTTTCTGCATTTGATACTGCATTGCAGTGCATGGTACTCATTTTGAAAAACTGCTTTTTCTTCATTTGATTATAAAGTCTATTCTTCACCTAAAAAAGGGTGAGTCACTGGGCTTTATTAGGGAGCTCCTGAGAATGATATTCATATTCAGTTCATTTTCTTCAACATATAACCAGGGGGAAATAATAGAACAAAAACACATCTATCTTTTGTAATTGTTTCCCTTCTCTAATACATAACAGATTTTGTGGAAACGTTAATATAGCAGCTGTGTTGAATAACTCTCCCTCAACTGAAGAAAGAACAATATGAGTAATCTATTCTATTTCTAAAATCTCCTCAATTTCCTGATACTGTTTTTCCCATCATTCACCTGGGGAAAAAGCAAGGGAAGAAAAGAGACAAAATGAGCTATGGAACAGCTGTTCCTAGCCAGGCAGAGTGAGGCTTTTATGCTGTTATGGTTTGAAGAAGGGTGTGAAGGTTCCAAACTGGGGGCTATTTTGCTCACCAGGAGCTATTTGGTAATTTCTGGTTGTTAAGCTTGGAAATGATGAGTGGAAGATACATTTCTGGCATCTATTGGGAAGAGGCCAAGCATCCTACTATGCAGAAAACAAACCCATCTAGTTCCAAATGTTAGTAATGAAAAGATGAAGGAAATTCTGGTATCAGAGGAAAAAGAGAAGATTTGAGCAACCTGGGAGGTGGGGGGGGGCTAGCAGGCTTTTTGTAGATGGAGAGGAGGCACATACACATTTATTGAAAAAAGAGGAAAGAAGACATAGATACCTGAAGAGCTGATATTTCTTTTAAATTTTTGGCAAATTTTAAAAGAACTGTTTCAATGGGGTATATTGTTACAAACTTTTGATGAAGAGGCTAAGATTCTATGAAATGAATACCATGTTTATTTAAAAATGCAAAACTAGAAGTATGATTGTGTTTCACAATTTGTTGTGCCAGTTTTGTACAATATAAAGCTTTATGGACTGAGTAGACACAAATATGCACACAAAAATATGAAAATGAAAAAGCATGGCTTCTTTCTACCACCCTGGATATTATAGGCCAACAAATGTCTCATAAAAGAATGATCTTTCAGTCATCCTGGGGGAGGAGTTTTTCAGTCGTAGGTTAAGGAAGGCTGGATCTGAGTTCAGATCCCAGGTTTCACATAAAAATGCCAAGCAGAAATGTAGCAGCAGCCTGCACTTCCAGCTCTGGTGGTTGACCCTGGCAAATACCAGAAGGAAGCAAGAAGGAGGTAGAAACAATCCAGGATGATTCTGGAAGTCACCCTTGGTACTCCACAGAGACACCCAGTGCCCTCTGACACAGACACACACACACGCACACACACACACACAGAATCTGACAGACAGTGTGTTCTGCACCTGTCACCTCACTTCTGGGATTTTCATGATAATCACTGGCATTGTTTGAAGAAACACCACACAGATCTCTGCCTTCATCTCATATTATGGTTTCCTGTGTGTGTGTGTGTGTGTGTGTGTGTGTGTGTGTATGTGTGTCTAGGAACAAATTCCTTTTTCCTCTTGAACTCAGATCTTTTTCCAATTAAAACCCGCCCTAATAATCTCATCATTACAGTCCCTAGACCCTATTTCCATTCTGAGAATCCTGGGGAAGGAGGCAGCAGGTGACTCGAGTAAGTGACATTTTCTGAATGGCTCTGTCTGAGTAGACAGCATTACATGATTTTCTTCTTACTAAGGGACATCGATTATAAGAAAATGTTACAGCAGAGGAGAATTGGACAACATATTAATGTTTTCATATTTTAGTATCTATTAAAAATTTAAGACATAATAAAACAGAAAATATAATCATATTACATTACTTCATAGAAACAACAAATTTTAGCAGTAATAGCTTCATCTATATTTAAGTATCTGTATAGGATAAAGCATATTTGATAAAATTAGGTTTAGACAAACCTTACTCTTGGAAATTATTGCTTCTTTTTTAAGTTTGAAGTGCATTTTGACATCTTTTTATATCAGTATTTTCTTAGTTAGTTTTCTAGTGCTATAACAGAATACCAGAGATAAGGTAATGTATGGAGAATCAAAGTGTATTTAGTTTGCACCTCTGGAGACTGGGAAATCCATGAACATGGTATGACAGCTGCTTGGTACCTGGTACATCATCATAACATGGCGGAAGGCATCACATGGTGATAGAGAGGGTGCTGGTTGGAGAGAGATCACTTATAGAATGAAGTTCCTTCCTCTGTCACTCCTTAATCCACAAATGGATTTAGCCATTTGTGAAGTAATGACAGAGATCTTAGGACCCAATCAACCTCCCAAAGGTCTAAAGACTGGGGCTAAACTCCTAACACATGAATTCTGGCAAAAACATTTAAACTATAGCAAGTAAACAAAGACTTACTAATGCTTTTTAGTTGATTTGTATTCCACTGAATGAGTGCACTATGTCTGTAATCAATTCCTTAGTGAAGGCTATTTTGTTATCTCTAAAGTTTTAGTTTCAGTTTTTTCTATTTATCTAGCTGGTAAACAAGTTTTTCACTTTCTAGCATTCAAAGAAATGAGATCTGCAAAAAAAGCTAGATTATAAAGGCCTTTTACTTATTTACCAACTGATCAGTTTATTAATGAAGCAATGTTATATGCCTCACTTTTTATTCCAAAGAAAAATCTCTATCTTTAGAACAAGGGTGAATGGTGAACTGGCTTACAAATACAGAAACATCATAATGATAATCAACATTGTTTAGAGAAAGAGGCAGAAAGGAGTCTTTCCTTAACTATTTGCAGAATATCTTGTTGATGTTAACAGGTAAAGACAAACAGCTGTTTACTTCACTTTTTAAGTCATTGCTAAAAATTAAAAAACTTACAATTGAAAATTTTAAACTTGGTTTTTAAGTGCAACACTACAGCAGCTACCCATAAAAATATATCTTTTATCTATGTGAGTAACCTTTTTCTGGATGTTTCTAGAAATAGAAACAGTAAGCCAAAGGGTGTGACCATTTTATGCTGTAACAGACATTTCTAAATCTTAGATGCAAATGTACATCTGAAATCTTTTCAGTAAGAATATGGAAAGTTGATTAGCAATTTGCATACAGGAAAAAAGTAAATCAATTTTATTGGCATTATATGTTATGATTTTGTGAAAGCACAGTAATTTTCATGTTAAGTCCATTTCAGTAAGCGTTTGATTTAGTTCCAATGTGTCTCTGTTGAATTTTTGGCCTGTTGATCTATCCCATGTTAAAAGTGGGGTATTGAAATCCCCAACTATTATTGTTTTGGTGTTTTAGACATTGTAGTGTTTGTTTAATGAATGTGGAAGGTACACATTCAGTATTGTGAAATCTTCCTGGTGAATTGTTCCTGTAACTAAAATGTAAAAGTATCCTTCTGTATCTCTTATGATTTTCTTTGGTTTGAAGTCCACTTTGTCAGATATAATTGCTACCTCCTTGTTTCCTTGTTCCATTAACTTGAAGAATTTTTGACCAGCCTTTTACTTTTATAATGTGCCTATCTTTTGTGGTGAGATGTATTTCCTGAAGGTAGCAGATGGATGGGTTTTGATTTCTAATCCACATTGTAATCAGTGTTTTTTCATTGGTGAGTTAATTTCATTGACATTTAGTGTTATAATGGAGAAATTACTTTTGATTCCTGACTTTTTTGTATTTAGTGGCTTTCATAAGTGTACTATTTAGCTTTTAGGTTTTGGTGGTATTATACTTCCCTTCTGTCTTCTTGGATATGCTTGTTCTTTTCTTCAAGCTTGAGTATCTTTTCTAGCATTTTTTGATGACCTTCAATATCAATCGGGATGCAGTCAAGGGCGGTGCAAGAAGAGCAAAACTGAAAACTACAACAAACCATAATTCAGAATACCAAAGCCCTACATTATTCAGTTGGAACCAGACCAGCCAAATCTTTCCCCATCCTAAAGAAGGAGCAGCAAGATTGTAAGAGCCTAAAAATGGGGAGGACCAATGATATACAAGATACTCCACATAAGTTAGGGCTGCAATAGCCAGGATTGGACTTTGCCTGACCTGCACAATGGCTGACATGTCAACGACCCCCCCAAAGTCTAGCATGGATCACAGTGGAGAAGGCTTACAGCAGTAGAATCTTTAGAGGCAAGGGGATTAAACAGTCATAATAGAGTTCTCATCCTAACGGGGAACCCAAAAAGGGGCCCTGGGCTATGCCACTGAGTCCTGAAACCTCATTAGGGTGGAGGACTCAGAGGGAGGTTAGGAGCCCACATAAGGGATGCTCCAGGGGATGGGTGGGAGGAAGGGGGAGGCATTGGGAGAAGGGGAAAGAGGGAGGGGGTGAAAGAAAGAGGGGAAGGGGGGAGAGTGCAATGGGGAACATCGGGGAAGGGGAGAAGGGAGGGAGGGAAAGGTCGGGGGTACCTATTGAGCTTATATGATTAGGAAAAAATAAAATGTGGGAGAAAAAATAATTATGCTAATGACAGAATAGTTGTCCCTGGTTTATTAATGTACATAAGTCTGTCCTTCATAGATCTCTTGTCAGCAAGTCTTAGCCTATCAGTGGCACTAATAGTCCTCCCACATGGAGTTTGGTTATGATGAAATGCTGACTGCATTGCCACCAAATTATTGAACAAAATGTATTGATTTTAACATTCGCTATCAAAATTACATTCCATATATCATGTTCTTCTAGTTTCAGCTTCTCAAAATGAATAAAGATGAATGTAGAAACAACAATATTTGAATATTGTTTTAAATGCCAAAGAGAAGTGCATAGAACTATAAAGCTATCTAAGTTTTAAAACTATTTCCCCTGGATTTCATAGTTCTCTGAAGTGTGGGTCTCAGGCCAAACGTATTTTGTTTCTTGAAGTCAAGAACCATGTGAATTTACTTCTGATTCATACAGATGATTCTGGATCATAAGGAAGGTCTGGTGACAATATTCTCTCTAATTGTAATTCTGGAAAATATTTCATAAAAGACACCAATGCAATGTTACTTTGTTTTATGAATGAACTCACAGTCTTAGAGATACAAGGATTAGTGATACTTGGAAGTCAAAACATTCAAGAGTCAGTTACTTTGGTCTGTTCTATAAAATGGAGAGTATACCACTAGTTCCACAGTGAAACAGGTTTAGAATTGAGGAAGCCACGGAAGAGCCCACTAATGTCCTTGTCCTATAAGGCACATTATCAACTCAGGAACTTTCCACCAGGGACAAGAAAATGGTCTGAAGACTATGGATTGGTTTTTGGTTTTGGGAACTTTCCAGGAAATTCCATCAGTGCCTGACTAAAGGTGAAGTCATCAATGTCATGTTTTTCCATAAATAGGGTTTCCTGTCCCAAATATTGTGCAGCACTTTCTAAATACCTTTTGGGTTTTCTTCTAAGTTTCTAACAATTTTTTTCATATAGAAGAAATTTTACTGAGGTGATATGAAAATTACATGGGTGAGAAATAATTACAAATATCTTAAGATGCAAAAAAATACTTGTAGAAAACTACAAAAAATGCTGGAGAGGATGTGGAGAGAGGGGAACTCTCCTACATTGCTGGTGGGAATGCAGGCTCATACAGCCACTCTGGTGAGCTGTCTGGAGATTCTTAAAGAAATTAAAGACTGAAATGCCATATGACCCTGCTATTCCACTTTTGGGAATAACCCCCCATGCAGCAGAGGTTCACCTCGATAGCACAAGTGTGACCAAGTTCATAACAGCACTGTTTACAATAGCAAAGTCATGGAATCAACCCAAATGTCCAACAGTTGACGAGTGGATAAGGAAAAGGTGGTACATCTATACAATGGAGTACTACTCAGCCATCAAAAATGATGAATTACTGGAATTTTCCGGGAAATGGATGTCATTAGAAACAATTATATTAAGTGAAGTATCACAAACCCAGAAAATTAAGTGTCGTATGTACTCCTTAATAGGTGGCTCCTAGTACCAAACCCACCCAGACCACCTAGAGACACTCGATGATAAATCTCTGTAATACCTACAGTAATTGCAAGGATTATGAACAGGAGGGATGGGGTTGGAGGGCCACACCAGAAACAAGGAGAGAGGGGACCATGTTACAGCAGAGAAAATAGGCTTCCATCAAGGACTGCAAGTAAGTAATGTGACACCTGGTTAAGTTCACAGACGTTGCTTCCTGATCATTTACAACTGAGGGGGTATGATCTCACCAGAAGGGAGGCATAGTCTGGCAGATAAAAAGTAACCATTTTGCAAATGGGTGATAGACCCCTCCCTCACTGAGGTTTCCTACTTTTATTACAGCTACCCTTGAATGTGCTATTATAATAAGACTCCAGTTTAACAGCTTTTTGTCTTTGGCCAGGGGGTGACATACAGTGCCCAGCAGGATGGAGTGAAGGGCATTGCAGAAGCAGCAAAACTGCAAAAAAAAATCAACAAACCACAATCCAGAACTTCAGAGACTCTATATCAACCACCTAGAACTAGGCCAGACTAATCTCTTCCCATCCTGAAGCTCAGGGACATTTGTGGAAGAGGGGGCGGTAAGATTGTAAGAGCAAAAGGATGGGAGGAGCAATGATTTGCAAGATTCTCCACAAAAGTTAGGGCTGAAGCAATCATAATTGGACTTTGCATGCCTGGCGCAATGACCAACACACTATTGACCTCACAAAGTCTATCATCTGCAAAAGGCACCAAGATCCTTGGAGGCAAGGGATTGACAGCCACAGTAGTGTTCTTATGCTTAAGGGGAACACGGGAAAGGGTTCAGGGAAATGCCACTGGGTCCTTGTATGTCATCGGAGAGGAGGGCCCAGAGGAGAGTCAGGCATGCACAATAAAGGACTCTCTGGGAATTGGAGGGGAGGCACTGGGGGATGGGGAGGGAGGGGTAAGGAGAGGGTGAGCAGAGGGGTCCGGGGGGGGGAGGAGGACTGAGGGAGGGAACTGATGTACCTATTAAGTTTGTATAAGCGAAATAATAATAAAATGTATTAAAATACTTGTAGATAAGTTTCAATACTACTCTCCAATCCATATATACCATCATCTTCTGCAGGATGGCTTTCTTTATTAATGAACCTCTAGAGCAGGTGTGAAGGATGCTAAAACTTTGAAATAGAAACTTGCTTAAACAGAAAATAAAGATGTTTGCTATAGGCTTGACATATTTATTTATCCCTTATTATGTTGAGATATGTTCCCTTCACCTCTCTTCCTCCCAGAACTTTTTTCATGAAAGGATTTAGAATATTTTGTCATATATAAAACTGATTATGTGGTTTCTCTCTTTTAGTCCACTTGCGTGATGAATTACATTCATTGATTTATATAAGGTGAACATTTGGAATGAATCCAATTTGATCATGATGAATCACATTTTTGATGAGTTCTTAAATTTTGTTTGCAAGTATTTCATGGATAATTTTTTTCATTTATGTTTCATTTATGATCATACTGGCTTTCTAAAAAGAGTCATAAGAGCTCATCATTTTCAGTTTTACAAGATTAGTTAAGAAACATCTTCATTGAATGTCTGGTAGAATTGTAAACTGAATTCATCTGACACTTGGTTCTTTTTAATTGGTAGATATTTTTTCATTCTTTCAAAATCATTATTGATTATACCTTTTTTTTTTCGCCCCACCCCTGCTCCGCCGGTCGGGACGCGTTGCGCGAGATCCAGCCGGGCCTCAACGCGCGCTCTAGGACCCCAGGTCAGACCACAGGGACCCGGCTCCGACTCCCGCCATCCAGCCGGAGCCGCGCGGGGGCCGAGGGACGAGGAGGACCTCCCCCTGCGCCCGGGCCCCGCCCCAGCTGCCCTCGGGTTAAATAGCTCCACGCCGACGCGCCCATCCTCCCTTTTTCGCCCCACCCCCGCTCCACCGGTCGGGACGCGTTACGCGAGATCCAGCCGGGCCTCAACGCGCGCTCTAGGACCCCAGGTCAGCCCACAGGGACCCGGCTCCGACTCCCGCCATCCAGCCGGAGCCGCGCGGGGGCCGAGGGACGAGGAGGACCTCCCCCTGCGCCCGGGCCCCGCCCCAGCTGCCCTCGGGTTAAATAGCTCCACGCCGACGCCCCCATCCTCCCTTTTCGCCCCACCCCGCTCCGCCGGTCGGGACACGCACGCAGTCCACCCGGGCCTCACCCCGCGCCCTAGGTAAGTCCCCGTTCAGGCCCCGCCCACCAGTACCCCAGGCCAAATAATTCAGTTTAGTGAAATTGTGAGATCTTAAGAGTTAAAATGACAATGCCAAAGTCAAAGTGCAAATCCATGAGAAGCAACACTCAAGTAAACAAATTTCCCACTGAAGAAATTAATCCCATAATGTTAGACTCCAACAAGAACAAACCCGCGGAAAAAGGCCAAGAAAGCCTGACCCAGGATAGACTTTCAAAATATGATCATTACCATGTTCAATACTATGAAAGAGGAAATCCGGGAGGAATTACATAATCGAATCAATCGCTTTGAAGAGGAACACAACAGACATCTGGAGGAGTTGAGAAAAACAGTGCAAGAAACAAAAAGTGGCATAGAACAGTTAAAACAAACTCAAGCAGAGTTTAAAACTGAGCTAAAAGACAAGTTATCTTCAACCCAGAACGCCACAGAGAGTCTTATCAACAGAACTAATGAAGCAGAAAACAGAATTTCAGACCTTGAAGATAAAGTGGGAGTACTAACCAGCTCAATGGAAGAGGTTGTTAAAGCCAAAAAGATACTTGAGAGAAATATCCAAGAGATATGGGACACCCTGAAGAAGCCTAACATGCGTATTCATGGAATACCGGAGCAAGAATCTCAAAATACCACCCCTGAGGAAATTTTTCAAACGATCATCAAGGAAAACTTTCCTCATCTAAAAAAGAGAGGCCCATTCATATACAAGAGGCATTCCGCACCCCAAACAGATACGACCAAAATAGAAGCACACCGCGGCAAATAATAGTTAAAACACTCCACATTCAAGATAAAGAACTGGTGCTGAGAGCTTCAAGGGAGAAAAAACAAGTCACTTTTAAAGGTAAACCTATTAAAATAACAAATGACTTCTCAGTCGAAACAGTAAAAGCAAGAAGAGCTTGGAGAGACATACTTCAAGTATTGAATGAGCAACAATGTCAACCCAGGCTGATTTACCCTGCAAAACTATCAGTCATGATCGAGGGAGAAAGAAAAATTTTCCAGCACAAAGACAACTTTAAGGGATACATGGCCACCAAACAAGGCCTTCAAAAACTGCTAGAAATGATACTCAAGCGTGAAGAAAAAAACAGGCATATCCAGAACAGAAGGCAAATATAACACCATTAAAAGCGAAGCAATATACTTATAAAAGCTACTAAACATAATAAATGTCTGGAATTAACAATAGTTTCTCCATTATAACACTAAATGTTAATGGACTTAATTCACCGATCAAGAGACACAGATTACAAACTTGGATTAAAAATCACAATCCATCAATCTGTTGCCTGCAGGAAACCCATCTCACCACAAAAGATAGGCACGCTCTAAAAATAAAAGGCTGGCGCTGGAGAGGTGGCTCAGGGTTTAAGCCTCCGCCTTGCAGGCGGAAGGTCCCGAGTTCGGATCCCAGATCCCACGTATAGACGCCAGACGGAAGCGGGGGCGGCCTGCGCTTCTGGTCCTGGTAGGGCAGAGCCTGTGAATCCCGGGGCAGAAGGAGTTGGAGGCGTCCATGGTGGTTCGCGAATTCGTCCGTGGTTCTACACACACATACACACACACACAGACGCGCGCGCACATACACACAGTTGAATAAATAATAATAATAAAAAAAAATTTTTTAAAAATAAAAGGCTGGTCAACAATTCTACAAGCAAATGGAAGCAGAAAACAGGCAGGGGTAGCCATTATGCTATCAGACAAAGTGGATTTCAAACCAAAGAAAATTATAAGAGACACGGATGGATACTACATTTTAGTCAGAGGTACAATTCACCAGGAAGATTTCACAATACTGAACATATATGCACCCAATACGGGCCCCTCCACATTCATTAAGAAAACCCTACAGCGTCTAAAGCAAGAAATCAACCCCCAAACGATAATTCTTGGGGACTTCAACACCGCCCTCTCTACATGGGATAGATCAACAGGTCAAAAGCTTAACAGAGACACTTTGGAACTTAATCAAACCCTGAAAGAAATGGACCTCACAGATCTCTATCGAACTTTTCACCCACGCACCAAAGAATACACATTTTTCTCAGCAGCACATGGAACTTTCTCCAAATAGATCACATATTGGGCCACAAAATGAATCTACACATGTACAAGAAAGTTGAAATTCTAACCTGTGCCCTATCAGACCACCACGGCCTAAAGCTGGACATCCACAACACATCAAACAAGAGAAAATACACTAACTCCTGGAAACTTAACACTATGATGCTGAAAGAGAACTGGATTCAGGAAAAAATTAAAAAGGAAATTCAAGATTTCCTGAAAGTGAATGATAACGAAAATACAACTTACCAAAATCTCTGGGACACAATGAAAGCTGTTCTAAGAGGTAAGTTCATAGCTCTTAATGCCCACGTCAAAAAAATGGAAACATCAGAAATAAACAACTTAACAATGCAGCTTAAAGCTTTAGAGAAACTAGAGCAATCTGATCCCAAAAGCAGTAGAAGAGAAGAGATTAGCAAAATAAGGGGAGAAATATCTGAAATCGAGACTAAGAAAACGATAGAAAAAATCAACCAATCAAAAAGCTGGTTCTTTGAAAAAATCAACAAGATTGATACACCCCTAGCTAAACTAACCAAAAGCAAGAGAGAGAAAACCTAAATTAACAAAATTAGAAATGAACATGGAGTTATCACTACGGATGCCCAAGAAATCCAGAGAATTATAACATCATATTTCAAAAACTTATACTCTGTGAAGTTTGACAACACAAAAGAGATGGATGAATTTCTAAGTAAACACAACTTACCTAAATTGAATCAGGATGTTGTGAATTATTTAAATAGTCCTATAACATATAAGGAAATTGAGGAAGTAATCTCGAATCTTCCCACCAAAAAATGTCCTGGACCAGATGGATTCAGCACAGAGTTCTACAAGACATTTAAGGAGTTAATAACACCAATACTCCTTAAACTGTTCCATCAAATAGCAAAAGAAGGAACACTACCAAATTCCTTCTATGAAGCTAATATCGTTTTAATCCCAAAACCTAATAAAGATTCACTTAAAAAAGAAAACTATAGGCCAATCTCCCTGATGAACACAGACGCAAAGATTCTCAACAAAGTCTTAGCAAATCGGATTCAAAAACATATTAAAAAGATCATTCATGGGGACCAAGTAGGCTTCATCCCCGGCACACAAGGTTGGTTCAACATACGCAAATCAATAATGTAATTCATCATGTAAACCAGTCCAAAGTCCAAGACCACATGATACTCTCCATAGATGCAGAAAAAGCTTTTGACAAGATCCAACAGCCTTTTATGATCAAAACGCTAGAGACAGTAGGAATGGAAGGAACCTTTATCAACATAATAAAAGCTGTATACAACAAGCCCACAGCAGGATTATGCTCAATGGGGAACAATTGGAAGCATTCCCACTTCGATCAGGAACAAGACAAGGCTGTCCACTCTCACCACTTCTATTCAATATTGTACTTGAAGTCTTAGCCGAAGCCATAAGACAAGAAAGGGACATAAGAGGGATTCAAATTGGCAAGGAAGAAGTCAAGCTATCTCTATTTGCAGATGACATGATCTTATACCTGAGTGATCCCAAAAACTCCACCAGGAAGCTCCTGGAACTAATTGAGAAGTTCAGCAGGGTGGCAGGATACAAAATAAATGTGCAAAAATCAGAGGCCTTCCTATATGCCCAGAATGAAAGAAGTGAAAAAGCCTTGAGAGAAACCATGCCATTTACTATAACCCCTAAAAAAATGAAATACCTTGGTATAAACCTAACTAAGGAGGTAAAAGACCTTTACAATGAAAACTTTAAAACCCTAAAGAAAGAAATCGCAGAAGACACCAGACGGTGGAAAGACCTCCCTTGTTCCTGGATTGGCAGAATCAACATTGTAAAAATGACCATCCTACCAAAGGCAATATACAGATTCAACGCTATACCAATCAAAATTCCAAAGCAATTCTTCAAAGAAGTTGACCAAACAATCTCAAAGTTCATATGGAGGCACAAAGACCCAGGATAGCAAAACAATCCTGAGTAACAAAAACACAGCTGGAGGTATTACCATACCAAACCTAAGTCTACACTACAAATCCATAGTTATAAAGACAGCCTGGTACTGGCTCCAAAATAGACACACAGATCAATGGATAAGGATTGAAGACCCAGATATAAGCCCACAAAGTTACAGCCATTTGGTCTTTGACAAAGGGGCCCAAAGAATCCAATGGAAAAAGAACAGCATCTTCAACAAATGGTGCTGGCAAAACTGGATCTCCACATGCAGAAGATTAAAGCTGGACCCGTACTTGTCACCATGTACAAGACTTAATTCCAAATGGATCAAGGACCTTGATATCAGGCCAGAGACTTTAAAAACCATAGTTGAAACGATAGGGAACTCCCTCGAGCTGATTGGGCTAGGCCAACACTTCCTAAACAGACATCCAATGGCACAGTCACTGCTACCAACTCTCAACAGTTGGGATCTTGTGAAATTAAAGAGCTTCTGTTCAGATAAAGAGATTGTCACACGAGCTCAAAGGCAACTCACAGAATGGGAGAAAATCTTCACTAACCACATATCTGACAGAGCTCTACTGTCCAGAGTGCACAAAGAACTTAGAAAATTAAACTCCAAGGAAAACACTGGCCCAATTAAAAAATGGGCCCTGGAACTTCAAAGAAACTTTACCAGGGATGAAATTAAAATGTCTAACAATTATCTTAAAAAATGCTCCACTTCCTTCGCCATCAGGGAAATGCAAATCAAAACTTCCCTGAGATATCATCTCACCCCGGTCAGGATGGCAAAAATCCACAATACAAACCACGACAAATGCTGGAGAGGATGTGGAGAGAGGGGAACTCTCCTACATTGCTGGTGGGAATGCAGGCTCATACAGCCACTCTGGCGAGCCGTCTGGAGATTCTTAAAGAAATTAAAGATTGAAATGCCATATGACCCTGCTATCCCACTTTTGGGAATAACCCCCCAAGCAGCAGAGGTTCGCCTCGATAGCACAAGCTCGACCATGTTCATAGCAGCACTGTTTACAATAGCAAAGTCATGGAATCAACCTAAATGTCCAACAGTTGACGAGTGAATAAGGAAACTGTGGTACATCTATACAATGGAGTACTACTCAGCCATCAAAAATGATGAATTACTGGAATTTGCTGGGAAATGGATGTCATTAGAAAGAATTATATTAAGTGAAGTATCCCAAACCCAGAAAATTAAGCGCCGTATGTACTCCCTAATAGGTGGCTCCTAGTACCAAACTCACCCAGCCCACATTGGGACACTCAAAAGTAAACCTATGTAACACAGTAATTGCAAGGATTATGAACAAGAGAGATGGGTTAGGAGGGCCACACCAGAAACAAGGAGAGAGGAGACCATGTTACAGCAGAGAAAATAGGCCTCCATCCAGGTCTGCAAGGGGTGACATACAGTGCCCAGCAGAATGGAGTGAAGGGAATTGCAGGAGCAGCAAAACTGCAAAAGAAAATCAACAAACCACAATCCAGAACTTCAGAGACTCTATATCAATCACATAGAACTAGGACAGCCTAATCTCTCCCCATCCTGGAGCTCAGGGACATTTGCGGAAGAGGGGGCGGTAAGATTGTAAGAACAAAAGGATGGGAGGAGCAACGATTTGCAAGATTCTCAACAATAGTTGGGGCCAAAGCAATCATAATGGAACTTTGCATGCCCTGCGCAATGTCCAGCGCACTGTTGCCCTCATAAAGTCTAGCATCTGTTAAGGGCACCGAGACCCCTGGAGGCAAGGGATTGACAGCCATAGTAGTGATCTTATGCTTAAGGGGAACAAGAGAAAGGACTTATGGAAATGCCACTGGGTCCTTATATGTCATCGGAGAGGAGGACCCAGTGGAGATTTAGGCGCACACAATAAAGGACTCTCTGGGAATTGGGGGGGAGACACTGGGGGAAGGGGAGGGGGAAGAGGGGGGAGGGAGGGAACTGGTAAAAAATTTTAAAATGTATAATTAAATTTTTAATAAAAAAAAAAAAGAAAAAAAATAAAATCTTTTTAAGATCATTAAGCAAAAAAAAAAAAAAAAAAAAAAACAATAACCTTTCCATCTCCCCAAGATCATCAGAACAAAAGTTAGATTGCATATCGTTTTGAGATAAGGTCTCTCTTGTAACCCCACCACGATCCTGCTGCTTCAGCTTCTTAAATGATTGGCTTATAAGTATATACTCCATGTTCTGTGATAGTCCCCTTTAAAAGGGCACTTGAAGTTGGTTTTAAGGATAAAATGTATACTCCCTATCTAATCAATAACATGAAACTTTTATAATATTCCCATTCCTCACATATTTTTAAAATACATAATGTATCTTAACTTAATTTGTACTTTTAGAACTAAAAGAAAATGGGAGAAAATCTTTTTAAAATATTTAAAAATAAGATCCTATGTCCACAGATGTAAAATATCATGATTTCTACAGAAGAGAAGATTATGAAAATTTAGCGTATTTATGCTTAGATAAATGTTTTGGGGATAGTAGAACTGACAGGTTAAAAATGAAATACTACCCTAAATAAATGTTTTGGGGATAGCAGGGCTGAAAGGTTAAAATAAAACCCTAATGCATAACCAATAAAAAGGTTTTATTTTAATCATAAAAAAAAAAAAACAAAATCATTATTGATTATAGATCTGTTCAGATTGTATATTTCATCGTGTTTTAACTTTAATTGGAAATATGCACAACATGCTTGTAAAACTAGGAAAAAGTAATAACTTGTACTTCACTAAACTGGACAATTAAGAAGAAATGAATAATTTTCTAAGTGATATTTTCAATTAAAGTTGAAACATGATGAAACTAAACTGGACAATTGAGAAGAAATGAATAATTTTCTAAGTGATATTTTCAATTAAAGTTGAAACATGATGAAATATACAATCTAAACTGACAATTTTTATTCTGAAAGTTTTGATTAGCGAATAGTCTTTATCTGATTAGAAGATGACAATGGAAGGTGCTTAGCCAATGATCAAGACTCGTTTCTTCTAAGATGCTTGCAGTTGAGGGAAACATGGGAAGTTCATGGTCATGCAATCAATGACATCTGTAGAAATAACAACTAAATTTATCTACAGATTGGGAGATGCTATTAATAGTAAAATAGGTCATCATATGATCTGCCTCACTATATGTCCAAAGTCATAGATCTAAGTAACCATGACTGAAGCTTCTGAAACAATGAGCCAAAATAAGCCTTTCTTCTTTCAAGTTGATCTATCTCAAGATTTGTCACAACAGAAACCTGAATAACATATTCTGATATAACTATCAAGATAGTAGTGTTTTAGTTTGCATTTGCTACTCACACATGTTTTGACTTTTTAATTTCAACTTTACTGTGCCACTTTCAATCCAAGGTTTTTGGTCACCGTATTTTATGATGTGGTCTCATCTTATTCTCCTACTTCTTTCCATATATTTTCTTTACAAGTTGAAGACATTAAGGTTATAATGGGTATTTATTAATACTATAAAGTAGTATATATACATAGTTTTATTTAGACTGAACATGATTTACTTGTTTTGAATAACATTTATTCTTTCTTTGACCTTCAGCCTGTCTGAACAACTTTGCTGCTTGGCTGATTCAAAGTTCCTGATACCTCAGTGTGGTCAATTAAAGGCCACAGTCTGAACTGTGATTGCCATTGCTTAGTGAGTTCATTCTCACTTGTGCATCCTAATGGATTCATCCTTTTTTGCCTTCACTTTATATGCTGCTCCCCCTGCCTCATTAGAACTGGCTGCTTTGTTTCTTCAAGACATTCTCTTGGGACTATAGTTCCCCCAACTCATTCATGTTAGAAAATGCATGATGTTTGTCTTTTACTGGAAAATATTTTGGCTATAAAATCCTTGGAGTGCTTGTTCTTTTCCCCGAGGACTTTATATTTTTTTGTCTTCTTCCAGCATGTTGTGCTATGGGAAAGTTGAAGGTTCCCTGACTTTTACCCCTCTTGCATGTCTAGAGTCTTGCTCCTCTTCTCTTTGAAATTTAGCATCTTTACAAGGGAAAATGTTTCATTTGTAGGGTTGCTGCATTTATTTTACGGAAACATTATGTGACCTTTGACATGGTCAATATATTTTTATTTAAAACATTCTTGAATTTGAGGTTTGAATATTTTTGTCTTATTGTTTTCTGCTTTAGAGACAAAGGAAAGTATATTTTACTGCTCTGCATGTCTCAGAGAGCTTTCATTTCTTCCCTTGCTCTTTTAAGCTCAGAGACTGAGTGGTCTCAAGTTTGTCTTTCATGTATCTGATTTTACGTAGTGTTCTTTATGTTACTTTCTTTTTTTTTAACATTTTTTATTATTTCTGCTCATACAAACTTAAAAGGTACACCAGTTCCCTCCCTCCCCCCCACCCCTCTGCTCACCCTCCCCTCACCCTTCCCTCTCCACCCCCCAGTGCCTCCCCTCCCCCAATCCCCGGAGAATCCTTTAATGTGCATGTCAACCTCTCCTCTGGGTCCTCCTCTCTGATGACGTACAAGAACCCAGTGGCATTTCCCTGAACCCTTTCCTTTGTTCTCCTTAAGCATAGGAACACTATTTTGGCTGTCAATCCCTTGCCTCCAAGGATCTTGGTGCTTTTAGCAAATGCTAGACTTTGTGGGGTCAATAGTGTGTTGGACATTGCGCAGGGCATGCAAAGTCCAATTATGATTGCATCGGCCCTAAATTGTGTGGAGTATCTTTCATATCATTGCTCCTCTCATCCTTGTGCTCTTACACTCTTACCGCCCCCTCTTCCGCAAATTTCCCTGAGCTTCAAGATGGGGAGAGATTAGTCTGGCCTAGTTCTAGGTGGTTGATATAGAGTCTCTGAAGTTCTGGATTGTGGTTTGTTGATTTTCTTTTGCGGTTTTGCTGCTCCTGCAATGCCCTTCACTCCATCCTGATGAGTATTAGATGTCACTCCCTGGCCAGAGATCCATTTGGAATTAACTCTTGCACAAGGTAATAAGTATGGGTCCAGTTTTAATCTTCTGCATGTGGAGATCCAGTTTTGCCAGCACCATTTGTTGAAGATACTCCTCTTTTTACATTGGATTTTTTAGACCCCTTTGTCAAAGACCAAATGGCTGTAATTTTGTGGGCTTATATCTGGGTCTTCAACCCTTAACCATTGATCTGTGTGTCTATTTTGGAGCCAGTACCAAGCTGTTTTTACAATTATGTATTTGTAGTATAGACTAAGGTTTGGTATGGTGATACCTCCAGCTGTGTTTTTGTTACTCAGGATTGTCTTTGCTATCGTGGGTCTTTTGTGACTCCATATGAATTTTGAGATTGTTTGGTCAACTTCTTTAAAGAATTGCTTTGGGATTTTAATTGGTATAGCATTGAATTTGTATATTGCCTTTGGTAGGATGGTCATTTTTACAATGTTGATTCTGCCAATCCAGGAACAAGGGAGGTCTTTCCACCTTCTGGTGTCTTCTGCAATTTCTTTCTTTAGGGTTTTAAAGTTTTCATTGTAAAGGTCTTTTACCTCCTTGGTTAGGTTTATCCCAAAGTATTTCATTTTTTTAGGGGCTATAGTAAATGGTATTGTTTCTCTCAAGGCTTTTTCACTTCTTTCATTCTGGGCATATAGGAAGGCCACTGATTTTTGTACATTTATTTTGTATCCTGCCACCCTGCTGAACTTCTCAATTAGTTCCAGGAGCTTCCTGGTGGAGTTTTTGGGATCACTCAGGTATAAGATTATGTTATCTGCAAATAGGGATAGCTTGACTTCTTCCTTGCCGATTTGAATCCCTCTTATGTCCCTTTCTTGTCTTATGGCTTCAGCTAAGACTTCAAGTACAATATTGAATAGAAGTGGTTAGAGTGGACAGCCTTGTCCAGTTCCTGATCGAAGTGGGAATGCTTCAAGTTTTTCCCCATTGAGTATAATCCTTGCTGTAGGCTTGTTGTATACAGCTTTTATTATATTGATAAAGGTTCCTTCCATTCCTACTGTCTCTAGTGTTTTGATCATAAAAAGCTGTTGGATCTTGTCAAAAACTTTTTCTGCATCTATTGAGAGTTTCATGTGGTCTTGGACTTTGGACTGGTTTATATTATGAATTATATATACTGCGTATGTTGAACCAACCTTTTTTGTCAGGGATAAAGCCTACTTGGTCCCCGTGAATGATCTTTTTGATATGTTTTTGAATCCCATTTGCTAATACTTTGTTCAGAATCTTTGCATCTGTGTTCATCAGGGAGATCGGCCTATAGTTTTCTTTCTTAAGTGCATCTTTATTAGGTTTTGGAATTAAAACAATATTAGCTTCATAGAAGGAATTTGGTAGTGTTCCTTCCTTTGCTATTTGATGGAACAGTTCTAAGGAGTATTGGTGTTATTAACTCCTTAAATGTCTGGTAGAACTCTGTGCTGAATCCATCTGGTCCAGGACCTTTTTTGGTGGGAAGATTCGAGATTACTTCCTCAATTTCCTTATATGTTGTAGGACTATTTAAATAATTCACAACTTCCTGATTCAATTTAGGTAAGTTGTGTTTACTTAGGAATTCATCCATCTCTTTTGTGTTGTCATATTTCACAGAGTATAAGTTTTTGAAATATGATGTTATAATTCTCTGGATTTTTTGGGTATCAGTAGTGATAACTCCATTTTCATTTCTAATTTTGTTAATTTGGGTTTTCTCTCTCCTGCTTTTGGTTAATTTAGCTAGGGGTGTGTCAATCTTATTGATTTTTTTCAAAGAACCAGCTTTTTTTTTTTTTTTTTTAAGAATCAAAGTATCTTTATTTCCAGACAATATGATTCTAAATTAAAAGATCCTAAACACTCCACCAGAAAACTCTTTAAGGGGACAAACACTGTCAACAAAGAAGCAGGTTACAAAATTGATGTGCAATGAGCAGTCTTCCTATATGCTAACAACAAATATAGTGAGAAAAATAGAAGGCACAATCTGTGTGTCAACTTGACAACTGAAAACTGAGCATTGGGAGCGTACGTAAAGAATTTATAGTTAAGTACAGCATTGAATAAGTCTGAAGAAAAGTAATTGCTGTGGAAAACCCATCTCATGATGGGTGGAACCATTCATTGAGCAGGCGGATAAGATGGGGGAAGCTGGTTCGAGGTCTTGTATACAGTGGCATATTTGCAGACTTGCAGTGTGGCAAGTGAAGCTTGCCCTTTTCTCAACAATGCCTGTAAGATATGATCTGGCCAGTTTCCTTGGCTCCTCCTGTTGGCATGAGCTCTCTTGGCAAGCTAGACTCTGAACTGTAATGGAGAATCATAAGCAAGAATACCACTACCTTGTTCCCCTTAACTATTTGATTGTGAGTTTATCAGCAACATGCAGAGTAACAATCCCATTCACAGTGGCCCCCAAAATAAGGGTCGTAGAGAAGTCTTAGTGAGCAAAGGCACTGGAGTGCAAAACTGATGGTTTGAGATTGATTCCCAAAGCTCACACGGTAAAAGAAAAGAACCACCTTCCAAAGGCTGTTCTCGACTCTGCATGCATGCAATGGCACATGCATACCTGCACTCTCCCTCTCTCTCCCCCCCTCTTTTTTTTTTTATTTCAGCTCATACAAACTTATTAGGTACACCAGTTCCCTCCCTCCCTCCTCCTCCCCCCGTACCCCCTGCTCCCCCTCCCCACCCCTCTCCCTCCCCATCCCCCAGTGCCTCCCACCCCAATTCCCAGAGAGTCCTTTCTTGTGCATGACTGATTTTCCTCTGGGCCCTCCTCTCCGATGACGTACAAGGACCCAGTGGCCTTTCCCGAACCCTTTCCCGTGTTCCCCTTAGGTATAGGAACACTACTGTGGCTGCCAATCCTTTGCCTCCAAGGATCTTGGTGCCTTTAGCAGATGCTAGACTTTGTGAGGTCAACAGTGTGTTGGACAATGCACAGGGCATGCAAAGTCCAATTATGATTGCTTCAGCCCTAACTAGTATAGAGTATCTTACATATCATTGCTCCTCCCATCCTTATGCTCTTACACTCTTACCGTCCCCTCTTCCGCAAATTTCCCTGAGCTTCAAGATGGGGAGAGACTAAGCTGGCCTAGTTCTAGGTGGTTGATATAGAGTCTCTGAAGTTCTGGACTGTGGTTTGTTGATTTTCTTTTGCAGTTTTGCTGCTCCTGCAATGCCCTTCACTCCATCCTGGTGGGCATTGTATGTTACCCCCTGGCCAGAGACAAAAAGCTGTTAGAGTCTTGTGATAAAAGCACATTCAAAGGTAGATGTAATAAAAGTGGGAAACCACAGTGAGGGAGGGGTCTATCACCCATTTGCAAAATTGTTACTTTTTATCTGCCAGACTATATGCCCTCCTCTTCTGGTGAGATCACTCCCCCTCAGTAGTAAATGATCAGGAACAAAAGTCTGTGAACTTAATCAGATGTCTCATTACTTATTTGGGTCCTTGGTGGAGGCCTATTTTCCCTGCTGTTACATGGTCCCTTCTCTCCTTCTTTCTGGTGTGGCCCTCCTACCCCATCCCTCCTGTTCATAATCCTTGGAATTACTGTCTCTAGGTGGGCTGGGTGGGTTTGGTACTAGGAGCCACCTATTAGGGAGTACGTACGGCGCTTAATTTTCTGGGTCTGGGATACTTCACTTAATATAATTGTTTCTAATGACATCCATTTCCCGGCAAATTCCAGTAATTCATCATTTTTGATGGCTGAGTAGTACTCCATTGTATAGATGTACCACTGTTCCTTATCCACTCGTCAACTGTTGGACATTTGGGCTGATTCCATGACTTTGCTATTGTAAACAGTGCTGCTATGAACATGGTCGTGCTTGTGCTATCGAGGTGAACCTCTGCTGTATGGGGGGTTATTCCCAAAAGTGGAATAGCGGGTCATATGGCATTTCAATCTTTAATTTCTTTAAGAATCTCCAGACGACTCTCCAGAGTGGCTGTATGAGCCTGCATTCCCACCAGCAATGTAGGAGAGTTCCCCTCTCTCCACATCCTCTCCAGTATTTGTCGTTGTTAGTATTGTGGATTTTTGCCATTCTGACTGGGGTGAGATGATATCTCAGGGAAGTTTTGATTTGCATTTCCCTGATGGCTAAAGAAGTGGAGCATTTTTTCAGATATTTGTTAGACATTTTAATTTCATCCCTGGTAAAGTTTCTTTTAAGTTCCAGGGCCCATTTTTTAATTGGGCCATTGGTTTCCTTGGTGTTTAGTTTTCTAAGTTTTTTGTGCACTCTGGACAATAGAGCTCTATCAGATATGTGGTTAGTGAAGATTTTCTCCCATTCTGTGGGTTGCCTTTGAGCTCGCGTTACAATCTCTTTATCTGAACAGAAGCTCTTTAATTTCACAAGATCCCAACTGTTGAGAGTTGGTAGCAGTGACTGTGCCATTGGATGTCTGTTTAGGAACTGTTGGCCTAGCCCAATCAGCTCGAGGGAGTTCCCTATCCTTTCAACTAAGGTTTTTATAGTCTCTGGCCTGATATCAAGGTCCTTGATCCATTTGGAATTAAGTCTTGTACATGGTGACAAGTACGGGTCCAGCTTTAATCTTCTGCATGTGGAGATCCAGTTTTGCCAGCACCATTTGTTGAAGATGCTGAAGAACCAGCTTTTTGACTGGTTGATTTTCTCTATCGTTTTCTTAATCTCGATTTCAGATATTTCTCCCCTTATTTTGCTAATCTCCTCTCTTCTGCTGCTTTTGGGATAGATTGCTCTAGTTTTTCTAAAGCTTTAAGCTGCATTGTTAAGTTGTTTATTTCTGATGTTTCCATTTTTTTTTGATGTAGGCGTTAAGAGCTATGAACTTACCTCTTAGGACAGCTTTCATTGTGTCCCAGAGATTTTGGTAAGTTGTATTTTCATTATCGTTCACTTTCAGGAAATCTTGAATTTCCTTTTTAATTTCTTCCTGAATCCAGTTCTCATTCAGAATCATAGTGTTAAGTTTCCAGGAGTTAGTGTATTTTCTGTTGCTTGTTGTGTTGTGAATGTCCAGCTTTAGGCCGTGGTGGTCTGATAGGGCACAGGCTAGAATTTCAACTTTCCTGTATATGTGGAGATTCATTTTGTGGCCCAATATGTGGTCTATTTTGGAAAAAGTTCCGTGTGCTGCTGAGAAAAATGTGTATTCTTTGGTACATGGATGAAAAGTTCGATAGAGATCTGTAAGGTCCATTTCTTTCAGGGTTTGATTAAGTTCCAAAGTGTTCCTGCTAAGCTTTTGACCTGTTGATCTATCCCATGTTGAGAGGGCAGTGTTGAAATCCCCAAGAATTATCATTTGGGGATTGATTTCTCGCTTTAGACACTGTAGGGTTTTCTTAATGAATGTGGAGGGGCCCGTGTTGGGTGCATATATGTTGGGTATTGTGAAGTTTTCCTGGTGAATTGTACCTATGACTAAAATGTAGTATCCATCTGTGTCTCTCATGATTTTTTGGGGTTTGAAGTCCACTTTGTCCGACAGCATAATGGCTACCTCTGCCTGTTTCCTGGTTCCATTAGCTTGCAGAATTTTGGACCAGCCTTTCATTTTTAGGATGTGCCTATCTTTTGTGGTGAGATGAGTTTCCTGAAGGCAGCAGACTGATGGGTTGTGATTTGTCATCCAAGTTTGTAATGTGTGTCTCTTAATCGGTGAGTTAAGCCCATTGACATTTAATGTTATAATGGAGACATTCTTTTTAATTCTGGACATTTTTTATGTTTTGTGCATTTCATAAGCTTATTGTTTTACATTTATATTTTTGTGGTATTATACTTCCCTTCTGTCCTTCTGGATACGCTTGTTCTTTTCTTCAAGTTTGCGTATCATTTCTAGCATTTTTTGAAGGCCTGGTTTGGTAGACATGCATTCCTTCAAGTTGTCTTTGTGCTGGAAAATTTTTCTTTCTCCCTCGATCATGACAGATAGTTTTGCCAGGTATTTCAGTCTGGGTTGGCATTTTTGCTCATTTAATATTACTGAATCCCACATATTTTATGTATTATGTGTAATAAAATTTATTTATTTATTATGTTTATTTTTACAATTCTGAGGGTCACATCTGTGGCCTTGCACATCCTAGGTAAGCTTCCTTTCCACTGAAACAATCCTAGCTCTAAAGTTTACAAATTAGATAAATAAAAGATTAATCATACCAAGATAGAATAATTATTAAAATGTATTGCTATAGAATTGAAATAGTTACTTGCATGTAAGCACTGTGATTCCACCACAGTTGCTCTGATAACAGTGATTCTCAGGCAATATAGACAGCATGGATATACTGAACAGAGTAATGATTCACATGCTGAGATATACAAAGTGAGACAATGCAGGATTCCACTCTTGAGTTCAGCTTCCAACATTAAACCCAAGCAACTAATTACCAAGTAGCTATGACTACATAAGATTGGAGTGAAGATTCTCAATGTATTCTCTGTGTATTTTTTAGTATTAAAATATATGTTTAACAAACTATCAATATAATATATAATATTTTAAATACGTTTTCAGCCTTGTAAGATCTCAAAGTATTTACCTATACTTTCCACTTTCTCAAAGATGAACATGTAGCCCTTTAAAATGAGGATTAGGAAACAGATTTAGGGGAGAAGTAAAAGGGAATTTCCAGTGTATGGCAACTTACAAATGAAATATTTAGATTATTTTGTCACGGATGTTGACTTTTAGTTCTTTATTCAGAAGATAGCCACCTATTTTTTTGTCATTTTGCAAACTATTTCTCTCACTTTTTGGTCTTTCAATTTTTCTAAGCGTTATTTTTCTACATAAAAGATGATCTTTTTTATTATATACATTCTTTATTATTTCCGCTTACACAAACTTAATAGGTACACTAGTTCCCTCCCTACTCTTCCCCCCGAACCCCCTGCTCCCCTCCCCCCACTCCCCCTTCTCTATCCCCCAGGGCCTCCCCCCCAATTCCCAGAGAGTCCTCTATTGTGCATGTCTGACTCTCCTCTGGGTCCTCCTCTCCGATGACGTACAAGGACCCAGTGGCATTTCCCTGAACCCTTTCCCATGTTCCCCTTAAGCATAGGAACACTACTGTGGCTGTCAATCCCTTGCCTCCAAGGATTTTGGTGCCTTTAGCAGATGCTAGACTTTGTGAGGTCAATAGTATGTTGGACATTGCGCAGGGCATGCAAAGTCCAATTATGATTGCTTCGGCCCTAACTTTTGTGGAGAATCTTGCAAATCATTGCTCCCCCCATCTTTTTGCTCTTACAATTTTGCCACCCCCTCTTCCACAAATGTCCCTGAGCTTCAGGATAGGGAGAGATTAGGCTGGCCTAGTTCTAGGTGGTTGATATAGAGTCTCTGAAGTTCTGGATTGTGGTTTGTTGATTTTTTTTTTTGCAGTTTTGCTGCTTCTGCAATGCCCTTCACTCCATCCTGCTGGGCACTGTATGTCACCCCCTGGCCAGAGACAAAAAGCTGTTAAACTGGAGTCTTATTATAAGAGCACATTCAAGGGTAGCTGTAATAAAAGTAGGAAACCTCAGTGAGGGAGGGGTCAATCACCCATTTGCAAAATGGTTACTTTTTATCTGCCAGACTATATGCCCTCCCCTTCTGGTGAGATCATACCCCCTCAGTTGTAAATGATCAGGAAGCAACGTCTGTGAACTTAACCAGGTGTCACATTACTTACTTGCAGTCCTTGATGGAGGCCTATTTTCTCTACTGTAACATGGTCTCCTCTCTCCTTGTTTCTGGTGTGGCCCTCCAACCCCATCCCTCCTGTTCATAATCCTTGCAATTATTGTATTACATAGGTTTACCTTTGAGTGTCTCAATGTGGGCTGGGTGAGTTTGGTACTAGGAGCCACCTATTAGGGAGTACATACGGTGCTTAATTTTCTGGGTTTGTGATACTTCACTTAATATAATTGTTTCTAATGACATCCATTTCCTGGCAAATTCCCATAATTCATCATTTTTGATGGCTGAGTAGTACTCCATTGTATAGATGTACCACAGTTTCCTTATCCACTCGTCAACTGTTGGACATTTGGGTTGATTCCATGACTTTGCTATTGTAAACTGTGCTGTTATGAACATGGTCGTGCTTGTGCTAAAATATGATCATTTTTATAAAGTCAATTAAATCATCTTTACCTAAGGATAAATTTTCATTCCCAGATCCTGTGATCCTACTAAATTGGAGTGAGAACAGGCGCAGGGTGGCACAGTTGAAAGACTTCTGGCACACAAGCCAGCACTTGTCCATGACACCTGCAGTGATATTTTGGATTACAGAAACTAAGCTAACTACTTGATTTTGTTGAACTTTAGATTTGTTATCTGCAAAATAATGTTATCTACAAAATAATGTAGCCAAGTCCCTTCTCATTGCGAATGCTGATCCATTTTGATGTCTTGGAATGGGAAGCTTCCACAAAAACTTTAAATTGACTTCTGCAAAGTGTTAGAAACCATTGATATTTAAAAATTCAAACAATGCAAAAGACCAAATATCATAAACCCATGAAGAATAAAAATTGACATAGCACATAATGTGAAAATGAATATTGCTCAGAGAACATTGCAAGGGAAAGGATGCATCCTCCTTTAAGTTGTGGTCTGGTTGGTCCTTGAGTGTGGTTGAATCAAGAACATCAACGCACTTAGAAGTACCATGGAACCTGTAGAAGCTCAACCTGAAATGTGCTTCTTGTTTGATTCTGAGAGTCACAACTCATTCATGAGTGAGAAAAAGGACATGATGGCTCTGAAATGCAGGACAAGACAGACTGTACTGAATCTTTCCCTCACTCCTTGGTTCAGGCTGAAGGGAAGCAGGGGGACAAACATGATTCATGTTTGTGAAACTGTCCCCCTCCTTCCTCTTGAAATCACTATTCTTTCAGATTTTGCCCATCGTACTGCTTTTGACTGTTTTTGATGCCTTTGATCAGGATCTATTAGCATTATCTGCAAACAGGAACAAAACACTGCATGAATAAGTCATTAACTGTTTTGTATTTTCAAATAAATAAAAGTACTTCTCAGCTTATTAATGTTATGCTTGTTTCTGTTCAGAATATCATAAGTAGAACAGAATCTCTCCTTTCCACATTAGATTTATTTTTCTCATATTTTCTGCTGCTACTTGGCATTTGTTCTCACATATATATACAGATAAAGTGCTCATGAAAGTATAATGTATAATTTCATTTGATATTGTTGAAAATTAAACAGTCAGAGCCATTTCATTAGAACTAGAGAGAAAATATTATAAACTTTAAATCTCAGATAAAATATATGGTTAGAAATTGAATAATTTGAAAAACCCATTGTATAAATTTGAGGCATTCATTTGGGCAATAGACTATAAAATAGTTGTTGTAGACTAAATAGTATAAATGCAATACAGCTTTGAACATTAGGAGTCAGATGAATGTTAAATGTTAAAATTAATCCAGATGCATTTAAAACTAACTAAAATGCATTAACGTAACTCCATTAGAGGCTATGTACTCATTATCATTTTGCAGTTGTCTTAGTAATGATTTTATATGACCACATGATGGTACCCATTTAAAGAACACTAGACATTTTTTAATTATCAAATAATATAAACTCTGGACAAAATATTGGAATGCAGGCAAAATCACAATATCACCTCCTTAACAAACTTTTGTTTACATTTTTCAATCATCCTTTAGGCTTTGGTCACATGCTAGTTTTTATAGAGTTTTCTCTGTATTCAGTAGCAAATACATTTTTTTCATTGACTATCTATCTTACCCTAAATTCATTTGGAATGATAGAAGTAGTAGAGATAATTGGAAGGTATTTGCATATTAAAGCATGTTTAAACGATGCTCATTTGTTCTATTTTTTCATTTTTCTATTAAAATATTACTATGATAAGCATATATGTGTATAATGATTCTTAATTCATGTTGGATAACATTTCTAAGAAGCATGGTTACTAAATTAAAATTTGTAGCATTTTTATCATTCTTGATACATACAAATCAATGTATAAAACTGCCATCTTCACTGAGCCAAAATAAAATTTTAAGAAATTATTTTAATACATATAATATGCTTCTTTTTGTTTCATTTGTTTTAAATTAATGGTCTGGGCAGAATAGGTCCAATTCTGCTGTTAAATTGTAATTGTGGTTAGAAGGAGCAAACTATCGGGAAGTTTTTGGTGGGATTCAGAGGAAAGAAAAGAGTGAGAAAGAAGGTGTTTCGGCTGGGTGTGGGATAGGATGAGACAGGTTTTTATTACAAACAAAACAAAGCAGTATCCTTTTACATTTATAGAATTGAAAATAATTTTTTCACAAGACAAAATTCAAATGTCTAACAAACGGGCTGGAGAGATGGTTCAGGGGTTAAGACTCTGGCTCACAAGCAGAGGGTCTGAGTTTGGATCCCAGATCCCATGTAAAAAACAGCAGTCAAATGTCTAACAAACATCTTAAAAACATTCTTCTACTCTTTAGTCATTAGGGAAATGCAAATTAAAACCACCTTGAGATATAATTTCACTTTAGTTAGAATGGCTAAGATCCAATAACAGCAAATGCTGACGTGGATGTGGTAAAAATTGGACCCTCGTACATTACTGGTAGGATTATAAATTCACACAACCCCTTTGGAGATCAATTCAGAAGTTTCTAAAAGATTCCCAGGTGTACCACTCCTGGGAATCTTCACAAAGAACACTGCATCCTGCAATAGAGTACATGTACAATCATATTCAAAGCAGCTCTTTTCGCAACAGCAAAGAAATGGAGTCAATCTAGATGTCCAACAGTTGATGAATGGTTAATGAAAATGTGTACAAATATACAATTCAGCTGTTGGGAAAGACAAAGTAATGAAATTTGCCAGTAAATGAATGGAGCTTGAAGACATACTGAGTGAAATATCCCAGATGCAGAAAGACAGACACCATATGATCTCCCTTATAGGTAGATGCTAGCATTAAACTTTCAGCTTGATGTAATCAAACAGAAACACTTTCAACACCCACAAGTGCAAAAGAACACAAGATAGGGAGATGGAAGAACCCAACAGAGTAGAAACAAAAGAACATAGATAAACAGTTAAAAAAAGGCTTTTATGTAAGAAAAGTCTTAAAGGGGAGGGAAGAACAGAAATAGGACACAGTAGGAAGGGGAGGGTAGCCTTCAACTAAACAACCACTTGCTCACTAGCACCTAATCCCTCCCTCAATGATAGGGAATACATGACCAGTAATGTAGACCAGTCTAAACAACAGTTTAGACAGGGAGAAAACTGACACTTGACTAGGAAGAAAAGATCTCAACACCCAAACAAGACACAGCCTAGTTCAATGGAAGAGTAATGAAAGAAACAATAACCAACTAGAGTATAGCGTATTGGTGGCCCTATAGCTCCCAAATGGAATCAGACCAACCAAATCTCTTTCCATCCCAAGGCTCAGGGAATCCTGTGGAAGGGAGACATTAAGATTGTAAGAGTCTGAAGGTGGGGAGGCTAACTGCCCGCCAGGACATTCCACTCAAGGCAGGGCTGCTGCACCCAGGAACTCACTGCAATAAGACTTACCCTTACCAGACCTGCACGGTGGCTGACATATCGATAAATTTGATTATATTTTTAAAACTTGCCTATTCTTTTATTCTTTTACTATCTTTTACTATTTTGTCAGAAGAATCAATCCTTACTACCTGCCACTTCAAGAAGTATATTACTTTTGTGTCCCGGAGGGCATGTGCTTTGTGCCTGTCAGTACAGACTAAGACTCATGGGAACCTTAACCTGCAGCTATGATGCTTTCAGCCCCTTCAGAGCCACCAGAAGTCAGAGGCCCGTTTCTGAGTATAGTCTGGTGAGGAGACAAACTTTGGAACAAACTTTGGAGGAATACAGCTGAGCTTTTGGTGTGTTTCATGTCTGGTGCTTAGAAATGCTGACAGTTTAACAGTCTTACACAGCTGGTAATTGGTCTCAGTGATTCAGCTACTTCTGTGATTGGCAGCAGGCAGGACAAAAGAGACCCGACCAAAGGCTTATTGTAGTTCAGGCATGAGAGAAAGTCTGATGCAGGCTATTAACCATGAAAGGTGTGCATATCTGTCTATGTGTGTGTACACTGGCAAGAGAAGTAATAGGGCTTAGAGTTATATCACTCATCTAAGTAAAATGGGGATAAGAGAGATAATATAGTTCTGTTTTTGATCTTTGTCCTCATTATTGTTTGGATCTGGAGTGTCCCCAAAGGCTTCGTCTTCAGCTTGGTATGATTGGACAATGCCAAAAACTTAGGAGGTAGAGATCAGTATAATAAGGAGTCATTGAAGACATGCCCTTGAAGAGGTTGTCATAGTTAGGCACAGGTGTCAACTTGATGGTTGGGGGTTTGGGCTCTTGGCACATTGTGGAGAATTAGTGGTTGAGTTAGGCCCAGAGCAAGCATGCGGGAGATTGTCTAGCCGATGGGGAGGGCCCAGCCTATGGTAGGTGGGATTAGGCCCTAGAATAAAATGCAGAGAGATATTTGAGGGAGTTCACATTCTTTCGTACACTTGTCTAGGCATGCTGATCTGGCAAGTAAGGATTGTCCCTCTCTCAGCCATTATATGGAGATGGCGTGGCCAGTTCCCTCGGCCCTGGTTGGTGCATACGCTCCTGTCAAGCTGGACTAAAACTGTAACCAGTAATTGTAAGAGACAATAAGCCTCTTGTTCCCTTAAGTCATTTGATGGTGATTTATCAGCAACTATGCAGGTGAACTGCCACAGAGATTGTGGGACCTCAGTCACTTCCTCTCTTTCCTTTTTCCTTTCTTCTGTAAATTGAGTGAAAGTCCACTAATCTCTGCTCCCACTCTGATGTGCTGCCTTGCCACAGATTCAAAAGCAATGAGGTCAACAGGGTCACTGAACCTCTAAAACTATGAGGTGAAGTAAACTATTTTTTCTTTATATGTTGTTTTTTTCAGGTGTCCATTATAGGAAAAGAAAACTGACTAATGCAGCCTGAAAAATTCATATTTTTCTCTGGGTTGAAAACTAGGTCTGTACACCTTGTTATTGGTTCTACTATGTAGATCAAAATGTGTATCAATTAGAGTGAAAGCCAAGCTCTGTGTGTCCATGTACATGTTCATCAACTGAAATAGTCTGGTAGTACTAAATGGGACACAGGCTTGAGTATTTTTGTTTTTGGAGATAGACAGAATTATGGACTATGGAAAAAGAGTCAGTAGAAGACGAAAGAGAAAGAGGTTATGGCAATGTAGCAGTGCTCTTGGGTGATGGCTTACTCACTAAATGAGGATGTAGCTGGACAGGCAAAGAGAACCAATGGAGCCAGCTCTGTGATTGGTGGTGTTTTTGGAAACCATAGGCAAGAGATGTTTGGATCCACAGGAATGGTGAACTTGCTATGAACATGTTGAAATCAAAAGAAAAGGGCAGCAAACTTTCATGTGAACACCTGAAACGAAGGCACAAGTAGCGTGAAAACTCAAAAATATGAAACTAGTTAATCTTTTTTATTACTGAATTGTGCGTGCGTGCGTGCGTGTGTGCGTGTGTGTGTGTGTGTGTGTGTGTGTGTGTATGTATGTGTGTGTGTAGAACCACGGGCGAATTCGGGAACCACCATGGACCACCTCCACCTCCTCCTTGTTTACTCTGCCCCAGGATTCATAGGCTCCGCCCTACCAGGACCAAAAATGCAGGCCGCCCCGTTTCCTCCCAGCATCTATACGTGGGGTCTAAGATCCAAACTCAGGACCTTTTGCCTGCAAGGCAGAGGCTTAACCCCTGAGCCACCTCTCCAGCCCTGAGACTAGTTAATCTTTTGTTACTTTAGAAAAACAAAATCATGTTTATATTCTAGGAATTTTAAGGTTAAAATATACATAGATATTCTACTATCTTATTTAGAGTATTATAAGAATCACAGTAATTCCATTTGTATGTTTGCCCAAAATTTGACAGTAGGAATTTGAATCAATATTTGTATTCCCATATTCATAACAATATCCAAAAGATAGAATCAACCCAAATGAACATATATCCCACATATAACATGTAATGATATATAGAATATATTTTACACACATGGAATACAAGCTAAACTTAAAATTAAGGAAATCCAAACACTCCCGTGAACCTTAAGGACATTATGAATGAAATAATCCAGTCCAAATAGAATAGAAACTATATAATTCTGCTGACATACAGTATGCAGAATATTCAGATCAAACAAAGCTTACTGGTAGAGGCCAAGTATAGTGGACAAGGGAGATGAAGATTAGTGACTAATGGGAACAGAGTTTTAGCCATGGAAAATTTAAAAAGCTGCATATGAGTGATAGTGACAGCTACATGACAATGTGAATATAATTAATATATCAAACTGTACTGAAGTGGTTAAAATAAAAAAAGCTTTTGTGGATTTGGCCACTTTAAAAGAGTAGAGGGCTCAAAACAAATTAACTGTTTCACAAAATCATAAGTATTTCTTGACATCCGGT
Source organism: Typhlomys cinereus (assembly GCA_023101885.1). Classification (NCBI taxonomy): domain Eukaryota; kingdom Metazoa; phylum Chordata; class Mammalia; order Rodentia; family Platacanthomyidae; genus Typhlomys; species Typhlomys cinereus. The sequence continues at coordinate 1,052,460 of JALPQD010000377.1, read as the reverse complement.
CTTTGAAAACCTAGGATTCATTTATATGTTTAAATTTTATGTAAAAATTTAAAAATACCAACTACTTCATATTTGTAATATATAGCTTCATCTCTTATTTTTATTCCTAAACTTGGCCATGAGCTGCATCCAGGAACTCACTGCAATGAGACTGGTCCTTACCAGACCTGCATAATGACTGACATACCAACATGCTCCCATAGACTATGAGGAACTGAAAAGAGATAAGAACACACAGACGGAACCTTAGGGACTAGAACTGGATGAGTAAGGGAAATGCCCCTATCAGTGGAGTAGTCCGAAGAGAGGCAACTTGGTATACCGCAAGAGCTCTGAACCCCCACAAGACTAGACAAGCCAGGGGCTGGAGAGGTGGCTCAGGGGTTAAGCCTCTGCCTTGCAGGCGGAAGGTCCTGAGTTTGGATCTTAGACCCCACGTATAGATGCTGGGAGGAAACCGGGCAGGCCTGCGCTTCTGGTCCTGATAGGGCGGAGCCTGTGAATCCCGGGGCAGAGTAAACAAGGAGGAGGTGGAAGCGGTCCATGGTGGTTCGCCCGTGGTTCTCCACACACACACACACACACACACACACACACACACACACACGGGCACACACGTAAACACGCACAACTGAATGAATAAATAAAAAAATGACAAGCCAGAAGGAACTCTGGGGTCCATAGAAGTAGCTAGGCAGGAAGGTGGGAGGAAGTGGAATGGATTGATGAGGGAAAGGGAAGGAGGGAGGATGGAGGGAAGCAGGGATTAGTACTCAATATGCTTGTAAAACTAAAATAAATAAATAAGTTAAAAAACTTGGCCATAAAATTTACTTATTAAGCTTTATAAATATACATAATACAATTTCTGGGCTCTGCCCCAGAACCACTGAATCATAATCTCCAGGAATGGAAGCCAAAATTTAGAATTTTAACAGATGCTTCAAAGGATCCTTATACAGCAGAGACTATGAGCTCTTCACATTACCCATTACCCCTTCCTCCTTCAGAACTGGGTGCAATTCTACAGGACAGCATCAGTTCTCCCACTGTTGTGAGAGCACGCGTCACATATGCGGCTGAAAAGGAAAGATTTACCATGTTTATAAAGTTCAACTCATCATAACAGACAGTGTGGCAGAGCAGAGCAGTTCTCCTCGTGCCAGCCAGGAAAGCAGAGGAAAAGCAGACGCAGGAAGAGGCCAGGCAAGAGGTAGCCTGCAAGGACAAGCCCCCCAGAGACGTTCAGTCCCACCTCCTGCTTTTCCACATCTCCCAACAGTGCCATCATATCATGAATCCAAAGTTCTCTAAACGTATCTTCTGATGTCTGGAAATGTCCTTTCAGGCACACCAAGATGTGTGATTTTCTAATCTCCTAGGCATTTCTTGGGCTAGTTGACAATTTAAATTAACCATCATAGGAAAAAGAGGATCTTGGGGATGGGGAGATGGCATAGCATTAGATGGCTCGCCACACAGAAAGCATCAGAATTCAGATCCTCAGAATCCATGTAAAATGCTGCAGGCAGCTTGCCTGTAATTCCAGTCCCTGAAGTTGGAGGCTGGGAATTCCCAGAACAAGCTGATCAGCCAGTTCATGCAGCCTAACTCTGGATTTAATAAAGACCCAGGCTCAAAAAATAAGATGGAAGAGTAATTGAGGATGATTTCAGATATAAGCCTTCAGCTTCCATACACCTACACACTCAAGTGCACACCTACTTGCACACAAGTTGCCCGTGCACATGCAAAATACATACATATACCCCCCCAGTCATATATGTGAGAGATGGGAGGGGGGAAGAAAAAGCAGGCTGTTTTAACTATTAACTTTTCAACAAGTGTTTGTACAACCAGTGTGAGAATAAAATATATTTTAGTTACCTTGATAATGTATTTAAAAAAAACCACACCCTTTTGTCAAAGAGGGTCAGAAAACAGTAAGAGTAGCAGTTGTTGAATGGTTACCATCTTGTCATGAATGGAAGTTTAGCAACAGACATTGTCATAGTTAGATACAGGTGTATGAACTTTGTATGTTGTCAACTAATTGTAAACTAATTCCTTTGTAAAGAATTAGTAGTTGAGTTAAGGCTTGAGCAAAACGGTAGATTACTGGACTGATGTGGAAGGCGCAGCCTATGGTGGATGGGACTAGTCTTTGGGCAGGTGAATAAGGTGGCATAAGCTGGTTAAGGAAATTGCCATTCTTCTGCGTACTTGGCCGCGCATGCTGGTCTGGCAAGTGAGAACTGTCCCTCTCTCAGTGGTCCTGGGGAGATGCCGAGACCAGTTTCCTTGGCTCCTGGTGTTGGTATGAGCTCTGCTGTCGTCTGTACAAGGATTGCAAGCCAAAATGAAACCACTTATTCCCTTAAGCCATTTAGTTGAGAACGTACTGGCAACATGTAGGCTAACTACTGCAGTAATTATTTGGTTTAGAAAACTGAAGCATTTTGGAAGTTCTAATGCTACAAGTATCACACTGTAACTTCTTCACGGATGGCTGCTAGCTATTATGTGACTGTAATATTAGCTATTATCTTGAAGGAATAACTACTATTAACTATTATGTCAATATATTGCTATTAACTGCTGTACAAATGTGTAATAATATGTAATATTGTCCTCTTAAATGTCTTTTGTAAGCCCTGTGTGGGCAGGGCCTTTGGGTGAATTTATAAAAAGAATGCAAATGCAAGACATCACATTTCAAGTGAGTATAGAAGAAAATGCTTCCCAGTCTTCTTGTCAGGGTGGTCAAGCTCATGAATATGCTTGCCTGAACAAGTCACAGAACAGCGAGAACTTTCTTGAAAGTATTCTGGTAGAGGATTTCTTACCAGAACAGATATAGCAAATATGAATTGCTTTGGACAAGATGCCTTTCACATTTGTATTTACTCTGCTTTTAAGTGTCATGTGTTTATCCATTACACATTCCTTGCTGTAAATCTTTTATTTTCTATGAAAGAGTATTGCCAATTAGGTGTTCTGCCAGTCTAGAACTTTTCATGAGCACAGCTTCCTGTGGCTGGCAAGGGATTACTGTAATTATTTCAGGCATGCAAATATGCACTCCTCACTTACTCTTCATTACCTTAAGACTGAACAAGTAACTGGAAATAGTTTATTCGGTGTGACATATTGATAATTCAAAATCAACCTCTCCATACTGTATCTCTTTCCATGCTAATAAGTGATTTTATCAGAAAAAAAAAGGGAAAAAAGGTAGAAGCTGGCTTCTTCCATGGAGGATTGCAATGAGGGCAAAATCCTAAGAACTACAGCCTTGTACACAGACTCCTGAGTTCCCATCACTGAGATAACCATCCTGTTGAGGGCACAGTCTCTGTGGACTGCTTCCTCACCAGTCCTCAATAATGTTGATGGATGAACACAGGCCGTGGAAGATACAATAAAAAGACAACCACAAGAGAATGAGGACTGCCCCCCCAACCCCGTTTTCTCTGGATCTTGTCAGTCCTTGAAAAGAGTAAGTACAAAGTCCTGACACTGACCAATTGCTTTTCTATTTATATATGTGAAGGTTCAGATCCAAGAATGATTTGACATAGGAAAATAGAAATTGAACAATTTAGCATCTTTTACATGGAACAGTTTATTCATGCTACAAAGTGCTATTTGAGACTATGTCTTCTAAAACTGATTTTTTACAAGGTGCGTGTGTAGATGTGTGCTTTAATCTTATTCACAGGAAGATGAGTCTTTCTCTGAGTCAAAGTGTGGGCAAAAGAGGAAAGGATGGTGGAAATAAATTTGTGCCAAAGTGTAACCCAGGGTATATAGCACCTTCTTTCAAATAAAAATAAATTTTCAATAAAAAATAAAATAAAAATCCTGTTTTTAAGGCTGAATTTGAACTATCACAATCCTTTTCGGTTTTGCATTTTTTATTGTTACAGTATAATGAGCTTGCTGCTGAGGATCTGTGTGAAAATACCAGTGGAAGAACAGACTCTCTTTCAACTGATTAAAATGTGTGGAGCTGCTGTGATGATTTCCTCTGTTTCCTTTGGCTGCAGATAATACCACAGAGCTCACCCAGTGACGCACATGGGCAGCTGATAACAGCTGACACATGTAGACCTTAAGCCAAGTGTGTATTATCAGAAAACGAGCTGAAAGCCCCATAAAATTCCCCATGGCCCAGCTTGAAAACACTCCTTGTGCAATCTTTTACTGACACAGTAGACGATATTTTTAATTTTGCATGCTAAAACGCTTACAGTGATCTGAAATGAGACTAAAAGCATGTTTCTTTACTGACTATGAGCAAGATATATGACAAGTACTAATGTTCTCTTTGTGAGCAGACTATTCGAGAATTTCATGAAATTAGTATATTCAGGGTTTTACAATTGGGTATTAGAGAGTTTTTATTTGATTTAAAATTTAAAGTTAAACATTAACAGAATTAAAAAAATATACAATACCCCCTAAGGCTTAAAAAAAAGCACTGTTCAAGCTATGTTCTTTCCCACTGTAAGCTTCTGGCTGTAGATAGCCTTTTGTTCATTTATATTATACGTATTCTTTTCTTTGATGTTTAAATTAGTCTGCTTATACAATTACTTCTTCATTTTTTTCTCTACAGAAAATATCTGGAGATTTCCAAAAGAGGGAGTATAAATTCTGCCACTCCACACTGCTCTCATCACACTTTCCTTTTCTGTTCTTCCAATGTAGGTTTTTGTCCCCATTGTTCTGCCATTTTTTTGGTCAAATTCTGTTTATTATGATTATTCAAATGTAATTCACCACGGAGTCACAGTGAGTTATGATCATGTTTCTTTTCTTGTATGAGTCTTCATTTTCCCTTTAAACAAGATTTGTTTTGTGAATGATCATTATTTATTCCCAAACTGCCCACAAGAGAGGCATTCAGTAGTCTTTTCATCTCTTAATACGTTCACATATGGGGATATACTACTTGGGTTTCCCTGAGAGGAGTCTGCTGCAGGAAGCACAGTGATTGCAACCAGTCACCGCCCTGTGGATGCTCCACCGCAATTGCTCTGAGTTTTGCTGCCAACCAATGATTGAATTTGGCAGGACATTAGGGTACATTCTTCTTTTTTTATTAAGAATTTCCCTTTAATGCAAACAAAATGAGTGATTTTTCATGCTGCTCCTCTAACATCCTCTTCCACCCTCTCCTCTCTTCATCAGTACATCCCTCTTCCTCTTTCTATCACGTCTTTTTGCTTGTGTGGACCACAGGACTCCCTTCAGATTGTGTATACTATTAGGAGATCAGGCCTCTGTAACAGTATAGGGATCCTTCCATGGGTAAACCAACAAGTGGAGATATTTCCCTTTGCTGGTCTGGCATCTGCTTCTGTAGTTTTCACTGAGTATAATTATTTCCTTGAGATCTTTGCTGATCCATGGGAGAAGTAGTGATATGGCAGTAGGGCCTATTCTTGTCCTTAGTACCTATAATCAACCAGTCTTTGTTTTGAGTCTCCTCACCAGCCTGGTAAGAACTTTCTTATAACTATGATGTAGTATGGGGATTCCACTACTTTCTTCCTGCTGTTCTGAAAAAAGGTGAGTCTTGTGGTCTAAAGGATTTCCATGCTGCATCTTCTTGGCAGCTTAAAGAAGCCTTTATCTCCTCTAATGGAAGAATCTACACAGTTGAAAAGCAGATGCAAAATTTTGAAGTTAAAATCATAAAGCCTTAGAACGTGTATATGTAATTGCAGCAAGTCCTGGGACCCCAATATATGAGATGGAAACCTCTAAGAGAACATCCTGGAGGGTTGTTGGCACCACAAATTCCCCACAGCCTCAGAACCTGTAGGGATAGCTTCTTCTACCTGAAGATCTAGTGTTTTCCTTGGTAGGATGATTCTGTTGGGATCTCTCTGTCGCAAGGTGAATTTCCTCTTAGAAATTCCTTTAGCAATTTTGCTGATTGTCTAGTTCTAATTTGCACGAATAACCAGTGCAACCACAACAAGAATTAGCACGTACTGGGAATGACCAGGGAAGTATACCTGTGGTAAGATTTTCGAGGAGGTTTGATTGACAGGATCTAAAAGTGAAACTACATAAACAAAATTTTATTGACTTGTGAGTAATTTTATTTTTAAATTTTTATTTATTTATTTGTTTATTGTGCGCTGTGTGTGTGTGTGTGTGTGTGTGTGTGTGTGTGTGTGTTAGGACTTGGCCCTGTGGGGGGAGGGGGGCAAGGGTAATTTGGGGAATCACCCTGGATTGCTTCTACCTCTTTTTTGCTTCCTTCTGGGATTTCCCAGGCTCCACCTACCAGGGCCGGAAGTGTGGGTTGCCACCGTTTGCACATGGCAGTTTTTATGTGGGACCTGGGATCCGAACTCAGGACCTTCTACTTGTGAGGCAGTCTTTTTTTTTAAATTTTAATACATTTTTTATTATTATTACAGCTTATACAAACTTAATAGGTACACCAGTTTCCTCCCTCCCTCCTCCTCCCCCGAACCCCTTGCTCTCCCTCCCCTCACCCCTCCCGCCCCATCCTCCTGTGCCTCCCGCCCCAATTCCCAGAGTTCTTTCTTGTGCATGCCTGAATCTCCTCTGGGCCCTCCTCTCTGATGACGTACAAGGACCCAGTGGCATTTCCCTGAACCCTTTCCTGTGTTCCCCTTAAGCATAGGAACACTACTGTGGCCGTCAATCGTGAGGCAGTCTTAAACCTTGAACCAACCCTCCAGCTCCATGAATAACTTTCTTAGAACAAAGGATTTAATCCTGGAAAGGACTTCAGGCAATAAAACAAGCTTGCTGTTAGTGAGTCTTTGAAATCTAAAGGGAGCAATGGTCTGAGCAAAAGGAAGATGATAGAATAGAAGAAAGAATGCAATGTCCATGGGGAGTGAAGCTGTGTGTGTGTGTGTGTGTGTGTGTGTGTGTGTGTGTGTGTGTCCCAGAGGGAATATTCTATGGAAGAGTCTCTACGGAGACTGAAGCCTGATAATGGGTGCACCCTTACATATGTAAGCCACCCTTACATATCACACATGACACACTTTAAAATGTGGGTTGGGAATGTTGCTTACCTAGAATACAAAGGCTCTCAGTTCAATATCCACTATTAACTGGGTGTAGTGGCTCATTTTTAATCCCAGGTAACTCTTTTATTAAATAGTTAAAAGTTAAATAGCTAATGGTTATTAGCCTTTCTCTTATCATTTTTAGATGTCTTACATGATAGTCACGTTATTTTTGTTCTCAATGAATCCTTAAAGCTACCCTATGTGAGAGTGAATAATATTACCATTCTCTTTTTTTTAAATTTTTTTCCACTCATACAAACTTAATAGGTACCCTGTCTCCTCCCTCCCTCCACTCCTTCCCGGATCCCCTTGTTCCTACCCTCTTTTCCCCTTTCTCCCCCCCCTTTCTCCCAGTGTCCCCCCATCCCTGGAGCATCCTTTAGTGTGAATGTCAAACTTCCCTCTGGGTCTTCCTCTCATGAAGTTAAGGTGTAGGTGTAGCATTGCCTAGAGCCCTTTATTGTGTTCCCCTTTAGTATAGGAACACTATTGTGGCTGTTAATCCCTTGCCTCTAAGGATCCTAGTGCCTGTGATCCATGCTAGACTTTGGGGGGGAGGTCAATGATATGTCGTATTACCATTCTCTTAAGCATAATTTTTCCCCCAGGAACTGATTTATTTCCCTCAAAGGTACTAAGAAGTGATGGCTTCATCACAGCTTGGGGTGACACACAAGGGAAAGAGAGGTATAGCTGTGGCCTATATGGCTGGAGAAGTCGCGGGGGGGCTGGTAAAGTGATCACAGAACCTTTAGAGGGTTGGTCTTGGCCACAGCAGACAAAGATCATTTGAGGAACAGCACTCGTCCAGGCAATGTACTGTCCAGCCTGCAGTCTAGAGGCTGCACTTACAGGCCATAGTGTTTGGGGGAGTCGCAGGGCCTGATGCCCTGTGTCCAGCTGCATGTTCTGGAAGTAGCTTGCTGTCTCTCGCCATTTGGAATGGTACAGCCATCTAAAAATCTAAGTAAACATGAAGACCTGCTGTTTGATGCTATTTAGTGTTCATGATTAGCAACTAATGGGATGGGGACAAGAAAAGAGTTGACACAGTGCCAGGAATAAAGGAAATACACTAGGGATATACATGAGTGACTTGTCTATTTGTGGGGCCAATCTGTCTACTGCTTGCTCTGTATATGCAGTTCGTCAGTCACTAGGAGCAATGCTGAAGCCTTGATGCAAGATAATTACTCCAAGCTAACAACTAGCTACTTGGTAACAAATCAATCATATTGGGCTTTTTATCTTCCCCAAGGGAAGGCAGCATATCTCATTGATGCCTTCAGCAGTTTACTGAAACACACTCAAATGCTTACTCACATTGTAAATTGGGATTATGGTACCAATTTCTTTTGTATTTCTATTTTTATTTGGTTGTATTTGGAGAGGAATGAACACTACTGGGGGTATATGTGGGGTTTGTTGGGAAGAAAATGAATTGCTACAGCCGATCTAAAACCATGCTAAATAAGGCTTTAATAAGGTCACCAGGGTAGGACCTGTCTTGTAGTAGTTAGTATAATGGCATCAGTTATGCTCTATTTTGGTGAGTGGATTTACAAAACCATGTACCTATCAAAACAATCTTAATCTTTTTACAAACAGAGAGATGGACCAGGTTGTGAATTAGTCGTCAAGGACTTGATGAGAAGGATGGTTACACTGAGAAAAATGTTTCGACTTTATAGCTCCTTTAGGGAACATGTAGACACTTAAGACTTAGAGTCTAAATCTGGGTAATTCACAAATGTGATATTGCCAACTTAGCTAAGGAAGACAGAAATTTCACATCTCTTTTAGAACAGTTTGAACAGGAGATTATTGGAAACCTGACAGGGAATGGCATGATTACATTGGTGACCTTTATTTTTCCCAGTTCCTTGATTCTGTGAGAAAGATTCTCTTTTAATTTTCTCTTACTTCTCAATATTTTTCTTCTTTATGGACTTCAATAAGGTATCTTTTACTGTTCCTACATTATGCTATTGAAATAAAATAAGTACAAATTTAGTGTGTGTGTGTTGTATGTATCTGTGCACATTCAGAAAGCAGAGGAATCACTAGATATCACCCTTTATCATTCTCCTAAGGTCTCTCATTGAACCTGGAACTCCCCCCACTCCCAGTCTGGTAGACTTCAGCTCCCAGTAATCCTGTCTCTTCTTTTGCTCCAACCATATCATGCAGTCCATGCTCTGGCTTTTATTTGGATTCTGGGGACCAAAAGTCAGGTCCTCATGCCTATCCAGCAAACGATCTTACCCACTAAATCATCTTTTCAGTCCCAAATATAAATTTTTGAGCATACCAAAGGTTGAAGAATAAGAGTGTTCTTTCTGTCACATCCAAGAAGATCACTCATATTTTGACCCGCTGATGAAAATAAAAAAGTGAACTTAACAATTGCATCCATTTTTCTATATATCAGGTGCACTCAGAGAGGGTGTACTCTGGAGATGAGAGAGCTAAGTTGAGGAGAAGGTTCAGATCAGAACCCTGTAAGAGGAATGGCAAAAGAGACTGACCTGGACAAGATGGCTGCTGGGATGAACGCTGGCCTCCTTCATGCTCTGCTTTCATCACCAAGGAAGCTGGCAGGATCTTGCTTGTTTTGAGTCTATGCATAGCCAGCTCAGAAGTATGTGAGCCAATGTTCCCAACGGAAACTTGACCACTTCATGAAGGGGGAACAGATGGATAAATGTTTCCCTGATTCTCTTCTTCTGATACTTAAAGAGTAAAGAGAATGGGTTCAAATACATTAAAAGTTTTGTGGTTTAACCTTTATACTAATGGATATGATCTTTTTTTGGGGGGGGGGAGTAGGTTTCTTTAGACATAGTATCACTCTGTAGCCCAGGCTGGCCTGCACTGGAACATGTTGCCCAGGTTGGCCTCAAACTCATGACGATTTTCCTGCCTAAGCTTCCCACTGACCAGGATCCCACTTACCATGCCCACTCCCATTTTGAGTTACTTTTATAAAGGATATATAAGGATTTCACATTTTTACATCTAAATTTTATTCTATTGTTTTTTTCACTTATTGAATTATCTCGATTTTCATTGAAAATCAGTTGATTATATAGAATTCCTACCTTGATTCCATTGATTTCTTATCTATTCTTATGTTAATACCATACCCTCTTGATTACTTAAATTTATAGCAAATATTGTAAATATTTACCGCAGGAAACAGAGTAAATGTCCCTCAATTTATTTTTGCCATTTCATAGTGGATATTTATGTGAAATGGTTTATTGATTATACAATCAAATTTTCATTCAACTCTGAAAAATACTAAAGATCTCTACATGCTGCAGTATCAAATCTTTAACAAAAAGGTAGATCTTTATATAAAAATAAAAGTCTGTACATTTATTTTCTTTTTTTTTTATTTTTTTATTTCAGCTCATACAAACTTATTAGGTACACCAGTTCCCTCCCTCCCTCCTCCTCCCCCCGTACCCCCTGCTCCCCCTCCCCACCCCTCTCCCTCCCCATCCCCCAGTGCCTCCCACCCCAATTCCCAGAGAGTCCTTTCTTGTGCATGACTGATTTTCCTCTGGGCCCTCCTCTCCGATGACGTACAAGGACCCAGTGGGCTTTGCCGAACCCTTTCCCGTGTTCCCCTTAGGTATAGGAACACTGCTGTGGCTGCCAATTCTTTGCCTCCAAGGATCTTGGTGCCTTTAGCAGGTGCTAGACTTTGTGAGGTCAACAGTGTGTTGGACAATGCGCAGGGCATGCAAAGTCCAATTATGATTGCTTCAGCCCTAACTAGTATAGAGTATCTTACATATCATTGCTCCTCCCATCCTTATGCTCTTACACTCTTACCGCCCCCTCTTCCGCAAATTTCCCTGAGCTTCAAGATGGGGAGAGACTAAGCTGGCCTAGTTCTAGGTGGTTGATATAGAGTCTCTGAAGTTCTGGACTGTGGTTTGTTGATTTTCTTTTGCAGTTTTGCTGCTCCTGCAATGCCCTTCACTCCATCCTGGTGGGCATTGTATGTTACCCCTTTTTATCTGCCAGACTATATGCCCTCCTCTTCTGGTGAGATCACTCCCCCTCAGTAGTAAATGATCAGGAACAAGAGTCTGTGAACTTAATCAGATGTCTCATTACTTATTTGGGTCCTTGGTGGAGGCCTATTTTCCCTGCTGTAACATGGTCCCTTCTCTCCTTCTTTCTGGTGTGGCCCTCCTACCCCATCCCTCCTGTTCATAATCCTTGGAATTCCTGTCTCTAGGTGGGCTGGGTGGGTTTGGTACTAGGAGCCACCTATTAGGGAGTACATACGGCGCTTAATTTTCTGGGTCTGGGATACTTCACTTAATACAATTGTTTCTAATGACATCCATTTCCCGGCAAATTCGAGTAATTCATCATTTTTGATGGCTGAGTAGTACTCCATTGTATAGATGTACCACAGTTTCCTTATCCACTCGTCAACTGTTGGGCATTTGGGCTGATTCCATGACTTTGCTATTGTAAACAGTGCTGCTATGAACATGGTCGTGCTTGTGCTATCGAGGCGAACCTCTGCTGTATGGGGGGTTATTCCCAAAAGTGGAATAGCAGGGTCATATGGCATTTCAATCTTTAATTTCTTTAAGAATCTCCAGACGGCTCGCCAGAGTGGCTGTATGAGCCTGCATTCCCACCAGCAATGTAGGAGAGTTCCCCTCTCTCCACATCCTCTCCAGCATTTGTCGTTGTTAGTATTGTGGATTTTTGCCATCCTGACCGGGGTGAGATGATATCTCAGGGAAGTTTTGATTTGCATTTCCCTGATGGCTAAAGAAGTGGAGCATTTTTTCAGATATTTGTTAGACATTTTAATTTCATCCCTGGTAAAGTTTCTTTTAAGTTCCAGGGCCCATTTTTTAATTGGGCCATTGGTTTCCTTGGTGTTTAGTTTTCTAAGTTCTTTGTGCACTCTGGACAATAGAGCTCTATCAGATATGTGGTTAGTGAAGATTTTCTCCCATTCTGTGGGTTGCCTTTGAGCTCGCGTTACAATCTCTTTATCTGAACAGAAGCTCTTTAATTTCACAAGATCCCAACTGTTAAGAGTTGGTAGCAGTGACTGTGCCATTGGATGTTTGTTTAGGAACTGTTGGCCTAGTCCAATCAGCTCGAGGGAGTTCCCTATCCTTTCAACTATGGTTTTTATAGTCTCTGGCCTGATATCAAGGTCCTTGATCCATTTGGAATTAAGTCTTGTACATGGTGACAAGTACGGGTCCAGCTTTAATCTTCTGCATGTGGAGATCCAGTTTTGCCAGCACCATTTGTTGAAGATGCTGTTCTTTTTCCATTGGATTCTTTGGGCCCCTTTGTCAAAGACCAAATGGCTGTAACTTTGTGGGCTTATATCTGGGTCTTCAATCCTTATCCATTGATCTGTGTGTCTATTTTGGAGCCAATACCAGGCTGTTTTTATAACTATGGATTTGTAGTATAGACTAAGGTTTGGTATGGTTATACCTCCAGCTGTGTTTTTGTTACTCAGGATTGTTTTTGCTATCCTGGGTCTTTTGTGCCTCCATATGAACTTTGAGATTGTTTGGTCAACTTCTTTGAAGAATTGCTTTGGGATTTTGATTGGTATAGCATTGAATCTGTATATTGCCTTTGGTAGGATGGTCATTTTCACGATGTTGATTCTGCCAATCCAGGAACAAGGGAGGTCTTTCCACCTTCTGGTGTCTTCGGCTATTTCTTTCTTTAGGGTTTTAAAGTTTTCATTGTAAAGGTCTTTTACCTCCTTAGTTAGGTTTATACCAAGGTATTTCATTTTTTTAGGGGCTATAATAAATGGTATTGTTTCTCTCAAGGCTTTTTCACTTCTTTCATTCTGGGCATATAGGAAGGCCTCTGATTTTTGCACATTTATTTTGTATCCTACCACCCTGCTGAACTTCTCAATTAGTTCCAGGAGCTTCCTGGTGGAGTTTTTGGGATCCCTCAGGTATAAGATCATGTCATCTGCAAATAGAGATAGCTTGACTTCTTCCTTGCCGATTTGAATCCCTCTTATGTCCCTTTCTTGTCTTATGGCTTCAGCTAAGACTTCAAGTACATTATTGAATAGAAGTGGTGAGAGTGGACAGCCTTGTCTAGTTCCTGATCGAAGTGGGAATGCTTCCAATTGTTCTCCATTGAGCATAATCCTTGCTGTGGGCTTGTTGTATATAGCTTTTATTATATTGATAAAGGTTCCTTCCATTCCTACTGTCTCTAGCGTTTTGATCATAAAAGGCTGTTGGATCTTGTCAAAAGCTTTTTCTGCATCTATCGAGAGTATCATGTGGTCTTGGACTTTGGACTGGTTTATATGATGAATTACATTTATTGATTTGCGTATGTTGAACCAACTTTGTGTGCCGGGGATGAAGCCTACTTGGTCCCCATGAATGATCTTTTTAATATGTTTTTGAATCCGATTTGCTAAGACTTTGTTGAGAATCTTTGCGTCTGTGTTCATCAGGGAGATCGGCCTATAGTTTTCTTTTTTAAGCGAATCTTTATTAGGTTTTGGGATTAAAACGATATTAGCTTCATAGAAGGAATTTGGTAGTGTTCCTTCCTTTGCTATTTGATGGAACAGTTTAAGGAGTATTGGTGTTATTAACTCCTTAAATGTCTGGTAGAACTCTGTGCTGAATCCATCTGGTCCAGGACATTTTTTGGTGGGAAGATTCGAGATTACTTCCTCAATTTCCTTATATGTTATAGGACTATTTAAATAATTCACAACTTCCTGATTCAATTTAGGTAAGTTGTGTTTACTTAGAAATTCATCCATCTCTTTTGTGTTGTCAAACTTCACAGAGTATAAGTTTTTGAAATATGATGTTATAATTCTCTGGATTTCTTGGGTATCAGTAGTGATAACTCCATGTTCATTTCTAATTTTGTTAATTTGGGTTTTCTCTCTCTTGCTTTTAGTTAGTTTCGCTAGGGGTGTATCAATCTTATTGATTTTTTCAAAGAACCAGCTTTTTGACTGGTTGATTTTTTCTATCGTTTTCTTAATCTCGATTTCAGATATTTCTCCCCTTATTTTGCTAATCTACTCTCTTCTACTACTTTTGGGATCAGATTGCTCTAGCTTCTCTAAAGCTTTAAGCTGCATTGTTAAGTTGTTTATTTCTGACGTTTCCATTTTTTTGACGTAGGCATTAAGAGCTATGAACTTACCTCTTAGAACAGCTTTCATTGTGTCCCAGAGATTTTGGTAAGTTGTATTTTCGTTATCATTCACTTTCAGGAAATCTTGAATTTCCTTTTTAATTTCTTCCTGAATCCATGTCTCATTCAGCATCATAGTGTTAAGTTTCCAGGAGTTAGTGTATTTTCTCTTGTTTGATGTGTTGTGGATGTCCAGCTTTAGGCCGTGGTGGTCTGATAGGGAACAGGTTAGAATTTCAACTTTCTTGTATATGTGTAGATTCATTTTGTGGCCCAATATGTGATCTATTTTGGAGAAAGTTCCGTGTGCTGCTGAGAAAAATGTGTATTCTTTGGTGTGTGGGTGAAAAGTTCGATAGAGATCTGTAAGGTCCATTTCTTTCAGGGTTTGATTAAGTTCCATAGTGTCTCTGTTAAGCTTTTGACTTGTTGATCTATCCCATGTTGAGAGGGCGGTGTTGAAGTCCCCAAGAATTATCGTTTGGGGATTGATTTCTTGCTTTAGACGCTGTAGGGTTTTCTTAATGAATGTGGAGGGGCCCGTATTGGGTGCATATATGTTCAGTATTGTGAAGTCTTCCTGGTGAATTGTACCTGTGACTAAAATGTAGTATCCATCCGTGTCTCTTATAATTTTCTTTGGTTTGAAATCCACTTTGTCTGATAGCATAATGGCTACCCCTGCCTGTTTTCTGCTTCCATTAGCTTGTAGAATTGTTGACCAGCCTTTTATTTTTAGAGCGTGCCTATCTTTTGTGGTGAGATGGGTTTCCTGCAGGCAGCAGATTGATGGATTGTGATTTTTAATCCAAGTTTGTAATCTGTGTCTCTTGATCGGTGAATTAATTCCATTAACATTTAGTGTTATAATGGAGAAACTATTGTTAATTCCAGACATTTATTATGTTTAGTAGCTTTTATAAGTATATTGCTTCTTTTTTAATGATGTTATACTTGCCTTCTGTTCTCCTGGATATGCCTGTTTTTTTCTTCACGCTTGAGTATCATTTCTAGCATTTTTTGAAGGCCTGGTTTGGTGGCCATGTATCCCTTAAAGTTGTCTTTGTGCTGGAAAATTTTTCTTTCTCCCTAGATCATGACTGATAGTTTTGCAGGGTAAATCAGCCTGGGTTGACACTTTTGCTCATTCAATACTTGAAGTATGTCTCTCCAAGCTCTTCTTGCTTTTACTGTTTCGACTGAGAAGTCATTTGTTATTTTAATAGGTTTACCTTTAAAAGTGACTTGTTTTTTCTCCCTTGAAGCTCTCAGCACCAGTTCTTTATCTTGAATGTGGAGTGTTTTAACTATTATTTGCCGCGGCGTGCTTCTATTTTGGTCGTATCTGTTTGGGGTGCGGAATGCCTCTTGTATATGGATGGGCCTCTCTTTTTTTAGATGAGGAAAGTTTTCCTTGATGATCGTTTGAAAAATTTCCTCAGGGGTGGTATTTTGAGGTTCTTGCTCTGGTATTCCATGGATATGCATGTTAGGCTTCTTCAGGGTGTCCCATATCTCTTGGATATTTCTCTCAAGTATCTTTTTGGCTTTAACAACCTCTTCCATTGAGCTGGTTAGTACTCCCACTTTATCTTCAAGGTCTGAAATTCTGTTTTCTGCTTCGTTAGTTCTGTTGGTAAGACTCTCTGTGGCGTTCTGGGTTGAAGATAACTTGTCTTTTAGCTCAGTTTTAAACTCTGCTTGAGTTTGTTTTAACTGCTCTATGCCACTTTTTGTTTCTTGCACTGTTTTTCTCAACTCCTCCAAATTTCTGTTGTGTTCCTCTTCAAAGCGATTGATTCGATTATTTAATTCCTCTCTGATTTCCTCTTTCATAGTATTGAACATGGTAATGATCATATTTTGAAAGTCTTTATCCTGGGTGGGGCTTTCGTGGCCTTTTTCCATGGGTTTGTTCTTGTTGGAGTCTAACATTGTGGGATTAATTTCTTCAGTGGGAAATTTGTTTACTTGATTGTTGCTTCTCATGGATTTGCACTTTGACTTTGGCATTGTCATTTTAACTCTTAAGATCTCTCAATTTCACTAAACTGAATTATTTGGCCTGTGGTCCTGGTGGGCGGGGCGGGCGGAGACTTACCTAGGTCGTGGGGTGAGGCCCGGCTGGACCGCGCGCGCGCGCGTCCCGACCGGCGGAGCGGGTTTAGGGTGCGAAAAGGCATTTATTTTCTTTAATAAATGATAAAATTAGGATCTGGAGAGATGGCTCAGTGGTTAAAACCTTTGTCTTGCAAGTAAAAGAATCTGAGTTCAGATCCCCAGATCCCATGTAAAAATTCCAGGTGGATATGGTGACAACCTGTAATTGTGGCCTGAAAAGTAGAGCCTGGGAAACCCTAGAGCAAAGCAAGTAAGGAGGAGCTATCCAGAATGATTCCA
This sequence comes from Typhlomys cinereus, assembly GCA_023101885.1. Lineage (NCBI taxonomy): Eukaryota > Metazoa > Chordata > Mammalia > Rodentia > Platacanthomyidae > Typhlomys > Typhlomys cinereus. The sequence goes on along the minus strand of JALPQD010000377.1, from coordinate 1,035,787 downwards.
GATGTTGTCTTTGGGCCTCCTCAGGCACACATACTCAGGTGCCCTCTAGTATACATGCCTATACACACGTACATACACACATGCACACAAAAATGATAAAATTTTATGTATACCAAAGAATTTTTGAAAAATAAATTCCTTTATGATTATCAGTAAATGTTTGCTTTGTATGCCTGTTTTTGTGGCTAGATACTCAGGGACATATAAAAATTTCTCAGGTAGAAAGGGATTGCCTATCTTTCAAAGTATTTGATTGGTACTGTGTTTAGCTCATTAAATATACCTTGATGTTCTTAACTTCACACTATGAGTTAGATATTATTGCTTTCCTTTCGTGGAGTACTGATACTCTGAAAAAACCAAGTGACTTGTTTAAGTACCACAGCAAGTTGTTTCCAGGGTTGCATTTGGCCCAGATGTCTAAGTTCTTTATCATTACCCAGAAAAGCTTTCCAAACTAAAAAAGGCACATTACCAGCTCTTTTGTGAGGAATAGCTAGCACCTTATCAAAATCTAGTGCTTGTTCCTGAGTTTTCAGGATATTATTGGGCTGAGTAGGGAAAATTTTAGTGTAGCTTTAGTAACTTCTACAGAATATTTTTGGTTTGTTTTCTGGGGTTTATTAAACTATAAAACACTTTCAGTTGCTGATATTTGTGAAGTTTTGAACCACAGCAATAATAAAATTATATATTCTGGTGCCTAGACTAGACAGGATAGGTAATTGATTCAGAATCCTGTCTTAACAAATTCATTTTTCTCTGGGGAGAATACATTTCACACCTATGCAACATAAAATGTGACCACAGAGATTCATAACAGTTGACAGACATGAGCTCCCCAGACTGAAAGGTTATATAGTGAGTAGATTTGTTTTGGAATTGAATAAATGTTATTTAAATTTAGAAATTAATACATTTTCAAAGGGCTCTAGGGAAATAAAGTAAGCATCTGCAACATGCGAATGTTTTTTTCATCCATTTGAAAGCCCATTTGCTATGAAATTATTTGAGAATCCATTCACTTGGAATTCTTGAAAGCATTTTTCAAGAATAGAAACACTGTTTCATTCTTAACACAGGGTGTTCCTTTCTGGCTTGGTTTAAGACACAAGAACCAGAGTTGTTTTTCAATGATGGGGGCCTACACATTCCTTTATTCTTGTAAGGAGTAAATAAAAAGAAGCAATATAAGATAAAAAAAAACTTGCTGAACTATAAATTCAAATATTAATATAAATAAACATGAGGGTTTTTTTCTTATCAATAACCAAGTTTTAATTTTAAACAGACTTTAGTGTAGTTGCAATAGCTGATTCCTGTGGTTATCATGGTTTGTCCTATTATTCAATAAATACTTATTGATGCTGTGACATTAATCCCAGTGTCAACTTGACCACACCTAGCATTAACTAAGATTAGCTGTCAGACTACTTGGAGAGATTATCCAGATGAATACATTTACAATACAAAGACCGGCCCTAGATCTGATTGGAACCTCCCAGTAGCAGACTAGATAAAAGGAACCAAAGAACAGAAGACTTTGAAGAGAGACTCTCAGCTTCTTCAACTCTCCATGAATCCTCTAGTCTTAGCTGTCATCCACTGGCCTACTAGATTGAGCAGCTCTGAGCCTCCAGGATGTTTGCAGTGACTTGGCCTGCCTCCAGCTTAGCCACCAGCTATGTCGCTTCTACCATGAAAGACTGTTTCTCCCCTCTGGAACCATAAGCTGAATGAATCTTCCTTTCTCCCTTAAGTTGCTTGACTTTGAATGGTCTCTCACGGCAACAGTTAAGGGTAACTATTATAGAAATCTTTAAGTTTTAGTCTGATTCTGGGTATTAGGTAGCTAGCAGGTGGCTTTAAACTTGGTGGCTACTGAAATGGACCCTTCCCTTTTGGTCTTTGGATCCCATTTTTCTGTTGCCCTCTATCATGAGAAAAAGAAGCACCAGCTTTGCCCTTCCTTAAGATTTAAAATGCCTTATGAAAAGGTGGAATTATCTGAACTTTGTTGAGGTCCATTAAGAGAAAGCTACTTCCTCTAGGTGAAAAAAATGGAATCTGAGTTCTAGTTCAGGATGGAACTTTGTGGATATTGAATGCTTTTTCGAAGGAATATGAAAACGTTTGAAATAATTGAAAATACTGCTGTAAAGTTTAGTGGGCCACTTGGAAAATAGAAATTCTGAAAGTACTGAGGATTATTAGGGCCAGATTGTGATGAAGAGAACAAGGACTGACAGACTTGAAGTTAAAGATAATGGTCTTTTTCACTTGGTAGAGGGAGCTCATTAGCAGTCTTAAAGTTTTGGATGAAGATAGGACTGACAGCAGAGAAGCTGTGATTATTGGAGAAAACCCGGCGCTTCGCACTGCGTCAGTGAGAGAACTGAATACCACCTTATTGAGATTACATTCTGCAAAAACTCAGGTTTGTGCAGGAGATAAAAGCCCAAGGTAAAGCAGTTTCTTACCCTTTGAATGTTTTGGCTGCTAAGAAAAGGGCTTTTCCAAGATCAGCACACAGAAGCTGGTACAGCTGTGGTTCTAGCAGGCCATACTGTATCTCACCCTCACTGTAGAGTTTGTTGCCATCGTCCAGGCGTTACTGGCTTTGAGTCAGGATTAAGGGGTTGATGGAGAACAGCTGAAGCTTGTCACCAAGGGGTAGGTTTGGAGATTTTGCAAAGGGAGGTGAAACTATAGCTGCAGTAGCAAACCAGAATGATGTTGGAGATGCTAGAACTGTGGGGACTGTACCGAGGATGGCTATAACTAAAGATTTGACCTGGTCCAGAGAAATGCTGTTTATATAACTAGGAGCTGCAAATAGGGACTGGGATTGGCCCAGAATATTTTTTTTTTTTGGCCATTTGTGTGCTTCTTTATTTTTTTACATCCCTCACATTAGCATCAAGTAGATTTATTTACATAGGTATTTTTCCCTGTAGTTATTTTTGTGGACGAGAGCAGAAGGATACTGAGAGGAAGAAAAGAGGGAGGAGGAGTACATGTGGATGTCAGAATACAAATTTCAAAAGATGGCTCTCTCTTTTCATCAGATGGGCTTCATGGATTGAACTCCAGTTGCCATTGAGACATCTCACTGGCCCTTCAACCAGTTAAAATCACTGTAGATCACATTCTATCAAACCATGTATTTTCTTGTTTTCCTCAGAGGAATTTTGAATTATTTCTTCATGTAGTCAAGTGATATTATGATAATATTGCTTTTAATGTTGAGGTTTAATGCTGATTGTCAAAAAGACCTCAAATATATTATCTCATGTAAATCTACTGTTATCTTCATGTTGAGGGCTGGAAAAAGTATTGGATAAATATAAACAATGTTGAAGTAGGAATCATCCTGGATATCAGGAAAGTAACTCATCTAATATGCACAGGGTGCTGGGTTCAGTCCTCTGTACTGACAAAAATATCTCTGCATCATACCTCAGTCCATTCTAGGCTGGGTCCTATTGGCCTCACTTCAAGTGGGAGTGGAAATCATATAGCTCCACCCTGGGTGGATATGTTCATCCATACTTACCTGTGTGTTATTAGAGAATCCTTGTGTCATGATTTGAAATGTGAATTGTCCCTCACAGACTCATGTGTTTGAATCTTTAGTTGTTTGGGAAGGTCATGGCACCTTTAGGAGGTGGGGCATTGCTGGAAGAAAGAATGTGACAGGGGGTGGCCTTGAGGTTGTTAGCGTCCTTTCTTGCAGTCCACAGTGAGTAATTCTCAGTCTCCATGATGTCTGCAGTGACCTAAGCTACCTTCTGCCGGCCATGCCTTTTCTGTCATGAAAGACTGTATCTCCCCTTTAGTACTGTAGGCTGAATTAATTTCCATTTTCTCCCCTTAAGTTGTATGTGAGTATTGTCTCACAGCAGCAGAAAGAGTAGCTGGTATACTTTGTGTTGCCCTGACTTGTCAATCAAGTAGGTGCAAGGAGTATATGCAAACAGCACTCCATGAAGAGAAACAGATGAAGGGACCTAGTGACTCAGCATTTGTCTCCAGTGTACCACATGAGTTTATATCTGAATGGGTATTTCAGAGTGGGATCAGTGGGAATTAAATCAGGCAGGTCAGAGGGGATATTGGAAAAGCCAAACCAATATCCTGCCCAGAATCTTTGAGCCTCAGTGACTACTTGATGAACAACAGAAGATCGACATTATAGGATGTGGTATGTACTTTGCTAAACTTCAATCTTTTGATTTTGAATTGATACTTTCTTATTGTGTTATGATCCTTCACTTTAATTTTTTTCCTATGTTGAAATATTTAACTTGCTTTGATTTGATAGGATCTTATAGCTAAGAGATTCTGAACTTTTAAAATGTTAGAAGTCAACTTACTTTAAACTTTGTTTATTTTGGGGTGTGTGTGTGTGCGTGTGTGTGTGTGTGTGTGTGTGTGTTTGTGTGTGTGTGTGCATATCAGGTGGCACGGTGTGTCTTTGTGGAGGACTAAGAGTGACATTGGGAATCATCCTGGATTGTTTCTACCTCCCTTTTTCTTCACTCTGAGATTTCCCAGGCTCTGTCCACAAAGGCTGGAAGTACAGGCTGCTGCCATTTCTACATTTTTACATGGGACCTGGGATCCAAACTCAGGATCTTCTGCTTACAAGGCAGTCTTAACCCCTGAGCTATTTCTCAGCCTAGAAGTGACTGTTTTTTTTAATTTTTTTTATTATTATTATTTATTCAACTGTGTGCATATGTGTGTGTATGTGCGCGCGCGTCTGTGTGTGTGTGTGTGTGTGTGTGTGTGTGTGTGTGTAGAACCACGGACGAATTTGTGAACCACCATGGACGCCTCCACCTCCTTCTGCCCCGGGAATCACAGGCTCCGCCCTACCAGGACCAGAAGCGCAGGCCGCCCCCGCTTCCGCCTGGCGTCTATACGTGGGATCTGGGATCCGAACTCGGGACCTTCCGCCTGCAAGGCGGAGGCTTAACCCCTGAGCCACCTCTCCAGCCCCCTAGAAGTGACTGTTTGACGTTAAAATTGAATTATTGAGAACTTTTAATGCGGGACTTTGAGACTTGACAAAATTAAATGCATTTTATATCATAAGATAACTGTAACACTTGTGGAGACAAGGATTGAAAGGTTGTAGTCTAAAAGTGATGTGTTGTGTCAAGTTGACAAGGATCATAGATATAAGTGTCAACGTGGCAATTGAAGGCTTGAGCTCTTGGCACCATTTTGGAAAAATTGGTAGTTGAGTTGAAACCTGGGGCAAGTCTGCAGAAAATTATCTGATTGATGGGAGGGCCCAGCCCATGGTGGGTGGGACTAGGTGATAAGACAGAGGGAGCTGGTTAAGGAAGTTGTCATTCTTCTGTACACTTGTTCAGACATTGTAGGATCATCCTTCTTTCAGTGGTCTGTGAATATGGTGTGGCCAGTTCCCTCAGCTCTTAGTGTTGATATGAGCTCTCCTGCCAAGCTGGACAAGGAACTGTAACTGAGAATCCAAGCCAAAATAAAACCCCTGGTTCCCTTCAACTGTTTGATCATAAATTTATCATCAACATGAAGAGTAACTATGATAACATGCTAGGGAGATGGGAGAAACTAATTACATTAATGAGGTAATATATTTATATCTTCCAGAAGCTCTGTCTTAGTGCAATTGCTTGTAGCTCTTTTCTGCTAAGTTTGTCTTCTTTTCTGAGATTGAACTCAAAAGTGTAACTTTTCCTTTTCTTTCTTTTTGTCTCTTCAATGGATATTGACCAAATCCTGGGCATACTTACCCTGATACTCTGGACGGTCTCACTCTTTTCTGATGACTCCCTTTCCCCACGCAGCTTCTTTCTGACCTGCATTGATGTATCTGTCTACTTTCTTGGATTCTACCTCAGAAAGCAAGACTATCTCTACTGCTGTTCTCCATCTCCCTTCTTCTAGTAGTTGTCAAGACTGACAGCTTTATTGACCAGTTATTTTCTTCTCAAACTTGAGCTTCTTGTGGAGTCTGTTTGAAATTCTTTTGCTAACAAGACTAAGAACTTACAAAAGGGAACCCCAATTCCCTGGAAACACGAGAATACAGTTGTTACCTATAGTAAGATCATTTTGCAACACTCCTCCACTCTAGCTAGAATGTGATGATTCTTGGAACTAACCATAAAAACCAACCTAATCCACTCCTGACTTACCTTCCTAGTTCCTGACTACCCCAAGCTAATGACATTTCTCCACTACCCACAATGTATTGTCCTACTTCCCTGACAACTCCTTAACAATGTCTGCAAGCTTTAAAAGGTAGAAGCCTCATTTGTCTAGGGCTTATGACATATTAATCCCTCCTTTGTGCTGTTGTTCTTGGTGATTTTCTCCTATCCTTTCCAACTTTAAGTTGTCTCTTCTATTCTAATGCTCTCCCACCATAAAGCTAAACTATGGTTTCTTTGGCCACCAAACTCTTAGTTCTAATAGAACCCATATTCCCTAAGTTTTTCCCTGGTGTTAGCTTTGCTCTATCAATAGACCTTGAAGGTGACTTTTACATATTGCTGTAGATTTTCTTTCAATTCTCCCCTACTCTCACCTAACAATAGTTAGCAATAACACAGACAAGGTCCTCTCTGTTATTGTAGAGCAAATACTCTCATGAGGAAAGCCAGGCGGGGAGTTCAAAAGGTGAGAAATTTCAGACAGTGATGAAGAAAAGAAAGCAGTCTCAGGGTGGAGAGGATCTTGAAGACCCAGTGGGCAGCAGAGACCACAGCTGCAAAATCTGTGACAGAACACTCATGACAAAAAACTAACAGAGCCACCAGCCAAGAACAAAGGAATGAGGCTGCTCAAGGTAGGAGGGAGCACAAATCATAAACAAGATCACTAAAGAGATAATCAGCATTCTCCCTTTCATTGCCTCCAACTTCACAGGAGGAGTGGGTTGACTGACTATATGTTTGCAAAACCTGATTTTGATGAACTGCCATCACCATTAGGATCAATGCAGCATCAAGAAGACAAAAAACGACCAGCATTCATGCATACTAAATGGGAGATTAGGCTGAACGAGATGCAAGAGCTTGCAAGTACAACTGTGGCCAATTTAATAGTTAATGGGGCATTTCTATGAATTATCAGTTAAGAGTTGATAGCTGATCTTAAACTAAAGCTCTGAAGGACAAACAGACAGAAGGTGACATGGAGACATGCCAGCTTTTAGTAAACACTTATCCTGAGAAAACACACTGTTGGGCTTGCATGTGAGCAGGTTAAAGGCTGTTTGCTGTGCACAAGACTCTATTCGGAGGGCCATTCTTCGGGATGTTTATATCACAAGCACATTCCAGAAGCACTGGCCCGAGCTTGTTGTTTCCACCTTGTAGCTCACATGGTTCTGCTATGGTGCCGATGTGCGTAAATGCGGTTGTTTTTGTGGTTTTCTTAAGGATTCTAGAGAATTACAGATCATGCAAATGTTAGAGGTCAGTTTATCTTTCCAGATATAGGGCAAAGTAAAGTTCTTCTAAAATGCGGGGGCTCAGCCGAGTAACCTTGTAAGCTTAGTTTGCTTTTCTATGATTAAAAACAAAAACAACTAAACAACAGAAAAAGCACAATCTGAACAAAAATTTGGAATAATGTCAGAATTAACATACCCAAACAGAAAAAAAGTCCCTTAATCACACTGATTCCTCTTACCTCTTTTTTTTTAATTGTTCTTGGCTATGTATTTATTTATTTATTTTGTTTTTACTTTCTTTTTTTTTCTTTTTTCTTATTATTTCCGCTCATACAAACTTTACAAACTTAATATGTACACCAGTTCCCTCCCTCTCTCTTCCTTCCCCCTATGTTTGCCTATGTATTTATTAAGAAAAAGTCTGAGGACATTTTTGCAGTATTTTGAATGTGAGAAAGGTTAATGTTATTAATACATTATGCATTTTTATTCATAGTGTGAGAAAGAGGAAGATCATTGAGTCTATATAACAGCAAAGCTGAAAGATCCATTAAGACTATTTGTACCTCATATGGGGTTCAGTGTTCTGCATACTAACATATTTGGATTGGTTCCACTGCAGATAATCCACAGACCAGGTTTGGTCTCCCCAGAAAGCAATGCCATTTCTGATTATGTACCGGTATCTCATCAAATCATTGGAAGTGCAATTTCTGGACCTCTTTATAGTTTAAAGTATTTTTAGATAATGTTGAAACTATTCTATTCTCAGAGTTTGGAAAAGAGCCATTATTGCATGAACATAGTAAAAATGTGTGGGAATTGTGAATGACTTGTGAATGAACAACCCTAGGGGTAATTAATTGATATTTCCCAGCTAATACTTTTCCTCTCACCCCCACGTTCAGAGCAAAAACTCTACTTACTGGTCACTGTCTAGTCCATCCTCCCCGCAATGGCCAGTTGGCACTTTCAAAACCTTTGCTTACTCAAATACTTCACTGGGACAGCAACCAGTGATTCACTCCCCTCTGTCCGTCACCTTGCCCACAAGTTCAGAGATAAAACACCACTCCCCCTTCAGAGCCATTTCTTCTCCCTTCTAAGAATTAGTCTGTGTTGCTATGTAAACATGTAATCTATAAACTTTTTCCATTCCTTGTTGATGGCATGGGATGTTTGGGCTTTTTAGCTTACAATACTTAATTATTTTTCCTTTTTACTTCTATTCTATTCTATTCTATTCTATTCTATTCTATTCTATTCTATTCTATTCTATTCTATTCTATTCTATTCATTCCATTCCATTCTATTTTTACTTTATTTAGGTACTGTGTGTGCCTGTGGGAGTCCAAAGGTGACTTTGGGCATCATCCTGGATTGCTTTACCTCCTTTTTGCTGTGTTCTGGGATTTCCCAGACTCTGCCTTCTAGAACTAAAAGTTCTGGTTGCCATCATTTCTGCCTGGTATTTTGATGTGAGATCCAGGAGCCATCTTTCGTGGTTTGAAATATGTCCTCCACAGTCTCATGTGTTTGAGAAGACCATGGTACCTTTGAGAGGTGGAGCCTTGCCGGAGGAAGGCAGTTACAGGAGGTGGATCTTGAGGTGGATTAGTCCCACCCTACATCCTGGAGAAGTCTGCCTTTACAGCAAGGAGTCTTGTAGCTCTCAGCCCCACAGATGGGTATGACATAGCCTGTCTCCAGCTTCTGCAAGTCAGCCATGCCACATCCACCATGAGAGACTGTATGTCCCTTCTGAAACTGAAAGCTTAATAAATCTCCCCTTTCCCTTAAGTTGTTTGACTTCAGGTGTTCTCTCATAGCAAGAGATAAGAGTAATAGTACACCATCTCTCCAATCCTCTTAAAATTTATTTTTAATTATATTAACAATTTATGTTTTCATAAATACATAAATCCACTTTCTATCTCACCCCCTTAATTCTTTCCAGCATTGGAAAACTCCTAAAATATCACAAAATAGTGAGAAAAATCTAGGCATACATTTTTTAAACCAAATCATCTTTTATAAAACATTTGTCAGCATTTAAACTGCTGATCTCCTCTGTTCTATTTATTATATGATAATGTACCTAATTCTGAATGCCACTGAATATCAAGCTTCACTAAGAAATAAGGAATGTTTCCAGCTGAACAATGATATATGTGTTTGTTACTTTTCTCCTTGCTGTAACCAAATGTCTGACAAAAGTAACTGGAAAATAATGATTTATTTTGGATCATACTTTTCAGAGGGATCCAGGGCATCATGTTAGAGAAGGCAGGATGGCAGGAATGCAAGGTGGTGGGTCATACCATCTTTAGTCAGGAAGCAGAGAGCAGAGAGGAACTGAGATCCAATCCCCCCCACCCTCCCCGTGACCCATATCCTCCAAAGAGACTCCATCTCAGGGGTTAAAACCTAAACAGACATCACCTGAAGACTCAGTGTTCAAATGTATATGCTTATGAGGGACATTTTCATATTCAAACTGTAGCAACCTATCAGTTATAAAATGAAATCTCATCTTGAAGATGTTGAAATTTAATTCATATGTACTGAAGTTAGTAAAATATATTATTCAATCATGGAAATTCTTTGAAGATAGAGATTTTCAGAGACACTTGACTTATTTAAAAAGTTTTAGAGTTTTTTACATCTCATAGTTCTTTTATAATGTTATTAATGTGAATAATAAGGAATCAAGATGAAAACATAGTTCTAGGGTAGGGAACTCCCTCGAGCTGATTGGGCTAGGCCAACAGTTCCTAAACAAACATCCAATAGCACAGTCACTGCTACCAACTCTCAACAGATGGGATCTTGTGAAATTAAAGAGCTTCTGTTCAGATAAAGAGATTGTAACATGAGCACAAAGGCAACCCACAGAATGGGAGAAAATCTTCACTAACCACACACCTGACAGAGCTCTATTATCCAGAGTGCACAAAGAACTTAGAAAACTAAACACCAAGGAAACAAATGGCCCAATTAAAAAATGGCCCCTGGGGAGAAAAAAAAATGGCCCCTGGAACTTAAAAGAAACTTTACCAGGGATGAAATTAAAATGTCTAACAAATATCTTAAAAAATGCTCCACATCCTTAGCCATCAGGGAAATGCAAATCAAAACTTCCCTGAGATATCATCTCACTCCCGTCAGGATGGCAAAAATCCACAATACAAACAACACCAAATGCTGGAGAGGATGTGGAGAGAAGGGAACTCTCTTACATTGGTGGTGGGAATGCAGGCTCATACAGCCACTCTGGCGAGCCATCTGGAGATTTTTTAAAACATTTTTTATTATTATTTCCGCTCATACAAACATATAGGTACACTGGTTCCCTCCCTCCCTCCTCCTCTCCCCGATCCCCCTGGTCCCCCTCCCCTCACCCCTCCGTTCCCATCCCCCAGTGCCCCCCCCCAAACCCTGGAGAATCCTTTAATGTGCATGCCAGACTCTCCTCTGTGCCCTCCTCTCCGATGACGTACAAGGACCCAGTGGCATTTCCCTGAACCCTTTCCTGTGTTCAACTTAAGCATAGGAACACTACTGTGGCTGTCAATCCCTTGCCTCCAAGGATCTTGGTGCCTTTAGCAAATGCTAGACTTTATGGGGTCAATAGTGTGTGGGACATTGCAGGGCATGCAAAGTCCTATTATGATTGCTTTGGCCCTAACTTGTTGGAGTATCTTGCATATCATTGCTCCTCTCATCCTTGTGCTCTTACACTCTTACCGCCCCCTCTTCCGCAAATGTCCCTGAGCTTCAGGATGGGGAGAGATTAGGCTGGCCTAGTTCTAGGTGGTTGATATAGAGTCTCTGAAGTTCTGGATTATGGTTTGTTGACTTTCTTTTGCAGTTTTGCTGCTTCTGCAATGCCCTTCACTCCATCCTGCTGGGCACTGTATTTCACCCCCTGGCCAGAGATAAAAAGCTGTTAAACTAGAGTCTTGTTATAAGAGTATATTCAAAGGTAGATGTAATAAAAGTAGGAAACCACAGTGAGGGAGGGATCAATCACCCATTTGCAAAATGGTTACTTATTATCTGCCAGACTATATGCCCTCCCCTTCTGGTGAGATCATACCCCTCAGTTGTAAATGATCAGGAACGAAAGTCTGTGAACTTAACCAGATGTCTCATTACTTACTTGCAGTCCTTGATGGAGGCCTATTTTCTCTGCTGTAACATGGTCCCCTCTCTCCTTGTTTCTGGTGTGGCCCTCCCACCCCATCTCTCCTGTTCATAATCCTAGCAATTACTGTAGGTATTACAGAGATTTATCTTTGAGTGTCTCTAGGTGGGCTGGGTGGATTTGGTGTTTTGAATTATGGTTTGTTGTTGTTTTCAATTTTGCTGTTCCTGCTTTGCCCTTGGCTGCATCCTGATTGGTCCTGACAAGCTTTTTTATGTTATTAAATAGCATTTAAAATATATAAATAAGCAATTGTATTTATGAGTTTCTAATCTATATTAATAATCTGAATCAAATGTGACACTTAAGGTATTTTAAACATCTGCATACTTTTTACTAAGATTGGATCTGATCCCCATCACTTTCATTTACAATTTTTATTGGTGTTTGCTCATTGTAAACAATGTTAGGCTTCATAAATGCAATATGAGAAATGTAAATGAGAAAATGTAATATTTGTCTTTCAGAGTTTATTTCATGTAATTTGATGATCTCTAATTACCTCCATTTTACACCAAATGTCATAATTTCATTTTTTTCTTTATGCCTGAATAAAGCTAGACTATGTATATATACTGCATTTTCTTTTTCCACTCATCCATTGATGGATACCTAGATGGGGTCCATGACTTCACTACATGAGTAGTATTGCCTGTTTGTGTATCTTTGGGATATGCTGAGTTAGCTATCTAAACCATGCCCCAGAAGTGGTATAACTGGATCATGGGACAGGTATTTTTGTTTTTTAAGAACTTCTATACTGATTTCCATAGTGGGTAGATTAATTTACATTTCTACCAGCAATGTAGAAATGAGGCTTCCCAGTGTCCTGTGTGTCCCCCCCACCCCAACACCCTCATCAACATTTGTTATTTGTTTTCTTTGTGAAAGGGATGAGATGAACTTTCTGCTTACTTTTTTTTTTAATTTTGTGTGTATGTCTGTGTGTGTGTGTGTGTGTGTGTGTGTGTGTGTATGTATCAGAGGGCCATGTATGCCCTTCTGGAGGGCCAAGGGTGATTTCAGGAATTGTTTCTACCTCCTTTTTGCTTCATTCTTGGACTTCCCAGACTCTACCCACAAGGACCAGAAGTGCAGGCCACAACAGATTCTATCTGGCATTTTTACATGGGATCTGGGATCAGAACTCAGGACTTCTGCTTTTGAGGTAGAGTCTAAATCCCTGAACCTTTCGTCCAGCCTTCTTTAATCCTTCTAATGGCTGAGGATGTTGAACACTTGTTCATATGCTTCTCAGTCATTCACATTCATTTTCTAAGAACTATTAATTTCATTTACCCATTTTTTGATAATATTGCTTTATTGAGTTCTTCATATATTTTGCATATTAATCCTTTGTCAGACATGTAGCTAACAATTTTTTTCCCATACAATAGGCTATATCTTCACTAATGCCTTTTAAATTTACATGATCCTATTTGTAAGCACTTGGTATTATATTGTGAGCCACTGGGATCCTTATGTATGCATATGTCTTGAAGGGTTTCCTCCAAACAGTTTCAGAATTACAGGTGTTATATTAAGGTCTTCGAATAGCTTTGAGTTGATGTTTCTACAGGGCAAGATAGAAAGCAGCTTTTCTAAACACCAGCACCACTTATTGAAGATTCTGCCTTTTCTGCAAAATATTCTTTTGGCATATTTGTCGATGATGGGCTTGCTATAAGTTGTGTGGGCTTAATTTTGGATCCTTTCTTCCAATCCATTGGTCTGTTTTAGTTTTGTTTCTCACTACTGTAACAAAATATCTTATCCAGACAACATAGGGGGAATAGGTCTAATCCTAGCTCACAGTTTGAGATACAGTCCATAACTGTATGGAAGATATCACTGCAGGAGTTTGAGGCAGTTGATCTCATCACGTCCATAGCAGGAGCAGACAGCGATAAATCCATATATGCACGCTTCTTGTTCACGCTCTTCATTTCTATGCAGTCTCAGAGCACCTGCCTAGGAAATGATCCTCTCCACAATGGACTGGGTCTTCCCACATCAATTACTCAATCAAGTCAATCTCAGAGGTCAACCCCAGATCCACAGAAAACCTTGCAGGCATGCCCAGAGGTATCAGGCTGACGATTAATAGTAGCCATCAATCCTCTATGTCTATTTATGTAGGTACCAATCTGCTCCTTGTTACTGTGGCTTTATAGTATAATTGGAAATCATATATTGTTATTTTTATTCAGAAAGTAGAAACAATTCATGAAAAATAGCTCTAGCACTTAAAGGAAACACTCATCAATCTCATAGCATATGATTGCCCATTTTGAGCAGAAGAGCATGACACTGAATAAATTTAATAAAAGAACTGAAATGTATAATAGTAGACTGTGAGTATGGACAATGTGGGTGCATTCCTGTTCTTCATATGCATATACACACCTAGTAATGGTTTCAGAAAAGTATATAACTTATTTCTGTAAATGGTGACAATATTTCAGGGTTTATGGTAAAGTCATTTTGAAGGTACAGAAGGATGGTTTAAAAAGGATATGAATTTGTGACTTTTTCATGGCCAATAAAAAGTAATTCCAATCTGATGGATGGACATTGTTCAAAGTCAGGAAATACCCATGTTTCTCATTATGCTTTTTCTTCTGTCATATGACTTTGATGAAGGGCCCTCCTCTTGTCATGACGATCATTAATCAACCAAAGGTATGTAGAAAGTTTCAACTTTAATGCAGTTACTTTGAAAAGAAATGAATGTTAGTTAAAAATAGAATGTTCTAAGAACCATTTTTCTTATTAAATACTTTGAAAATCCATTGCAACTTCTCTGCTGCTGAATGCCAAGTAATAAATGCATCTAGAACTCAATCAAAGTTCGTATTCCAAAAAACCAAGAAGCAGCAGGTAATTTTATTTTTCAAAATAATGAGAGACTATGGATCATGGGGGTGGATTGTAAGGCAAATCACTGAAAGATCCATAATTTTAGTGACAGATGCCATAAATTTGAAAACAGTTCTTTGCAGAATTTTTCAACATTTTGAGTTACATAGTATGTATTTGGGCTCACTGGGGTTGGGGTTAGTTGAAGGAAGAGGAGAAGAAGAGGAAGAGGAGGGAGAAGAGAAGAATAAGGCCTCATTCATCTGATTTTACATACCCATACTTTGTAGATTTGGCTTAAAAAATTCTATTGCAAAAATAATTTTTGGAAAAAATTTAACTTATTTTGTCTCTATAGTATATGGAAAAAGAACCTGAATTTTAGATTAGATGTCTGTACTAGTCAACCTTCTATTGCTATAGCAAAATACTCGAGAAAACCAGCTTAAGGATTGAAAAGTTATTGTAGGTTATAGTTTTTAGAGGTTTCTGTATATCGCTACTTGTTCTCTTCTCTTTGGGTCTTTCTTTTTTTAATTTTTTATTATTTTATTCAATTGTGCGTGTATGCATGTGTGTGTGTATGTATGTGTATGTGCAGAACCACAGGCGAATTTGGGAACCACCATGGATGCTTCCACCTCCTCCTTGTTTACTGTGCCCCGGAATTCACAAGCTCCACCCTACCAGGACCAGAAACGCAGGCCGCCCCTGCTTCTGCCTGGCATCTACACATGGGGTCTAGGAACTCAGGACCTTCTGCCTGCAAGGCAGAGGCTTAACCCCTGAGCCACCTCTCCAGCCCCTCTTTGGGTCTTTCATGAGGGAGGACATAGTGGGAAACATGTATTTTAGACAAGAGTTCTCTAGACAAGTTGTCTAGACTTAGACAAGAAGTATCTAGGAAACAGAAAGAGAAAAGAGAAGAGAGAGAAGGGAGAGAGAAAAAGAGAGACAGAGACAGAGACAGAGGAGGAACATATTAATACACTCTTCAAGGACACTGACCCTTTAATTCCTGACTTTCTCTAGCTTGATCCACTGCTTCATGTTTCTTCTCTCCAAATAACTTCATCAGCTGGGGTGAGGGGTGTCATACTGTCAACACATGAGTTTTGGGGAAACAGTTAATCTCCCATCATAACAATGTCTGCTCTAGATTAGTGATTGTTAACACCTACATCTTACCTTGCAAAAATTGCTTGGTTGATCACAGCAATCCTGTGACATAGGCAGATGAAGAAATCAACACTCTAAGGTAACCTACCCAAGAGGAAGTATATGCCTGCCTCTCCTCACAGACTGGCTTCTCCTGTTCCTTCTCTGAGCACACTGTACCTAGTCAGGTTGTCTTCTCCCACTGTGGTTCTCTGGATTTGTGCAAGCTTCAAATCAGGGAAGCTGTAGCATGTAATTCATAGTGTTTGAAAAGAATTTCATTGAAACTACTAATATTAGAAATGCCTGATCTTGAAATAGCAATTCCATGTATTAATATAGCCAGTAATGACAAACTCTAACCAGCAAGTGCTCAGAATAGTATGAAAGTTTTATTTAGCAACATTGCAAGATTGCTGTGGTGTGTGGGTACAATTGTTTCATGTTTTTCTTCTATAGCAAGTTTTAATAATTGATGCATTTGTAACTTGATGTTATATTAAAGGCCTATAAATTGAACACTGTGGTATTATAAGCATAAAGGTCCCTTATTTTATAATGCATCTTAATAATATTCTTGATTTTGATTTGGTCTTTGCATGTGGTATTATATTCTTCTCAGTTGCACTGGATTTCTATAGATTCTGCATGCTCATTGAAAACACTTGCTCAATTCAATTATAATTATTGGAGCTAGTGGTAGTTGGCGGTGAAATATGTCTCTGAGGTTTCCTTAAGTTATATTTCTTCCCTGTGAATTGTGACATGTCTGAAAACCTCTTTTGGACCCTCAGAAAAGATTGATTAGCTGAGGTGCCAGGGAGTCTGTGAAAAGCACACTTTTTTTTTTTAGAAGACAGGCTCAAAGTTTGTTTTGTAAAGATCTTGCTGCATCATTAGAAATAATAGATAAATTGTGACTGTGTGCGCATGCCACATTTTATTCAATTGTTTGCTGTCATTGGGGTTTAGTTTCTGAATCTTTGTTGCTGTGTAATATTGAAGTGAACACCTTAAAAATATGTTGCTTATGGCTCATCACAGTTGCATCTACCAGTGGGGCTATTTTCTGTCTTCTGGAAAACACCAGTCCCACTTGCAGGTCCTTTGGCTATTGACTTTGGTATGTGCGATGGCTACTCTTGGTTGCCAACTCGATTGGTTTGGGAGATACTTAGAAAATTGTAAAGTATCCTTTGGGTTTCTCTGCAGGGATGTTTACAGCAATTATTGGTATGTGGAACTGAGGAGGGAACACTTTTCCTGAATGTGAGCAACACCATCTAATTGGTGAGGGTGTGCATGAAAAAGAAAGGGTAAGAAGCAGGTGCTCCATTCTTGGGAGGGCGTTTTTTCCTCTGTTGTTGCTATTGCCCGGATTCTCCAGACTTCTGATTCTTCAGGCTGCGAACACTGACTTGTACTTGAGTTTTCCAAATGGCTTCCAAGCTTCACACTGTGGTTGCTTCATGGATCGCCGTTTCCAGGAGATCCAGCTTCTCGCACTGAGCAGTTCCTGGTTTCCCAAGCTCCTTCTGCAGATGGCCACTGTGGGAATACCCAACCTCGTGTAATTATGTAGGCATCCTACATAATTGACTCTTCTGCAGAATCCTCACCAGCACACATTGGAAAGACATCATTCCCTGAAGAATCTTCGCGGCTTACTACCCATCGTAAAAGATCGGCCAAGTGAAGCACTTAGACAAGATATGATGGAACCAAGACAACTTTGTTCTCAGAGACAAAAATGTCAGGTCCTGTAATAGTAACCTCACATCACATTGTATTTTTTTTAAAAAAAATTACAGTAATATCAATAAAACATTCCAAATGTTAAAAAAAATTAGCCAAGTGACCTTTCTGAAATTCCAGTTCCTTAAAAGTAACTCAAACTTGAGGTAATATAACAAGTTGATGTATTTTGACATGACAGGTCCTTAACTCTTTCACTTTTCATGAAAGTCCTTGTCACACTAAGGCATGTGAAGGAATGAACAGATTAAAGAAATGGAAAAGTAGTGAGTATATTTAGAGTACATTAAAAAAAATCTAGGCAGAATTTTTTTTATATTTTCTTTCATAATTTATTTTTGGTAAAATTTCATCTATTCTTATCTTAGGTTTATTATATTTCTTTTTTATACATTTTTTATTATTATTTCAGCTCATACAAACTTAATAGGTACACCAGTTCCCTCCCTCCCTCCTCCTCCCCCCGAATCCCCTCCTCCCCCTCCCCTCACCCCTCCTTCCCCATCATCCAGTTAGGCAGAATTTTTTTAAGTTTTAAAGATTTATTCTCTGTAATATCTACAATAATTGAAAAGATTATAAACAGGATGGAAAGGGAAGGAGGGACCCCCAGAAATAAGGAGAGAGGGGATCATGCTTCAGTAGAGAAAGTAGGTTACCATCAAATATTGCAAGTAAGTAGCATGACATCTGGTGAAGCTCACTCTCACATTCCTTTCTGGCCACTTGTGGCAGATAGATGGTAACCATCCTGCAAATGGGATATTGACCCCACCCCACTGTGGTCTCTATTCCATCTACCTTTGAATCTCCTCTTATAGTAAGATTTCATTTAAACAGCCTTTTATCTTTGGTTAGGAGGTGACCTCCAATACCAATCAGGATGGAGCCAAGGGTGGTGCAGGAACAGCAAAACTGAAAACAACAACAAACCATAATCCAGAATACCAGAGACCCTACATTAATCACCTGGATCCAAACCAGCCAAATTTCTCCCCATCCTAAAGCTCAGGGAAACTTGCAGAAGAGGGGGCAGGAAGATCGTAAGAGCCTAAAGATGGGAAGGACCAATGATATGCAAGATACTCCATACAAGTTAGGGCCACAGTAGCCATAATCGGACTTTGCATGACCTGCACAATGACTGACATGTCAACAACCCCCCAAAATCTAGCATGGATCACAGGCACTAGGATCCTTAGAGGCAAGGGATAAACAGTCACAATAGTGTTCCCATACTAAAGGAGAGCCCAAGAAAGGGCTCTGGGCAATGCCACTGAGTCCTTACACCTCACTAGAGTGGAGGACTCAGAGGGAAGTTTGGCATTCACACTAAAGATGCTCCAGGGAATGGGAGGGGGAAGGGGAAGGCACTGGGAGAAGAAGAGGGATGGCGGTAAAGGAAGGGGAAAAGGGGGGAGGGTGCAAGGGGACTGGGGAAGGGTGGAGGGAGAGGGGACTGGGGTACCTATTAAGCTTGTATGATTGAGGAAAAGAAAGAAAAAAGAAAGAAAGATAGAAAGAAAGAAAGAAAGAGAAAGAAAGAAAAAGAGAAAGAGAGAAAGAGAAAGAAAGAGAAAGAAAGAAAAAGAGAAAGAGAGAAAGAGAGAAAGAGAAAGAAAGAAAGAAAGAAAAAAAGAAAAAGAAAGAAGGAAAGAAAAGTTTTAAAGTTTTATTGATTAATGTAATAAACTCTAGAAAATTAACATGACTTTATGGATTCAGAGGAAAAATATTTCCTGTTTAAGCAGAAAATTATGCAGATCACTTCTGAAGGCTTTCATTTTAAGCAGCTTTATGGTGAAACATTTGGTTTAAGAGTAGGGACCCTCTCCTTCAGTTTGTTGTAGGCTGAAGTCACTGAAGTCACTGAATAGAATACTGATCATGGGACCCAGCTTGTTCTAGGTTCTGGGTTGTTCTTCCTGTCCCAACTGACACCTGGATTGAACAACACACAAAGCACAGATAAAGCTGTCCCAGTACCTCCTGCTCCAATGAATGTGAAGAGGAAACTCAAGCTTGGACTTCCTTGGCATGACTGATAATCAAAAGGGGCACATTTGCAGCAGAAGGAGGCCTATATCCAAAGAGGCAGATGAAACCAGACAGCAGTATGCATAAAGTATGAACCTGAAGATCATGTTTATCCTCAATGTAAAGGTGAAATACATTAAGAATTGATTTAATCATTTTTCTATTATATTTATAGACTCAACATTTGTATTCTGTATAAATGTATTTCCTCTGTTCATTCTGGTTTACTGCTAAGTGGCAACATTTCTGATAATTTTTAGCCCTTGGCAGTATTTAGAATAATTCTTTTTTTCAGAGAGATTCCTGTATTTTACAGGGCTGATGAGCCCTCTAGTTACTGTGTCCTGTAGGAAGGAAAGTGGTATGATCTCGCCCTCCTAACATACGGAAGTCTCTACATTATTAGAAGTCTAGAACTGCTTTCCTAAAACATCCATTAAGCGCTAGAGGAAATGTTATACTTATGTACATTTATGACAAATTATGAAGTAAGGATTGGATTAGCTACTTTGTTGTAAGTGGAAAATCACCTCCCACACCTTAGGGATAATGACAGTGTGAAGTAATTTCAAAATTCATTACTGTAATTCTGCTTTTAAAAACTATTGGTAATGATTTAAAAACTGCAGCTCAATGTGAGCTGGACTCTCCCATTGGAATCCTTTTTTTATTATTAATTATTTATTCAATTGTGCATGTATGAGTGTGTGGGCGTGTGTGTATGTATGTGTGTATATGTATGCGTGTGTGTATAGAACCATGGACGAATTCAGGAACCACCATGGACGCCTCCACCTCCTCCTTGTTTATGCTGCCCCGGGATTCACAGGCTCCGCCCTACCAGGACCAGAAACGCAGGCTGCCCCCGCATCCGCCTGGCATCTATACGTGGGGTCTAGGATCAGAACTCAGGACCTTCTGCCTGCAAGGCAGAGGCTTAACCCCTGAGCCACCTCTCCAGCCCCTCTCCCATTGGAATCTTAAAATTATATTTTGGAAAAATTTCCTTAAAATACTCTATAAGCCGAGATCATTTCTTGATGAGTTTCATGTTCATACATATCTTGTAAATGTGGGTCTCTAGGTAGTGACAGTTTGCTTAGCAATTGATTAATCTGCCCAACTGTTTCTGAATACTATTGTAAGATTGCTATGTAATATGTGTTTTTAAAAGGGGATCTCCCTGGTATGTTATCACAGAAAAGTTGACTAACCTTGTGTGTAAAGATGGGCTTGGTGAGCCTTCTGATCCTTGAGCTATCCTCTTGAGTTATGCTCTTATGAAACTGCTAAAGCTTCTAGTCGATCCATTTTTAAGTAAAGAATCAAGTCAAGTTTTTTTTAATGACTCAAAAGTTTCTCTCAGTTCTTGACATTCCATTGCTTTGGACTTCTTGTGAAGCGAGTTTTTGAAATATTTTGTTTTCAGGCAATTGGAAATTAGCAGAAAATATGGACCAAATGCTCTGAGTATAAATAAAGCAGCTCTTTGTATGACCTTCCTCAGGATGGACTCTCAGGAATCCATTAATACAGAATTGAATTTTGATGTATTTTGAGGTTCTCCAGCAAATTCTGGAGGTGATGTTAGATATGCGTATGCACAACTTTCTCCTTTCCCAGTCCAAAAGTCAGCTTTGTGACCTCCTCTTATTACCATTTTGTTTGCAATTTTTTATATTTATCTTGTTTGTGTGCATGTGTCCATGCTTGTCCATGTGTCTGTATGTGCACACACAAATGGAGATCAGAGAACGATTTGTTGAAATCAGTTTCTCCTTCCACTATGTGGATTTAGGGATCAAAGTCAGGTCTTCAGACTTGGTATTAGGAATGAAAATTCACTAGCATTGACCTAAAATGGAATAAAATGCCATTTTCTAAGGTGGAAGGTTTGATAATTTTCTGCCTTAGTCCATTTTCTGCTGATCTAACTGGATCTCCAGGTGATAAGCATCTTTACTGGTGAACCCTCTGGCCTGCCCCACTTCTATGATTATATTTTCTTTCAGTCATCCAACATATTTCACTTGTACATATATTCAATGTCAAGCCCATCGGAATGTGAATTTCATGAAGGATGAAACTGTTATTATTTAGGAGAAATGAATAGGAGAGAGAGAGAGAGAGACAGAGAGAATATACATGTAGTATGTATGTCATGGAACATGGGAGGTTAGAGCCAGTTCTCTCCTTCATGTGGGCTTCCTGGGATCAAACTTAGGTCACCAAGTTGGGAAGCAGGTACCTTATAGCTGAACTATCTTGACAGTCCAGTCCACACATAAAATTGTTTTTTTAGTCACTATTCTAAACAGTTTTAATTTCTTAGGAGGGTAGATCTTGCACAGATGTTTACGTATAGGGACTAAGGGAAAATACTTTTAAAAAGTCAAATCAGGAGTTTGGCAGTTTGAAAGTTAGCAGCCACAGAAGTGGTTGCCTGTCTGTTACTGCACACTGAAAGGTGAAAATCAAATTTTGTTATAATATTAATCTGGGTTTACTAACTTTTCAAAGATATCAGGTGTATAAAAGTAGCTATAACCTGCTGATGCTCTGAGGTGCTCTACAAAATTGCTTTTATATAAAACTAGATGAGATATAATCCTTTTTCTACCTTATATTTTGTTTCCTAGCCTCAGACCAAACTTTTCTGGCTAAACCAATTCAAAAGTATTAAAAATGCAAATTCACTGGCATTGACCTAAAATGGAATAAAATACCATTCGCTAAGGTGGAAGCTATGACAATTTTCTGCCTTAGTCCATCTTCTGATCTAACTGGATCTCCAGCCCAGATCATTTAGAAAGAATAGAAATTTTTTCAGCTCATGTTTCTGCAAGTCCAAGAGCATCGTGTAGCATCAGCGTGGTCTTTTGTGGAGGGCTTTCCTGCTGAGTGATGACATGTTGGAGAGTCTCACATAGAGAGACAGAAGCAGCATGTTCACCCCACTCTTTTTTTCTTATAAAGTCACTGATACAATCATGGGGTCCATCAACCTGAACTCACTGAGACCTCGCAAACGCCATTAACGTATGACTTTGAGGACTGTGTTTTAAAACTTTGGGGGACTCAGCCCAAATATATTGTTGTTTTTAAATTTTATCATATGCAAAGGCCTCATTTTCTCTTAAACCACTAGCTAGCCCAAATCAATTCATTTTATCTCTTTTCAAGAAAGATCTAGTTTGTGTGGCCCATAGTTACTTCCATGAGTATTCATACGGCTTCTTCTATTGAGGAGACCCACCTTGTATTTATACACTGATTAGTTAAGGCATACAGTATAAAGCTAGTAATGTTACTCCTTGTGTTAGAGCCTCTATATATTTTCTTCAATGTATTCTTTGTATTGAGCAACCTTGAAATGCATATTTACTTATGCTTATTTGCTCAATTTCATATTGGTATACTCTCACAGGGAATCATTTTCTGCCCACAATCTTTGTCTCTTTCTAATATAGTCTTATAATGTGTTACTTGGGACATTTGTTCTTTTTTTACTTTCAAATTATATATCTCAACCAGCACTATCTATAAAAGACTCCTTTGAACTAAATATACAGCAACAGACCACAGATTTGGAGGACCCAGTTTCACAGCACAACACCTTTTCATTAAATTCAACAAAATGAGCTTGTCTTCTATGAATGTTTGTGCAGATCTAAGTTTTGGCCTTTGAAATATTTTAAAAGTAATTGTTTTGCTTAAGTCATTGTCTTTAAACAAGAAGAAAACAATATTTATAAAAGTAGATACATTTACTTTTTATTTTTATTGGTGAAATATATATGTATGTATATTTACTGAAAATGTATTTTAAGTTGTGCTTTTTGTCATTATTGTAAATCTTGTGAAATTTTTATTATAAAATAAAATAGAGGACCTCTTTCTTTTTTCGCTGCCAGCAAACATGGTGAACGTTCCTAAAACTTGCTGGACTTTCTGCAAGAAATGCGGCAAGCACCAATCCCACAAAGTGACACACTACAAGAAGGGCAAGGACTCTCTGTATGCCCAAGGAAAATGGCGTTATGACAGAAAGCAGAGTGGCTATGGTGGGCAGACCAAGCCTATTTTCTGGAAAAAGGCTAAAACGACAAAGAAGATCGTGCTGAGGCTGCAGTGTGTTGAGCCAAACTGCAGATCTCAGCGAATGCTGGCTATTAAGAGATGCAAGCATTTTGAACTGGGAGGCGACAGGAAGAGAAAGGGCCAAGTGATTCAGTTCTAAGCAGATGTTGTTATAAGGCAATAAAATAATGAGCTGATAATAAAAAAATAAAATAGAGATAATAAACTAATCCATAATCTTAGTAGCTAGCAAATCATTGCTATTGTTAAGCTTATCTGTAAATAAGCATTTTAGTGGAATTAGGATAATTTATAAAGTTGCTTTAAAATGTAACTTTTAATAGTATAGACTGTGACTATTAGTGGAACACCAATAAATTAAGTTTCCATAATTTGTTTAATAATTTCCAATTCTTGGACCTTGACTTGCTTTCTTATTTTTCACTGCTTCTGTATCAACACAACAAACATCTTTCAGAATATACATTCATATGCCTTTCTGTTAATTACCTTGCGATTTTTTTGGTAATTAAATTGCTGAATTAATAGTCTGACATTTTCACCCACATTGTGCTTTATCTTTGTTCATTTAATACTCTGAGGTTGCTTTATTTTCTTTCATGAAGCAAGAATGTGAAAATCAGTTCCAGAAAGCTGACTCTGGAGACAGGTTTATTTGTACATGTACTAGGGAATGTGGCTGGAGCCTGGGATGCAGGCATGAGCAGGAGAGGATGAGCTGCGAAGCTCATACAGCTCCTCAGAGTTTTTGTAAATTGAGGCAGATCTTGGCATCCCTCTCCATTTCTCCTCTTCATGGACAGTTGTTAGATCAGTGGAGGTTGCCAAGTGTAAGGAGTGGGCACTCATGGGCTATGGGGCTATGATGGGCAGTGGGCTATAATGAGGCCATGCCACCAAAGTGGGAACTGAGATAGGGAACCACTGGGTGTTCTGCAATGAGCTTTGTCTAATCAACCAAGAAATGGTGAGGTGTACACCAAAAGAAAGGAGGATGGTGGTGAAGCTCAGTGACAGAGGATTTGATTGGCAGGTGCGAGATCTTGATTTGGTTCAGCAGCATTGATGAATGCTAGACTTTCTTTAGCTAGAAAATATCTGTATGAAGATTCCTCAAATTTCCTTATGCTGTTTTGTATTCCTGCTCTAGAACTTAGGAAACCCTGCTCTGGCACATCAAAAATCCTGGTTAGAACTCTGTTCTGAGCTTAAAATTTATAGTGAGCGCTGCTCTTCAACAAATGAAGCCTGCTGTAGAATACATAATCATACATGTTTACTTGTTGTGAGGAAGGCACTGAGAGCTAGTTCTCGACATAGCAGACTTTAGTTGCTTATTTTATACATCAGTGTCACTGCTTTGAAGGATTTGTCTACATTGAAAATCACTCTGAAAATTATTTCTATGTTAATGAGGTGACTACATTTTGAACAAAGGTGATTTGTTTTTTCTTTGAATAGGGCCATGCTATGTAACCCAGGCTGACTTGGGTTATAAGTGCTGGGATTATAAGTGTGTATCACTATGCTATTGGGGTCAACTTAGTTGAAGGCTGTAGCTCTGGGCCCACGTGAAAAATTAGTGCTTGAGTTAAGCCTTAAGCAAGCCTGCAGGAGATTGTCTAATTGATGGAGGGAACCCATGTCATGGTGGGTGGGACTAGTCCCTGGGCAGGTGGATTAAACAGGAGGGAACCAGTTGAGGAAGTTGGCATTCTTCAGCATTCTTTCAGCATTCTTGGACAGACATGCTGTCTGGCAAGGGCAGTTCACCCCTCTCTCAGCACTCCCAGTGGATATTGTGTAGCCAGTTCTCTTGTCCTCTGGTGTTGCAGACTCTCCTGCCACGCTGGATTAAGAGCTATAACCAGACAATTGTAAGCCAAACTAAAATCCTTGTTCCAATAAGTCCTTTTTTAGTGAATTTATTAGCAACATGCAGGCTAACTGGCCTGCATGATCATTCAAATTTTAGTGATTAAAAAATAACTTAATGAAGTCCTAATGATATTCTTACTACTCTTCAGTATTCAACTTGAAAACATTTATTAAATAGTTAATTGTATAAGAAGTGTTGTTTGGGGATGATTTTGTTTTATTAAATATTTGTTTCTTTGAGAATAAGAGAGAGAAAGAGAGAAGAGACAGACAAACGCAGAGAAGGCATACGATGCATGTCATGGCTCACCTGTGGAAGAAAAAGCACAGTTTTCAGAAACCAATTCTCTGTTCCACATGTGGGCTTCCAGGTTTGCTAGCAGGCTCCTATCTTAGCAGGAAGAAAACCACTCTGCCGCACCTGACTAATCTTGGTAGCAGTCAGAATATTTCCAATTCTCAGGTGGAAGCTAAGCATCATTTAACAAGATTCAGCATTCTTCTTTGTACTTTGGAAGTGATTCTAGCGACAGTCATTGGGAATTTATCCCAATTATCCACCCCCCCCACCGGACAGAATGCCTGCAGAAAATAGTGGAGGACTCTGAAGAACAAACAGTAGTAGATATGGTGGGGAAGATCAGGGTTCGAAGCACCTCTATATTTTTGTATCATTTTGCTTAAACACATGACTGCAAGGGAAGGCCTGCCATGTGGACGTAAGCTGGCAAGGTGGTTTCCAGGAGCAACAGAGGAGACAGTGGAGACTCTCGGGTACCTCATATTCCCAGGCAAAGGAACGTTCGTTCTCTCTGGTTGGAAGAATTCTCCCGAGAGACTAGGGCAAATCTTCTAGGTCCTCCCCAGGAAGTGAGAGCAGAGAGGACTAAGCGGTGCTTCGGCTTCCCTGATGGAGGGCTGAAAAAGAGCCGGACCAGAGGAGGACAGGAAGAGGGCAACTTCCCATTTGAGAAAGTTGCTTAGTAGATCTGGGTTCTCTCCAAGTGACAGCTTTGAGGATACTAAGTGTCCGTAATTTGTCTTTTAAAAGTGTTCCTTTTTATTACACATTTGTAATTAAAATTTGTAATGCCGCTTTTCTCAACTTTCAGGTAGCAATTTTGTGGTTTCAGCTTTTCTGACTTGGGTCTCCTATCTAATTTCAAATTATTTTTTTGTATCACATGAAAAGAACTGAGACTTGCTTTACTCACCTATCTTTATCTTGGTGTTCTCCCTTTCCCTCCTCTCCCCTCTTTCCTCTCCCCTCCCCTCCTTCTCTTCCCTCCCTTTCCCTCCCCTGACTAAGACTGGTGAGATGGTTCAGTGGGTAAAGGCCTGTGCACAAACCTGTGGTCTAATTCCATCTCCAGGGCACACATAGTGGAAGGAGAGAACTGACTTTTTAGGTGGGTCATTGTAAATGTGTTTCTGCATGTTTCTCTCTCTCTCTCCCCCACTCCCTTTCTTTCTCAATCTATGAATATAATATATGTCTTTGTTTGATGAGCTTTTTAGCAATTTATCTAAAAATATTTGGCATATATTTTATTAAATTTATCCCTAAGTATTTCATGTTTCTTTCATGCAATTATGAATGATTTTTTTCAAAATGTTGCTTTGCAATTTTTTTGGCTTATAGTAGGAACATATTGGCTGTATACCCACTCTTATTGATGATAATTAATTTGATTAATGTTCTGAATCATCTGAGGAACAATAAAAGATAGTTTGAGTGCATGAGCTAGCTTGAGTGCACTGGTGTGGAACATAAGCAATGACTGACTTAGGAGTCCTTTGTCCACTTATCAATAGCCTTGATCTTACTTTAGCCGTTGCAAATTGTTCACTATTTCTGCATTCATAGAGTGGCTTTATTTTCATTAATTTAATCTCAACTGTGTACTTTCTTTTTTTATATTAAGGCCTTCCCTTGGTACATGAAGACTTTTTACTATTGTTCTTGTTCTGCTCTCATCTGTATTTGCTAAACAAATCAATAACACATTAATTTGTTAAATCTAAGTTGTAGAAGAATTTTCTCTAATTTACCTATTACCTCCCAAGCTTAATTTCCTGATGCATGTACTTTACTGTTGAGTGCCTACTTTGTAATTAATATGACAATAAAATTTTCCATCTCCATTTCTTCTTTCTCTGTCTGCACCAATTTTGTGAGAACTTAAATTTTCTTAAGAAAATGAAATGGATTATTATTGTCGTTATTATTACTAGTGACATTGTAATCAGCTAATGCAATCCTAGCATCTCATTAAAGGGAACATAGTGTAGGAAAACATTTTTTTAAATTGGGCAGATACTTTGTAGTCCCAAATACCATTGAACTCTAATGGTCGTCCCATTGTGCTCAACACCATGTCTTTTACTTACTGGAACAGTATGCACTGTTTACTCAGTTGTGCAGCGTCTCAGAGTTCTGATTATGTTCAAGAATTTTGCGGATTCAATGAATTAATGTGTGCTAAGGAATTCAATCTTATATCTAACAGTTTCCTCTCTCGGTGATATTTGCTTTCCAGGTTTTCTATCTGATTCCTCAGTATAAGACTATTGATTTTCAGGTTTAACACTTTTTTAATTAATTTTGCTCGATTGTAAGATCTGTGGGAAGCTTCTTAGGAATTATATGCTAAATAAGAATGATAAGGGGTAAGAGAAAGACTGTGATAAAGTCCATGGTAATACATTATTTTTTTTTCTTCTGAGGAATGAGATGATCAGAAAAGTTCTTTTTAGATGTGAGGTTAGCTCTATTGTAAACAATAATGTTTCCATTACTTACTAAAAGTATTTAGAAAATTTCAGACATCAGCAGTATTTTTACTTTTTTTTTACATATACTTATTTTATTTTAATAATATGATAAAGTAGGTACCACCATTATCCTTGTTTTATAGAGTCTATCACTAAAACATTCCTGTTTCTTTTTTTCAAAACATTAAAAAAGCATCAACTGAATACAGAAGGATGCTTTTCACAAGCCCTGTTAGATGCCTGAAACTGAAACACTATATATGCTTGATTTTTCCTCTTTATACATACCTATAAAGTTTAATATATAAATTAGGCATACTGAGGGATTAATGGTTAATAACAAAATAAAATAACTATAGCAATATACTATAGTAAGAGTTATTTAAAACTATGAACCATTGGGTTGAAGCTATGGTTCAGGGATTAAGAGTGCCTGTAAGCAGAAGGACTTGAGTTGGGATCCCACATCCCTCATAAAAACATCAGGTGGAAATGGCAGAAATCTACGCTGTGGCTATGGAAGGTGAACCTGGAAAATCCCAGAGCAAAGCAAAAAGGAAGTAGAAACAATCCAGGATGATTCTGGAAGTTACCGTTGGGCTTCTACATACACACACAGTACCCTCTGAGACACACACACACACACACACACACACACACACACACACCTGCAAAACAAAACTATGAGTTGTCTATCTCCTGAATTCTTCATTTAAGGTTTTCAGACCACAGTTTGCATTTTGTGATGAACTGTGGAAAGTGAAACCACAGCCAGGGGCTAGTGATTGTTATTTCAACTCTGACTTAATTGTCATTAGTTCATGTTTAATCATCTTTTATTGGAATAAGGATGATGACTTTTATGATGATAAGTTCTCTTTCCCTGATCCATAAAGGACAGATCCTTCTCTTTCCAGGCTTGATGCTAAGAACTCAGAATCTAATGACAACCTCAATGTGGGAATCCTATCAAGACTTTTGCCAAGGAAATTCTGCAGTTCAGATCCCCAGATTCTTTAGCTCTAATGGTGATGGTCAATTTCTACTTAAGAATTCCATTTTGTCCTTATCAAAGCTTTCCTCTGCCCTCACTGCTAGGATTATTTTGATGATTTACTTGGTCCATTGAAAGATCATAATGGCTTCTCAATAACAGTAGGATTTTTCTCTATGTTTCCAAAAATTTAATTCTAGACTCATTTGCCTCTCTAATGGTGTAACTAATTGAAATTAACTTACTCTTATGTAGTCACACAAATGTACTCATTATTCTTTTGTTTGCTGCTGAGTGAGCTTGTCACTTTTGATTAGGTTCTGGTAATAATCTTACTGTATATTAGTTACTGAAGTCTTGTATTGTAACAGGGTACATGCTAAGCTCTTCCCTGCATCTGTTATAGATGAAAGAGCTGAGGTTTATAAAAGCAGCTTTTCCAGATGCTGGACTTTGAACTCAAAGGTGTTCTAAGTGTAAACTTGAATTCTTAATTATGGTAGCTCCAGCTTATTCTCCTGAAGAACAGGAAGGGTTGTTCCACCACTGCACACCTGGCCTGTGCATCTTGTTTCTGGGAGATAAATGCATCTGGAAAGCTCTGTTGGGAGACATTAGAATGTTGTTACTGCCCTTCACCCTTCAGGTAATTGTCTCTTGGCAGTGTGCTTGCTGGTACTGACAAGTAAAAGGTGGAATGCTTTCCTTTGGTTTCAGATCAATTCACTTCTTTCACGTGTTCCTTTTATTCACTGATAAAGAATAAGAGGAGCACAGATGTGAGCACTTAATCACATTACCTAATACAATAGAGTGACAGGAAAACATACTATGCTTTATCTAGACAGATGGGTTTTTATAAATAATCATGAATGCTCTTTTTGTTAGATTTGAAGAATAATTATGCTCCAAGTTGAAGTGTACTTTCCGAAAAGGTCATCTTGACCTCTAAGTGATCTATTTAGGTGCTTATGGTTGTCACTTTAGTTTGGCACAGGTTTTCATTGTAATTTGCCTAAAGGAAACTGTCCAGTGAAATTATGTAGTTGCCTAAAAATTAGAAAATTGTAGTTACTTGCAATAATTCATGTTTAAGTTCTCTGAAAAATTATATATATATATGTTTTAAATCTCAATGATTTCTTCCTTTCTTATTGTTTTAAAAATTATATATATGTTTTAAATCTCAATGATTTCTTCCTTTCTTATTGTTTTGAGATATTAAGAATAAAGGTTTTTAATGAATTCAACATATGCTCAGTAGTGGGTGAAATAATTAGTTCATTCAGCATGCCCCTCATAGCACTAAAATTTTAATTCAGGTAGTTTAAATTGCAGATGTTGAATCAATGTGAGGAACAGTTTCAACCTGGTGAACTGATTTGGAATAGCTAGTGCATCATTAAATAGCAATTAATCGTTAAAGAAAGAAATGGTCCATAATGAGCAGCTGAAAACTTGGGTTTTAGAAATATAAGATACTCGAATGAACAAATATTTAAATTTTGAATATAGTAATTGCATATTCCAAATATTATCTTTCCATTTTATGAATGTAGGTTCTCCCTTTTATATAGTAGTCATATAGTGATTGCCCTGAGATAATGAGCAACCAACCACTTTTTAAATTATTTTTATATTCATTTCCTAAAATAGCACAAAAATGGTTAATTTAAAAAACTCCCTATATTGAATGCACTTGGAATCTGCACTTTGTTTTGATACTTTGTACATGAAGATACCACTTTAAGAAAAAAATCAGAATCTGAAATTTTGAACATACATCAGGCATTTACTTTGGCATGCTATCAGTCATCCAGGGCCATAACATTTGCTCCCACAGTCATTTAACTGTACAACATAGGTCTTCATGATGCACACAAAGAGAGGAAATATTTCAAATTGTATGCAAAATTGGCAAATCTTGGATCTTAGGTGTATACTGGGGGAGGTTACGATACATGGAAAAGTCATCAGTTGTTGGTAGGGTGAGCCCTGCACACAGGAAACTGTGGCGTGTGGCACAACCTTTGAGATTGATTCCTATCAGTGGAAGATCTCAACACCAATGAGATAATAACAGGCGATAAATTCAGTCAGTGATCCTAGTGGATGGTTCATCATATACCCAGGATAGTTTTAAGTGTTTGAAGTACATTAAATCATTAATACTGCTGAAAGTCATTGGTAATAGATACTTATGTTAGTTAGATACCACTAGGTACAAGTAGTTTACAGATATGCAAACACAGTGGGGTGGAGTAACCAGCACATATCTAGACAGAGGTGGGACTGAGATTGAACTCTGCTAGTCTGGTCTTCCACTCAACACTTAGCTATTTTATTAAATAAATGCCTCCCTCCCTTCGGACTTAGATCTGGATCTGAGTGTATAGAAATAGTCTGTTTTCCTGACTTTCTTGGTGAGGATAAAAGCTGTAGCTTTCTGCCAGTAAATGTTTAACTTGTCTGGAATGTATATTCAGATATTCAGGTCCTAGGGTTGTTTTCGTTTCCTCAGGGGTATTTGAATGTTGGACTGAAACCATTTTTTATTTCACCACTTTTATGTTTATGAAGATGAAGAAAATATCCTAAAGCTCCTTTATTATTTGCAGCAGGAGTCCTTCAAGATGTTACTTTTGTCTTTTCTACTTTTGCCATACTTACAGAAACCTGTCCAGTCTAGATTCTCTCTAGTTTTCTCATCATTGTCCTGATTCTGGTCTCCTTACTGCTTGTTTTCCAGATGAATTCATTGCTATGATCACTAATTTCATCTTTACCTCTACATTTCTCATGTGCAAACCTATGTGCGGAAAGATAAAACCAATCGACTGAATAAAAGAGCCAAGGGACCTCTATCCCATTCCATGCATCCATTTATGGTAGGACTTCTATTTTTTTATTAATACATTTTTTATTATTATTTCCGCTCATACAAACCTAATAGGTACACCAGTTCCCTCCCTCCCTCCTCCTCCCCCCGAACCCTCTGCTCCCCCTCCCCTCACCCCTCCCTCCGCATCTCCCCCGTGCCTCCCGCCCCAATTCCCAGAGTCCTTTCTTGTGCATGCCTGACTCTCCTCTGGGCCCTCCTCTCCGATGACGTACAAGGACCCAGTGGCATTTCCCTGAACCCTTTCTTGTGTTCCCCTTAAGCATAGGAACACTACTGTGGCTGTCAATCCCTTGCCTCCAAGGATCTTGGTGCCTTTAGCAGATGCTAGACTTTTGTGAGGTCAATAGTGTGTTGGACATTGCGCCGGGCATGCAATGTCCAATTATGATTGCTTCGGCCCTAACTTTTGTGGAGAATCTTGCAAATCATTGCTCCTCCCATCCTTTTGCTCTTACACTCTTACCGCCCCCTCTTCCACAAATGTCCCTGAGCTTCAGGATGGGGAGAGATTAGTCTGGCCTAGTTCTAGGTGGTTGATATAGAGTCTCTGAAGTTCTGGATAGTGGTTGGTTGATTTTCTTTTGCAGTTTTGTTGCTCCTGCAATGCCCTTCACTCAGTGATGGGCACTGTATGTCACCCCCTGGCCAGAAACAGAAAGCTGTTAAACTGGAGTCTTATTATAAGAGCACATTCGATGGTAGATGTAATACTTATACCCAAAAGTGGAATCGCAGGGTCATATGGCATTTGGCAATGGGAGGGGTCAATCACCCATTTGCAAAATGGTTACTTTTTAATCTGCCGGACTATATGCCCTCCCCTTCTGGTGAGTTCATACCCCCTTAGTTGTAAATGATCAGGAACGAATGTCTGTGAACTTAACTAGGTGTCACATTACTTTCTTGCAGTCCTTGATGGAGGCCTATTTTCTCTACTGTAACATGGTCACTTCTAGTAGAACTTCTATTTAAGCTTAGACTTCATAAGAAAAGTGGAGCCACAAGAGAATGATGAAAACTAAACAAACACAATTATATTGATATTGAATGTATGTAATTTCAAATTCTTATCTGTATTAAATATATACACAAAATATAATTAAATATATATTTAACATATGTACAAGAATTAGAATTATATATTTAATATGCATACTAATATACATACACGTGTATCCAAATCTGAATGTTTGAACCTTATTCAAAGTCTGTTGCACTGGATCTACCTTTTTAGACTTACCTAAAAGTTTTTAATCATTAGTGAGTCCTTCCTCCCTATCAAGTTTTGCTTGCTCCTAAATATACAAAGATGATAACATTCTTTCTACTTTTGTGATCATTATAGGGATTATTTCAATTAATATTCACAGAAACCATATGAGGTCTGTGTTCTTTTTTTTGTATGCACACGTTTGTGTGTGTGTGTGTGTGTACGCGTGTGTGTACCAGAGGGCATTTGAGTGTATATGCCTGTGGAGAGTGACATGTGCCTTATTCTGTTTCTTACTGCTTTGCTCTGGAATTTCCCAGATTTCACCTTCCAGATCCAAAGTGCAAGACTCCTTCCGTTTCCACCTAGCATTTTTGCATGGGATCAGGGGATCTGAACACATATCCTTTTGTTTGTGAGGCCCTGAACATTTTCCCAGCTCCAAGGCATGTGTTATTATCTTCCCGAAGAGAATACTGAGACTTGAAGAGGCTAATTAACCCGATCGAGGTTACAGAGGTAAGAAATAATAGAGCTGGGGTTCACACCCTCTTTTGAAAGCCTAATATTATACATCCCACACCATCTTTAGATATATTGCGCTGCTCACCATTCTGCTCACCTGCCCCACTTTTCCTGTTCATGTTTTGCCTTGTTGTATTCTCCTTGAAAGTCCTTTTCAGTTCTCCTCCTCCTCATCATGTTGGATAAGCTTCAAAGCTAAGGATGTAACTGAAATTTTAGATCATGGAATCAAAGCTTTTTTGGTAAATGCTCATTTTGTTACTACTTTATATGTTAGTTATATAAACTATATGCTCAACTTTATCAAGAGTGCTAAACGTTATTTTCTCAATAATTATGTAACACCATAAAGAACATTCTTAGAGAAATTGATTCAGGCGTTTCATCAAAGTCCCAAAAGCCTAACATCAACTGCATGTTAACCTAGTTGTCACCATTCTTGTATGACTTTTTGATAAAGTCTAAACTTGAATATGAAAGGAAGCTCCACCTTCCACAGATGCCACAGTGTAGAAAAGAAGTTCCCTAGCTTTCCTGCTTAGCTGGCATGTTAGACCTTTTCCACACATGTATTTGCTTCCAACTCTTCCTAAGTAGGTACTATGTGCATAAGAATTACAATTACCTTGGTTTCTGTGGGTGTCGTTGAACAAAGTGTTCTCTCTCTCTCTCTCTCTCTCTGTCTTTCTCTCTAGGCTGTGCATATGCATTTTGAATGAATATGAGTTTTGAATTGGGATTTAGGAGGCAGACAGTAACTGAAATTCATGTCTGTTCTCTGTCTTCAGTTTAGCAACAGTATTAGGCCTGAGCATGAAAGTAATAAACTACCAGAGAACCTTTCTATTTAGCCATGTAGTAACCCAGATAAATAGCTTTTCATATATACTTTTATTTTATTAAACACTGGCTTGTGATGTGAGAGTCAGCTGCTAGCCAAATGTTTTCCTTTGCATTGCGATTATTGTGAGCTCTCAGCTTTGGACTTACATGTTGTCTGGTATCCTGAAGAATGAGATCATGCTTGAAACTTCATGGCAGCAGGTAGGATGGCTGTGTTCATGGTTTCTGACTTTTAGTTAATCTAACCTGTATAGAATGTTCTTTTAACTGCTGTTCTGGGCATATGAATGTTTTCTAAAGCCTGTTCAGAAAGCTCTTCATGCTCTTAAGGGGAAATATTGAAACTATTAAAATGTTAATTCAAGTCAAATTCACACTTTTACTTGCCCCTTGCTATTCAGCTAAGCCTCTCTCCCATTTTATAATGAAGTTAGAGACTTAACATCTCCCAAAGGAGACATTCAGACCCAGGGAGATGACTCAGTCTGTGAAGTGGTAGCCTCACAAACCTAAAGCCATCCTCCAGAACCCTTATAAAAAGTTGGATATGGTCGCACGTGTTTGTAATCCCAGCACTGGTGAGACAGGAGGGAGAGACAGGAGATTCCCTGGAGTTTGCTGGTCAGCAAACCTACCTGGGAAAGTTCCAGGTCAATGCAAGAACCTTTGTGGAAGGCTCTTGGGAAAGACCATCAGAAGTTCCTCTGATCTTCACATGTGAGCACCTGTATACATGAAGATGCATCCATCCCCACATGCCACTCATGCCACCATGTGTACACACACACGCGCGCGCACACACACACACACACACACACACACACACACACAGAAAGAAAGAAAAGAAAGGCCTTGAAGAAGTGTGATTCAGTGGGAGAAAATAAGGTCACTGTGGGAGCGTGATTGAAAGGGATTGTGAAACCTCATCCCTTCCAGCCACTGCCCCTCACTCTCTGCTTTCTGCTCATCACTATGGGAGCAGCTTCCTCTAACATGTTCTCCTACCATGATGTGCTTCCTGCCTACAGGCCCAAAGGCAATATGGCCATCCAACTATTACTGAAAGCTACGGCTCACAAATCTATGAGCCTAGACTTTCCTTGTTTAAAAATTATATCTCAGGAATTTTTTTAATCTATTCAATTGTGCATGTGTGCGTATGTATGTGCGTGCGTGCGCGCGTGAGTGTGTGTGTATTTAGAACCACGGACGAATTCGGGAACCACCATGGACGCCTCCACCTCCTTCTGCCCCAGAATTCACAGGATCCGCCCTACCAGGACCAGAAGCGCAGGCCGCCTGGCCTCTATACGTGGGATCTGGGATCCGAACTCAGGATCTTCACCTGCAAGGCAGAGGCTTAACCCCTGAGCCACCTCTCCAGCCCCATCTCAGGAATTTTGGTATAGTAATAGAATCTGGCTAGCATAGCAATGATGTTCAGGTTTTAAGTAGTAAGAAATGTTATCTAATAGACTTAAGGATTTTGCTATCAAAATCAAGAAATTGAGGCAAGACAAAAGAACTGGCTCAGATAGAGCAGAATTTGGGATTGTTCTTGAGAGGTGAGAGGGGCTAAATAACTAGAAAACCACCTCTCATTCTTAAAAAAAAATTGAAACACTATAGTTTCATAACATATATATAGCCTAGTGTATATGTGATTTTTTTTTTGTACTTCGGTCAAAAGTTTGGGAAGATAAAATCTAATATTTGCATGATAATGAAAGAAAATAAATAAAACATAAGTTGTATTAAGAATTTTAAAATTGAATCCATGTGACTTTTGGCACAAATTGTTTTACTCTGTGAAAGAAAATGTTGGGATGATTGTTGTTAAAGTTCTTTCAGGATTTAATTTTATAGTTCTGTAGCTTACAGGTTTTTGTTTAGCACCAATTCAATACAAAGAGTTAACACGAAAACTCTACGAAATTTCCCAAGAGAGGCACAGAGATAGCTCATTCCATTGTACAGAGCTAGCTCATCTCCACTTTACTTGGCTGGGCAGGTAAGCGGTGGTTAACAGATATTTTGAAGGAAAAGTATCACATCTATTGAAGAATGGCTGAAATGCTCATAATTCTAGAAACAATGGTAAAGGAAAAATAGTAACTGTGTTTTGTTGTTAGGAAGTTCTCAGAAACTTGTTTCCAATCTCTTTTCAAAATATCTAGGGGAAAATTACAGAAAGATTTTCCTAAAGCCAACATGAAAATAAGATAAAAGGGAAAGGAAAATTTACTTAGGTGAGGTGACTTATTCCCATAGGGCCATGACTAGGGAGGCTGAAGCAGGAGGATACAGAATTCAAAGCCAGCTTGTGCTATGGGATGAATTTCAGGCTACCTCGAGCTACAGAGTGATAACCTGTATCAGAGAAGATTCAAAAATTTTTTTGCAAGATAGTCTACACAAGTTAGGGCCAAAGTAATCATAATAGGACTTTGCATGACCTGCGCAACGACCAACATATCATTGACCCCTCAAGGTTCAGCATGGATCACAGGCACTAGGATCCTTAGAGGCAAGGGATTAACAGCCACAACAGTGTTCCTATATTAAAGAGGAACACAAAAAAAAAGAGCTCTAGGTAATGCTACTTAGTCCTTATACCTCATCAGAGAAGAGGATCCAGAGGGAAGTTTGACATGGACACTAAAGGATGCTCCAGGGATGCGGGGGACGGGGGAGGGGGGGGACAATGGGAGAAAGAGAGGGAGGAGGGAAAGAGAGGGGAAAAGAGAGAAAGAAGCAAGGAGATCCAGTGAAGGGTGGAGGGAGGGAGGGGAATGGGGTACCTATCAAGTTTGTATGAGTAGGAAAAAATAGTAACAATTTCCCATCAGTGGACAGAAAATTGGATTTGATAACCTTGAGGGGTCCCGAGGAATCAATTATGACTTCTACCTAATGCTTTCCTGCTAATGTTAGTTTCACCATTACAGTAAGTTCATAGGTAATGAAATGGCTCAGTGGACAAGGCATCTGTGTACAAACCTGATAGCCCAAGTTCAAACCCCAGATCCCATATGGTGAAGGAGAGAAGTGATTTCTGCAAGATGATATAGAAGCCTTCGTCACCTCTTCCTGCTCCACAGCCTCCTTGTCCTTCTCAAGCAAGCAAGTCTCTCTGTGCCCTCTCTTTATATCTCTTCTCCTTTGGCATTTGCTTCGAGGAGCATTTAAACAAATACAGCAGTGAACATGAAGGAAGCATTCATGATTTCATCCTCCTCCTTTGTCTAGAGCTCTAAATTAATTTGTGTTCTTTCAGTGAACAATTTTCTTCTGTTTCTAGATAGATGATTAAACAAAATTGGAATTTTGCGCTTCTTTGTTTTTGATGGCAAAGTAGACAAATACTCTTACTTCAATGGCTTTAAAATGATTCATTGTTTTAGGTGGATAGTAGAATTTATAAATGAAGAGTTTTGAGACTACACAAAGCGAAAATATTTACTATCACTTAGTATTTGGGCTTTTATCTAAATGAATGAGCCAATCTGTATTAGTGTGTGCACAATCGCAACTATGTGCAGACAGAACCTGGACACAGACTGGGAGGGGCTGGATGTAAAGTCAAACACAAACACCTGACTAGGCAAGTATCTCTACTCTCTGGTTCTGTTGTCCTCTCCTTTTCTATATCCTCTGCTGGCCCTTCCAGCCAGCGCATCCTTTGTCTCTCAAAGCCAAGCATTTCCTGCCAGGTAGCAAGAGGGGCAGGAAGCCCCATGTGCTTCCTGCTCTGGGAGATGCCACAGGACCATGGGGCAGCCAGTAAAAGCAAACACCTAATGCAGGAAAGGATTTTCTGACCTGCTCAATGGAATTTTGCTTTTCAGCAGGATGGCCCAGCTATGTGCAATCATACATTGCATCTTTTCAGGCCCTCAGTTCAATAAGACAGACTCATTCAAAGGACAGAAAGGTCTCCGTCGTTTAGCAACAGGAATGAAGGGATAAACACTTTTGTCCTGTAGTCAGTTGAGGTCATTCAGGAATGGCTACATTTCAGAAGAGAGTCTTCAGGAGAGTTGAGGAGAAAGGGCATACAGTGCTTTTGATGAAGAGACATATTTGGTCATTTTAGCTAAAGGGAGCAGTTTTGAGACAAAGAGAAATGCTTGTGACTGGGAGCCATGAGCTTGGGTATACCTTAAGGTTTTAAATAAAGCATAATCCGATGTTTGTGTTGAAAGCCTATAAGAAAAGGTATGTTTAAATGTGTGTCTCCTTTAGGGCAAGAGAAGAGAGCATGATTTCTATGACCTCCTTGAGAGGTCCGTTTACCTTTCTTTGTGCTGGCATCCCCTAGTGAGGATGACAAAGCATTAATGTTTTGAAATAGGTTTTTGTTGCCACACGATAGACAACGTAGTATAGACAGTAAAAACAAGAGATTTAGATGAAGGTGAAGTAAATGATTCTTCTCTCTACTAATCAAGTCACCTTGGAAAAGTTATTCATTTTGAAATTTCAGCTTCTTCATGTGCTAAACGAGGGTAAAAGTGACTAGCTCAAAGGTTTTTCCATCAGGATAAAATGAGGTGTGGTCTGTGCAGTAATTTGCACCATGCCAAGAATCTTTGCTGGTACTACGTGTCTGTTTAAAGTGGCTGATGAGAGGACTTAATGAGAAATCATAATACAATGCTGCAATTATTATTAAACTGCTTGTTTAAATGGGTATGCCATGACTGTTTAAGTTCTTTTTTCAAAATTAGTAGTTTGTGGTGGTGTTATCCAAATGCATGATGATTGCAAAATGTAGGTTATATTCTTGACAGAAGGACAAGAAGATTCTCTGCATTCTGCATTAGAAGAGCAACCTGCTGCAAATGGTTTATGACTAAGAAACAAAGACAAGTGTTTCCACATGATAGAGACCCAATTGGTAATTGTCAAATGAACTGACTCTTCATGTAGTCAGCAAATCACTCTTTAAAAAAAAAATGGAAGTGGCATAAAAGATAAAATAGGTGATGTGACAGTGAATGGGCCTGTATGTGCAGGAGAGAGTGTGCTGGATCAGATTGAAGCTAATCCTACAACCTAAATTCCAAAATTACTAGAGAGATGCAGCTCTGTTGATAAAGCCAGCTGCAACTTGCTAAGTAACACACAGCTCCGAACTCAGTGCTCCTTTGCAGAAAGTCACTTTTGCAAGTTACTTTTTCATTGTAGAGTATACAGATGTTTTTTGGTGTTTTATTTTTTCAATACCTGAAATTGAAATCAGGAGGGCAAAAAAAAAACTGAAAAAAAATTGTTCCACAAAAGAAGCCACAATGACAAACCTTGAACAAAGCCACGCCCACAGGGCTGATGGTAGAGTGGGAATTTCAGTGGCTATGGAATGCTTCAAGCTCACAGCCTAATTACAATTTATCTTGGATAATCTTTTACTCTTTTATTAGCCATATGACCTAACATCCTGTGGCTATCAGGTAAAACTTTTTGAAATGTATTAACTTCACAAACCACTACTTCTCACCAATCAAAATCTAGGAATGTCCTCAGATAATATCTAAGGTCTATAACAAAGATCTCCTCACTTTGATGTAATTTGTCTACTTGACATTTCCACCAATGTATTTGAAAAGTGTCTTGGTCTATGGTTTTCTTTGTTCTATAATTATAAAAGCTCTAAAAATTGTTATCGCTACAAAACACATGGCCTTTGGGGTGACCTGAATCTATGTTCCTTGGGCCAGAGTTGCTTATGTTTGGTTCAGAATAAACCACCTCTCATGCCTTGGAGGTGGTTTTTTCCATCTACAAACCCAATTCTACTTTCTGTAATTGACGGCGAATCCTTAACGTAAACAAGGATTCTCCCTACCCCTTCTCTTTGGCTACTGCTTTATTGACCTTTACCAAGCTGGCATTTCTAGAATACCAGCCAAATGATTTTTCTGGGCTTTCCAGATTTGCTGAATTCTTGAAGCTGATTTGCTGTTGAAGTTCTCTATGATGCAGTCCCACATATAGCAGAATAAGCCTACGGTTGAGTTTTTAGGTTCATTGACTTTTTTTTTTTTAATTTTTTTTTTTATTTATTCAACTGTGCGCATGTGCGTGTGTATGTGCGCGCGTGTGTGTGTGTCTGTGTGTGTGTAGAACCACGGACGAATTCGCGAACCACCATGGACGCCTCCACCTCCTTCTGCCCCGGGATTCACAGGCTCCGCCTTACCAGGACCAGAAGCACAGGCCGCCCCCCGCTTCCGCCTGGCGTCTATACGTGGGACCTGGGATCCGAACTCAGGACCTTCTTCCTGCAAGGCGGAGGTTTAACCCCTGAGCCAGGTCTCCAGCCCAGCCAGGTTCATTGACTTTTTAAGTAACATTCATCAAGTGCCTGGCACGTACTTGGTGGTGGCTATTCTAGGGTACTACTTTTGATATTCCACCCTTTTTAGCTCAGAAACTCAGAAATTTTATATGATTAAACCCTATTCAAGAACAAGTTATGAGTCTGCTTTGTTCTAACAACAGCTTCAGTTGTACTATCAAATAAGTATCTTGGGAGTTTCGTTTTTATTAAAGTAGAAATGTTGTTCCCACTGAAATCTAAAAACTCCATAGGTCTAAAATATTTTCCTACAATGAAGCCATTTATTTGTTACACAGTTTCATTTAGAGAAATGTGTTTTTTGCATATAAATACCACAATAATAAGCAATTTTTTTACTTTTTATGCTGCAAAATAGAGAAGTACATCATCTCAATTTCGTTGTGATTTTTTAAAATTTTTATTTATTTATTTTTTTATTTATTCAATTGTGTGTGTATGTATGTATGTGTATGTATGTGTGTGTGTGTGTAGAACCATGGACGAATTCGGGAACCACCATGGACGCCTCCACCTCCTCCTTGTTTACTCTGCCCCTGGATTCACGGGCTCTGCCCTACCAGGACCAGAAACACAGGCCGCTCCTGCTTCTACCCGGTGTCTCTACATGGGGTCTAGGATCCGAACTCAGGACCTTCCGCCTGCAAGGCAGAGGCATAACCCCTGAGCCACCTCTGCAGCCCCTCGTTGTGATTTTTTTTTCCTTTCCCCTTTTTATTTTATTTTTTTACATTTTTTATTATTATTTCCGCTCATACAAACTTAATAGGTACACCAGTTCCCTCCCTCCCTCCTCCTCCCCCCCGAACCCCCTGCTCCCCCTCCCCTCACCCCTACCTCTCCATTCCCCTCTTATGTCCCTTTTTCGATAGGCCTCTTATTTTTAGTTGTGGGAAGTTTTCATTTATGATGAATTGAAATATTTCCTCAGGTGTGGTATTTTAGGATTCTTGTTCTGGTATTCCATGAATGCGCATGTTAGGCTTCTTCAGGGTGTCCCATATCTCTTGAATGTTCCTCTCCAGTATCTTTTTGGCTTCAACAATCTCTTCCATTGAGCTGGTTAATTCTCCCACTTTGTCTTCAAGATCTGAAATTCTATTTTCTGCCTCATTTGTTCTGCTGATAAGACTCTCTGTTGAGTTTTGGGTTGAAGATAACTTGTCTTTTAGTTCAATTTTAAACTCTGCCTGAGACTGTTTTAACTGCTCTATGCCTATTTTTGTTTCTTGAACTGTTTTATCTCAACTCCTTCAAGTGCCTGTTGTGTTCCTGTTCGAAGTGGTTGATACGGTTGTTTAACTCTTCTCGAATTTTCTCTTTCATAGTATTAATCATGGTAATGATCGTACTCTGAAAGTCGTTATGTTGGGTCTGGCTTTCATGGCTATTTTCTGTGAATTTCTGGTCAGAATTCATCATTATGGGATTAATTCTTTCGGTGGGAGCTTGGTCTTCTTGGGTTTTGTTTCTCGTGGATCTACACTTTGAGTTGGGCATTGTTGTTTTGTTTTGTAGGACCTTTCAGTTTCTGTGTGTTTTTCACTGAACTGATGTAGTTGGTATTGTTACACTTGCCAGTTATTACTAGTGCTTGCCTTCGATTGGGTATGTTTGTGTATTGTTATTGTAATTTCCTAGATGATGCTATTAGGCTGTTAGTACATCAGTTAAGTCAGGTTAAGTAACCAGGGGGTGAATATTAGTATGGTAGTGCACTTTTATGATTTAGTATCTTGGTGATATGTGAGGGTGAGTGGTGTACTCCTTGGAGTTGTATATGTTTTTGGGATGGCTGTATGAGGAAGTTGATCTACAGCAATTGATACTAGAAGGATCAGTAAGGTGAAAGAAAAAAAAAGGTTTTACTTATCTTTGGGCTGGATGTGAAGAATCTCGCCCACGTGATATAATGATTGTAGCGGAGTCCAGATGTATGGCTTGTGTTCCCTTTGTTCCTTAGAGTTTTGCTTGAGTTTCCTTTGGACTCTATTGA
Organism: Typhlomys cinereus; assembly: GCA_023101885.1. Taxonomy (NCBI): domain Eukaryota; kingdom Metazoa; phylum Chordata; class Mammalia; order Rodentia; family Platacanthomyidae; genus Typhlomys; species Typhlomys cinereus. Next base: position 992,733 of record JALPQD010000377.1, on the reverse strand, counting down.
ATTCTGAGTAGCAGTGTGTTTTCCGTGGACCATGTGCATAGGTCCCTGGTGGGCTAGAGAGGCAGAGGGTCTGATGTTGATGGCAGAATTCTTCACCTGGGACCTGAAGGGGGCGGCAGAGGTGCACGGGGGCGGGAGGATGCGAGGGGCTGGGGCCTGGGGCGGGGCCCAGGCTAAGCCGGAGTCGGCCTGGGTGCTCGCTGGGACGCGGGGGGGCTCCCGGGTCGGGGGCTGGGCTGGGCTGGGACGGGCTCTCTCACTCACCTGGGGAGCTAGCAGGGCTGCATGGAGGGGTCGTTGTGATTTTTTTAAAAACTAATTTAACCTCAAAATTAAATTAGTAGCTCAGTTTTATCTCTGCTTAGAAGTAATTAATCTTTAACTTCCCATTTCCCCACCTACTCCCTTTCAAAAAGTACAAACAATTCCTTTTCCAGAAACCTCTCAATGCTCACAACATACCAACGAGATGCAGAAAATTGGCAAACTCCTACAAAGGTAGGCTACATATTTGTATGCTTGAGTTGAGAGTTTCCTTTGCCTTTTCTTTTACTTTTTTTGATGTCATGCCTGTTTTGAGTAGTGGCATATTCCTGGCAAATCCATTCACCACTATTGTCATCCAGAAAGGGCTTTGAATTATGAACCCTCTTGAACAGCTTTCAAGGAGCTCATGTAAATAAGGCAGAGGCAGGGGATAAGGAGACAAAATGAAGAAAGAGATATGAATATTGTCAAATGCTATTATTTTCTACCTGAGAGATTTGTGTTTGTTGACATTTGACCATTGTAACAATAGGAACTTGAGGAGTAGAGTCCCAATCAGTCTAAATTCTATACACCTTCCCCAGTGCAGATTGTATTACTTACTTGCCACTGTGACAAAAGAGTGGACAGAAGCAATTTAATAGAGAGCAGGTCTATACTGGCTCAGAATTTGAGGGGACAGTCCATCATGGTAAAGAAGTCTTTGATGCAGAAGATTGAGGCATTTGGCCACATCGTGTCTGCAGTCAGAAAGCAGAAAGATGTGAATGTTGTTGCTCCGTTCTCTTCTGCCTTTTGATTTGGTCTGGAATAGTACTGCCCACATTTATAGTGAGTCTTCCTACCTCAGTTAACCTAACCTAGAAGCTCCCTTGCAGCAAACTCAGAGGTGCATTCCTATAGTGATTCTAAATTTCATCGAGCTGACAACTGAGATTAATCATCAGACAAGACCAATGTGCTGTGGCTTCCTCTTCCCACTGAATCGAGATGATCTTCTTAGTGACAGGCCCATCCTCCTGCCAATCTCACACTCCGCGTAGCTTCTCATCTGCATATTGCCTGCTTTCAGACTTCATACTGCTCCTTAATGCTTTTCCTCCTGCAGTTCCTTCTGTAGTTACCTTGCATTCCAAGAACAACAGAAATGATCAATAAACATCTTTATGAAAAGGACTCAAACTACCCCAGAGCAACAGTAGGTCTGAAGAACAGACTATCCCATAATAAGATGGCCCCTCCTAAGTAGGAGCAATTACCACCTGATAAAAATTGAGGCTATACCCCAAATCAGGAGCAATCATCACATGGGAACTGGGCTGCCTCTAAAGCAATGATAGGAGTAACCACCCCCAGTAATTCCTCCAGTCCAAAATTATTTGGCCAGACCAAAATTATTTGGCCTCCCTGCTTCCCTTTTCTATAAAACTCCACGTTTCTGTCAATTCCTCAAACAAAGTTGGGGTCATGGTATGACCCCAGTGGGGAGGTATGGTCCAGCACTGCTAGAATAGGGTGAGGTGTTTCCTGCCTCGAGGACTTCTCTCCACTCAGGTAAAACCCCAGTCCTTAGCTATGCTCTAGAAACAAGCTTCCAGGTGAGTTAGGGCAAAGCAAAGGCAGTTTATTAAGTAAGGATTAGGAATAACTTATACTTTAGGTTTAAGTGCAAACTTTTAGAAAGAATACAGGTAGGTATCTTTACAATGGCTAGCTGTATGTTTTTGTGGATTTCTAGCTTTTGTATCCAGAAAATGTCATTTGCAACAATGTTTAAAGATTAAGGAAAGGTTAAAAATTAAATTAAAAAATCTGAGCTGGTTTATTCAATTTTAAGTGTAAGGTGATTTCACAAAGTTCATTGTTTAGGTTTTGCCATGAGAAGCAGTGCCTATCTGCATAAACTCAAGTTCACAAACATTCTGGCCTAAAGTAAGTATAGGTTATTTCTATTGGACATCCTTGTTTGAGATGTCTTTGGGATACTGAGCTTCGTTCTGCAGGTAATTCTGATTTTATCAGTTGTATCATAGTTTCAGGCTTCTAGATAGATTTTGCAGTGAATAGGGTGAGGTGTTTCCTGCCTCAAGGACTTCTCTCCACTCAGGATGGAGAGACCGGACACTCCCTTCCCGTGTCCCAGTAACTTTCCTGTCTTCTGTCCTACCTCAGTGGAACCTCTTCTGCTGCTCATCCAGTTATGTCTAGCTCCTTTCTTTCCTTTTCCTTTTAATCTTGATTGGCACATTCAGAGGGGTCACAGCACCTAGTTTGTTGGAACTTTCAGAGCCTTGGCTTTTGTCAGAAAATTCTGTTAACATTAATATGCTGTTAAGGATAAAATGAAGTTTTCTGTGGGTTTATTTATTTGTGCTAACTTACTATTGGCCTAAGTCATTTTACATGGGTCCCCTTCTTACTAAAGACATCATTCTAGACTAAGTAGTATTAACTTAGTTTTGTTTTAAAATAAAATCATTTAATTTTATTTATCCAAATAGATAAAAAATTATTGCAAGTATCTACAATGAGATGCTAATAAGATAAAGTATGTGATACTCTGGTGTGTGACTTTTTTCTCTCTCACATTTTATTTTTTTCCTAATCATACAAGCTCAATAGGTACTCCATCCTTTCCCTTTCTCCTCCCCTCCCCAGTCCCTCCTTGTGCTTTCCCCTTTTCCCCCTTCCTTTCACCCCCTTCACTCCTTTCCTCTCTCCCAGTGCCTCCCCTTTCTCCTTCCCATCCCCTGGAACATCCTTTTATGTGAATGCCAAACCTCCCTCAAGTCCTTAGTAAGGGGTAAAGACTCAGTGGCATAGCCCTGAGCACTTTCTTGGGCTCCCTGTTAGTATGGGAACTCTATTATGACTGTTTAATTCCTTGCCTCTAAGGATCCTACTGCCTGAAGCCTTCTCCTCTGTGATCCATGCTAGACTTTGGGGGGTTGTTGACATGTCAGCCATTGTGCAAGTCAGGCAAAGTCCAGTTCTGGCTGCTGTAGCCCTAACTTGTGTGGAGGATATCATTGGTCCTCCCCATCTTTAGGCTCTTACAATCTTGCTGGCCCCTCTTCTGCAAGGGTCCCTGAACTTTAGGATGGGGAGAGATTTGACTGGTCTGGCTCCAGGTGATTAATGTAGACTCTTTGGTGTCTGAATTATGGTTTGTTGTGTTTTCAGTTTTGCTTTTCCTGCACTGCCCTTGGCTGCATCCTGATTGGTATGGAAGGTCACCTCCTAACCAAAGATAAAAGGCTGTTCAAATGAAGATCTTAATATAAGAGGAAACTCAAAGGTAGATGGAAGAAAAGGAGTAGGATACAGCAGTGAGGGAGTGGGCTTGGTGTCCTATTTGCAGGATGTTTTTTACTATCTATCTGCCAGTCTCTATACCCTCTCTGATTGGTGAGATCACACCTCTTCAGTCGCAAGTGACCAGGAAGGGAAGTGAGAGTGAGCTTCACCAGATGTCTCGCTACTTACATGCAATACTTGAGCATGGCCCATTTCTCTACTGAGACATAATCCCCTATCTCCTTTTTTTTGCCTTCCTTGCCCTTTTCTCCTGTTTATAATCTTTGTGATTACAGGAGGTATTTCAGAGATTTACCTTTGAATATGTCATTAAGTGGGTTTGGAACTAGGATCCACGTATTAGGGAGTACATACGGTGTCTTTCTGTAAGACTGGGTTTTTTGTATTTACAACTAAGATGAGTTTTAAATGGGCTTTTCTTGAAAAAAGAATTCTAACTAGGGCTTACTTTACCTTTTCAAATTTAATTTCCTTAATTTTATATAAATTTTGAAACTCACAAGTTAATCATAAAGTTATTTTAAATAACTCTCTGAAACAAAAAATAACATTTTTACCTTTTAAAAGGCAAACTTGATAAAGTTAACTAAAATTGAGTTTTCAAATTAATTTAAGTAATGTTATTTACCACACAAACTCTTATTGTGAATATTGAATAAGCCAAAGAAACATAAATAAAATATTGTTTGTGAAAAATGTATGTACATAGATATATGTGAAATATATATCAATCTGTATCTGTCTATACGTATCTGTACTGGTTACATTTCTCTGTTGCTGTGAAAAATTGTTTGTGAAAAATGTATGTACATAGATATATATCAATCTGTATCTGTCTATATGTATCTGTACTGGTTACATTTCTCTGTTGCTGTGAAACTGATACAGGGCGTCTCAGGGACCTTTATGTGTCCAGGTTCTTGTGTCTGGGAGTTGAAGATTGAAACCAGAACACAGAACATGAGGATTAAGACAGAGTTAGCAGAGGAGAGAAAGAATGGAACTCATGGACATGAATCTGCGAAGAGCAAGAGAGCTCTGAAGAACTCATGGACTCCAGGCACAGAATCCATGAGGGGCAAGAAGCTGGATAAGAACTCATGGGACTCCAGCCATGAAGTTCCATGAGGGGCAAGGGAGCCAAAGATGGCTGCCAGGTCAGGATTATTTATAGGCCTAGGCAGATGAGAGGGGAATGATGGCTTTTCCTCATTGGTTAGCTCCAGTTACTGCAAACCTGATTGGGGCTTTTGGACCTTTACATCTCATTGGTCTGATTATATTTGGGCCTAACCCAATATCTTGTACAGGACCTCAGGGTGGGGCTTCTCTACAATGGAGGACTAATCTTCATATCCTTTCATGAACAGAGGATTGGAGGAAGTTGGGGACTTCATCTCTGTGAAGGATTAGAGTCAGTTACTCCAGATCAATAGGGTGTGCTCCTTCAGTGTAGTCTCAGCACTGGAGGATGACCTTCAGAAACAATCTGTTTAGAGCATAATTGCTCTAAAGCTGCCTAAAGATGATGCTCAAAGTCAAGCAATCTATGGGAGAAATGAAGATTTATTCAGCTTATAGTTCCAGAGGGGAGATGCAGTCTATTATGTCACTTCAGACATCATGGAGGCCAAGAGTTGTTAAACTCCCAGATGAAAGTGCAGACCTCTCCTGGAAGTAGGGTGGGGCTAATCAACCTCAAGGCCCAGCTCCTGTGACCGCCTTCCCCCAGCAAGTGTCCATTTCTTTAAGGTGCCATGACCTTTCCAAACAACTAAAATTTCAAACACGTGAGCCTGTGGGGGTGCAACTCACATTTCAAACCATGACAGTATCTATTATAGATAGACAGGTAGATAAATATGTCTTTCACGGAAAACTTTGATGATATTATTACTCTTATGGGGTAACATGATCAGTTCAAAATTATATCTGGAGGAATAAAATTATTGTGCAGTTTGTTGGCTCCTTGGTTTCTTTCACAAGCTAAATATGAATAAAAGTATTATTTGAACCAAATAGCAAAAATGAAATTTACTTAGTTGATGTGAAACCTGTGCTTAGATATTTGCTATAGTAGTGCTCAATACTGAGTAAAATATCTGAGCAGCATATGTGAGTATTTCATTTAAAACTATTATCAGAAAATTTCTGCCCTATCTTTTTGTGTGTGTTTATATGTATAGAAAATATGTGCACATATGTGTGTTCACATGTGCATGTGGATATATACAAGTTCATTTGCACGTATTTGTGCGTGCATATGGAGGTCTGAGGTTGATATCATGTGTTGGATTTCTCCATTTTTGTTATTAACTCTGTGTCTCTCAAATGAGTCCAAAGCTTGCCAATCAGCTAGGTTAAGTAGCTAGTTTGCCCTGGAGACTCTGTATTTACCTTCTGAGTGCTATGATAGCAAGCAGCCATCGTTACTACCTGGCTTTATCAGGGTCCTGAGGAATAAGGTCTGTCCCTCCGGCTCATCTACTGAGTCATACCCCCAGGCATGTATTATTTTTGATGCTAGTTAAATGAGAAAATACTTGGTAACCAGAAGCTAAGAAATTTGAGAACTACAGCAAAATGTTTACTCTCTATGGAGAGTAAACACACTATGGAGAACTCTCTGAAGCCTCTGGCTATGGAACAAGGCGGAAACACATTTCTCTCTGGGATTCTCATATTATCTTGATGATCCTCTATGAACTGGTCTTTGTTTAAGAAACTTAGTTTCATTTTTATCGTTCAATTTTTTATGTCAAGTTTTAGAGCTTTGAACACCAGTATCTCTCTGGGGGAAAAAAACAGCCGATCCTGATGTGACTATGAATTTTCTTAGACATCATCAACACAAATGCCAATGAAGTACTTCTAAGAAAAAAGACATTCTGTTTTTATACATGATGATGAGCATCAAATTATCTTGTCATTTACTTCTTTTGGACAGTATTTTGAGTAGGAAAAATGTTCTCAAATATAAAATTGTTTGCAAATCACACAAACACTACATACAGTTTGACATTTACTCATTAAAGTTTGTTTCTTCAACTTAGACACTGTTATTTTCAAGATTATTATTATACAAAATATCATCAGCCTTAGGAGACATGCCATCACCATCAATACTCAACAATCCCTGCCAGTTGAGATGGAGACTTCATCAATTTTTTATGTGGTGTCTGGTCCTAGCCTTTTGTAAAACATAATTACCTGCTGTTATTACATTCTCAAGTATGCCACTTTTCCTTCCCAAGACAACGCATTGCACTTAAAACAATTCCTAAAGTTTGTTTTAGGAACCTTTTCCTTGGGTGTGGCGGTTCAGTTGACAGAATCTTTATTCTGTTGGTTTGAGATTCTGGCCCAGTGTGATGACTCATGCTTTTTTTTTTTTTTTTAAGGGAGAAAGCATTTATTATTTTGGTTTATGGTTCCAGAGAATATATACTCCATTACTGTGGGGAACATATGGTGGCAAGCAGAAAAGGCCTGGTGGCAGATGCAGGAGGCTGGCTGCTTTGGAGTAACAGAAAGAGTGAGAGAGAGAGAGAGAGAGAGAGAGAGAGAGAGAGAGAGAGAGAGAGAGAGGAAGTGGGCATAGTTATCAAACCTGCAGGCTAACCCCCATACTTCCTCCAGCAAGACTCCACTTCCTAAATATTTATAACCTTCCCAAGCAACACTGTCACCTGGAGATCAATTGTTCAAACACACAAGTCTGTGGGGGGCATGATGGCTCATTCTTGATCCCAAAACTTCGAGGTAGACAGAAGAATCAGAAGTCCAAGACCAGGATCAGGTACATGGAAAATTCAAGGCCAGCCTGAGCTATGTGAGACCCTGTTTCAAAAACGAAATGAAACAAAACACAACACAACAAAAGCAAATAAGAAAATTTGTGTCCTTACTTTGCAAATTACTGTAATTTAGATTTAAGCATCTTTCCAGTTCTGATACTTGTTCACAGTACGGTAAGGACCATGGAACACACTGTCAACAAGCCACTGATAAGAAGGAAGAAGGTGAGTTTCCTTCGGGTGCTTTGCTGTACTGGTGCAGCAAATTGACCCAGAAGATTGTAATTCCTTATCATTAGCTACATCAAAACTTTCTAGAGCTTTATACTCAGAAACCTTTCTTAGTTCACATCTCATTTTGTGAAATCACCATGTTGTGCTTCAGATATATTCATGAGACACAAATGCAAATACAAGTATTAAACAGGAACATAAACTGAGGAAATCTTAGGAAATGCCAAACTTGGCAATACAATTTATTTTTAACCTATATACATCATTTTACTATAAAAAGAAGCATCAGGGACTAGAGACATGGCTACAGTGCAAAAGCAAAAGGACTTGAGTTTGGATACCTTGATCCCACATAAAAATAGCAGCAGTTTGTACCTTCAACCCTGGAAGGTAGGGCCTGGGAAACTTCAGAGAAAAACAGTAAGGAGAGAGATTAGAGTAATCTAGGATGATTCCCAATGTCATCCTGCACCTCCATAAATATACACAATCAAGTACACTCTTGTACACATGCACGCGTGCAGACACATACACACACACACAACATCAGGGATAAAATTAATCTTTGCCAGCATCTTTCTTAGGATGAATATTTTCCTCTGATTTTGAGTTCTATTAGTAGAATTGAGTTGCTTCCTTAGTGAGTTTGCTATGTATACAATGAAGTCAGACATTCACCTGCTGCCCTCTCTTGTGTTTGGCAAACCAGATGTCCAACGCCTGAGAACAGACCTATAGATGACTGCTACCATGTGCACTGCTATGAGGCACTGGAAATACTCAACACAATTGTTGATGGAGATATTACAACATGAAGTACACAAAGTTAAAAAACTGATGTTCAATATTTTATCAATCATTCTTAGAGAAGTCCTAGTGACTTTTCATAGCCCTTTAGGAGAAATTTTTGATGAGACAATCTCACTTTCATGAATTTGCCTATCCTCTTTCAAAATGTCTCCATTTGGACAATTTTTTTAAACATTTTTTTATTATCTCCGCTCATACAAACTTAATAGGTACACCGGTTCCCTCCCTCCCTCCTCCTTCTCCCCACCCCTCTGCTTACCCTCCCCTCACCCCTCCCTCCCCACCCCCCAGTGCCTCCCCTCCCCCAATCTCCAGAGAATCCTTTAATGTGCATGCCAAACTCTCCTCTGGGTCCTCCTCTCCGATAACGTACAAGGACCCGGCGGCATTTCCCTGAACCCTTTCCTTTGTTCCCTTTAGACATAGGAACACTATTTTGGCTGTCAATCCCTTGCCTCCAAGGATCTTGGTGCTTTTAGCAAATGCTAGACTTTGTGGGGTCAATAGTGTGTTGGACATTGTGTAGGGCATGCAAAGTCCAATTATGATTGCTTCCACCCTAACTTGTGTGGAGTATCTTGCATATCATTGCTCCTCCCATCCTTGTGCTCTTACACTCTTACCGCCCCCTCTTCCGCAAATTTCCCTGAGCTTCAGGATGGAGAGAGATTAGGTTGGCCTAGTTCTAGGTGGTTGATATAGAGTCTCTGAAGTTCTGGATTACGGTTTGTTGATTTTCTTTTGCAGTTTTGCTGCTCCTGCAATGCCCTTCACTCCATCCTGATGGATATTGGATGTCACCCCCTGGCCAGAGATAAAAAGCTACAGTCTTGTTATAAGAGTATATTCAAAAGGTAGATGTAATAAAAGTAGGAAACTATAGTGAGGGAGGGGTCAATCACCCATTTGCAAAATGGTTACTTATTATCTGCCAGACTATATGACCTCCCCTTTTGGTGAGATCACACCCCCTCAGTTGTAAATGATCAGGAACGAAAAGTCTGTGAACTTAATTAGATGTCTCATTGCTTACTTACAGTCCTTGATGGAGGCCTATTTTCTCTGCTGTAACATGGTCCCCTCTCTCCATGTATCTGGTGTGGCCCTCCTACCCCATCCCTCCTGTTCATACTCCTTGCAATTACAGTATTACAGAGATTTATCTTGAGTGTCTCTAGATGGGCTGGGTGGGTGTGGTACTAGGAGCCACTTATGAGGGAGTACATACAGCACTTAATTTTCTGGGTCTGGTATACTTCACTCAATATAATTGTTTCTAATGACATCCATTTCCCGGCAAATTCCAGTAATCATCATTTTTGATGGCTGAGTAGTACTCCATTGTATAGATGTACCACATTTTCTTTATCCACTTGCATTTGGACAATTTTTTTTTCTTTTCTGACACCTTTATACATAAATACAATGCATTCATGACTATTACTCCTTACTAATTAATCCCATACCGACTTCATGTCTCACTTCATACTTTCCCCTTTACAGCCAGTTTCCCTCCTATTTTCACATCTTTTTGTGTGTGTGGTCCTTGGGTATCATGTGGGATGTACCTGAGTACTGGCTGAAGCATTGATGACTTATCAGTGGGTAAATCATTCAATAAAGAAGCTCCCCTTTTCCTGTCTCGCATTTCAACAATCTCTCAGGGAGATTTAATGTCTCCTGAGATTTTCCCTCATCTATGTGAAATGTCGATTGGCCAATATTGCAGATATTATGGAAATGGATATTTCTTTATGGAGTTCCTATAATAATTAGAGGATACTGTCTGAATTTTTATAAGAACATCAAACTCAGTATGCCTAAACTTTCTGCTCTTGCTCTATCACTGAAAAATAAAAATTATGAGATAATTTCACTGTCATCTTTCCCAGAAAATGGTACGAATATCAACCAGTTGTACCCACAAGAAGCATGGGAATTAAAGCTTGCATATTTTGCTAACTCACTCCCAATATTCAATGAATTTTCAATTCCTACTGATGCTATTTTCTAATTATCCCTAAGTTCGACATTTCTTATTAGCTGTTCCTATTACTCCTTGGTCAAATTTGTCTTTTTGTTCTGAATTTCCAGAAGAGTCTCTGAGGTCTTCCTCATCTAATAAGAAATCAGTCCTATTCAAATTGTCAATGGGACAATTTCTGAAATACAAAATCTTATCTGACCTTTCTTTGTATGAAACCCCTTAATAACTCACTAGAATTACATTGCTCTCAAGCTGCAGATTGGATTCCCTGATCTGATGCAGTGGCTACCAGTGATCCTGCCTTGCCAATCACACTAACCTCATTTCTGACTTCTCCCCTTCTCTCATGGCATTCCATCTGGAAAGACCTGTCTGAAAGTCTTCTTCCACCTCCTGGACTGCTTTCATACTGTTTCCTTCTGCCTGTGAACTCCCCACTCATACTCATCCATCATTCTGGAGAGAAGTAGAAAGTTCCATAACCCTGTGCTCTTCAAGATAATTTAATTCACCACAATTCTAATTATTTAATTAATCGCACAATTTGTTGCTTATTATCTACCCTTGAAGACTGTGACTGTTCCTGGAAGACTCGAGATGCATTTGCTGTCTTTAGAAACTTATCTCCAGCACTAAGAAATCGTAGAAATAATTAAAGTCGTGAATGAATGGTTCAATTTGCCATTTTGCTTTTTTACACCATGGTTCTCCAATTCAGGAATAAAATTACCATTGTCATGTCATCAAAGAAATATGAATTTATATTTTAATTTTTGGTTGTTGCTTAAACTTTTGCTATAAGTAAATTGCCTAGCATGTGAAATGAATTGCTATTTTAGTTATTTTTGTTGGTTGGCCTCTTTTACTATAAACAAGGTACTTAACATTTGAAACACATTCTTTTTATCAACAGTAAATACCATACCATTTCATGCATAAGTTTTACTTGATTAAATGCAATTATGAAGCACATCAATGTAACAAACAACGTGGAAATACCAATTACATTAATTTTTATCTATGACTTCAGATTACTGGCATAAAAAATCTCATTTTTAAGATCAAATAAAAATACTGACTTGAGAATAGCACTTTAGCTATTGAATATTTTGTTGCCTACCAAGTATGGGGGCATAGTTTTGAAATTATAAGAAACTACAAAGATCATTTTATGGTTTTCTTTTTCTTTTTTGAATTAAATTTTTTAATGTTGTACATATGAATATAGTGACTTTTATAATATTTTCAATACTTAGTCCAAATCCCATTCCCCCTATTTTCCCTTTACAACCCTTCATCTCCCTTGCTTGACTCCCTCCTATTTTCAAATCTTTCTACTTGTGTGCCTGTGCCTCACTGTGTTTCATCTAGTCTGTGAAAATTGATGCCTGACCTGATTCATGTTTCAGCAAGCATCCTAGATCAGTGTATATACAATTGAGAAAGCAACCTCCTTTACTCTCATCAACCTTAGTCCTCATCAGTCTCTCAGAGAGATGTGGGAGCTTCTTGAGATCTTTCCGATGCTATGATGAGATGTTGATAAGACAGTTCCCATACAATTATTAGGGAAGTATATATATATCTGGCATGAAATCTTGTATATCATGACTAGGTCATGTCCAGGAGATAATGCATGGCCCATTACCTTTCCACTTTACAATATTACTCCCCGCACCTTCTATGATATTCCCTGAGCCTTGTGGTGGGGTGAATGAGGCTTATATGTCCTATTTAGGGACAAGCAGTGTACAGACATTTTGACAAGTCATGCTTTTCAGTAATAAACACCTTCTGTTGTAAAAGGCTCTATGTTGAGTGCTGGTTCTCTTCCAATCTATTGGTATAATAAGAGGTATTTACAGAGCAGTTTGACATACTGTTTTTTAGCTGAAGATTCATAATCTGTTCTTCCCTTGTGACCTATTTCCTTCCCTTTTGTGGTTTCTTATTCTAGTTTATAGTAAAAGGAATATGTCGCATTCTGAAAAGTGGGTCTTAAATCCAATCAGAAAGCTGTTGGTTGTCTCCTTGATATCCGTGTCACTATAACGCTAGTGATCACCTGTTGACAGGATGATTTTTATTATAACTTGCAAATCTCACAGGTTGATGAGATCTTTGATTATTTTTATCCCCCAGTAGCTTCTATAGTACTCTTTGGTACTGTGTAAGGAGAAAAGTCTCAAAATAGTTTCAGTTAGTGTCTTTTGTCCATGTCCTGTGATCCACATATGTTGCATCTTCAGTAATAGAGTCTTACTGTCAGTTTTTTGGAGGGTGACCAAAAGCAATGGCAAAATCCATACTGTTTGGGGGGCAGTCTTTGGGACTCTCTGACTAACAACTTTTAAGGAAGTATGATGTGCCTGCTATTTCTGGTATAGTTTTAATTGTCACTGGGTTCTAAGTGGACCAACTAAGGGCATTTTTTTGCCCTGTTTTCCTCTGCATAGAACTATACATTCTTGTTCCTTTTTAAAAATAATTTTTGACATATTAATATCATAAGAGGTTCCATCCCACAATCTTAGGGTTTTTCTTTAAGTCTCTCAGTCCTTCCTCATACCCCCCTAGTATTTTTCCCACTATTCCCCCCCTCACCCTACCTGCCATGGTATCCCATATCTCCCCATCCAAAGTTTCACTCTAACCATCCCTTTTCACTTTCCCACTCACTGATCCTTTTCTAATTTTTTGACTCTTAGAGTAACTCCAAGTGAAATAACATCCACATAGAAAAGAGTACACGTGGTGTTTGTCTTTCTGTATCTGAGATACCTCACTCAATATTATATTTTCCAATTCCATCCATTTACCAGAAAATCCTGTAATCTCATCCTTCCTGATAGCTGGATAGTGTTCCATTATGTACATATGCCACATTTTCATCACCCATTACTCTGTTGATGGGCATGTTGGCTGATTCCATTTTCTTGTTAATTGTGAATAGAGCTGCAATGAGCATCTTTGTAATAAGAAGTAGAGTCTTTTGGGAGCATTTCTAGAAGTAATGTAGCTGTGTCATATAGTAGTTTCAGTTTTAGCTTTCTAAGGAACCTCAACATTGATTTCTAAAGTGGCTGTATTAGTCCCACTAGTAACGAATAAGTGTTCTCTTTTCTCCATATTCTCTACAGTTTGTGTTCTTTGTCGTACCATTCTAACTGAGGTAAGATGGTATTGCAGAGTAGTGTTAATTTGCATTACTCTGATGACCAGGAAAGTTGAACACCTTTTAAGATTTTTTTTGATATTTCGATTTTTTTATGTGAAGTATTTGTTTAGTTCCAGGGTTCATTTTTTAACTGGGATGCTTGCTTTCTTGGTGTTTAGTTTGTTAAATTTTTTGTATACTCTGGAGATTAATCCTTTGTCAGATTCATAGCAAAGATTTTCTTCCATTCTGCAGGCTTTCTTTTTACACAATTAACAGTTTATTTTGCATAACAGAAGCTTTTTACTTTCATGAAGTCCCACTTATTAATTATTGGTCATAGTTCCTGGATATTTGGGTTTCTGTTTAGAAAATCTTTACCTAGGCCTATTGATGCAAGTATACTTCCTAATCTTTCTTCTAATGGTTTCAGGGTTTTGTATTTAATGTTGAGGTCTCTGAACCATTTGGAGTTGCTTTTTGTGTAAGAAGGGAGGCAGCAGTCAATTTTCATTCTTCTACATGTAGATGTCCAATTTTCCCAACACTGCTTGTTGAAGATGCTTTCTTTTCCCCAGTGTATATGTTGGCACCTTGTCAAAAATCAAGTGGCTGTATGTATGGGAGCTCATATTTGGGTTCTCTGTTCTAATCCATTGATCCATGTATCTGTTTTTGTGCCAGTACCATGCTGTTTTTATTACTATAGCTCTGTAGTATAGTTTGAAATCTAGTTTAGTAATGCCTTCAGCATTGTTTTTGTTGCTAAAGATTCTTTTGACTAATTAGGTTTTTTTGTTCTTCCATATGAGTTTTGAGATTGTTTTTCCAGTTCTGTGAAGAATTACATTGGGATTTTGATTGAGATTATATTGAATTTGTATATTGCCTTTGGTAGGATTATCATTTTCACAATGTTAATCCATGAGCATGAAAGGTATTTTCGCTTTCTAGTATCCTCTTTAATTTCTTTCAGCAGCTTTTTTATAGTTTTCATTGAATAAGTCTTTTACTTCAGCTTTTTATAGTTTTCATTGAATAAGTCTTTTACTTCCTTAGTTAAGTTTATTCCAAAATATTTTATTGTCTTTGAGGCTATAGTGAATGGGATTGGTTTCCTCATTTCTTTTTTTCTCTCACATTTTATTTTTTTCCTAATCAACAAACTCAATAACCTTATTTCTTTTTCAACTTGTTTGTCTCTGGTATATAAGAAGGCTACTGATTTTTGTATTTTGTGTATAGCCTACCATTTTATTGAAAGTGTTTATTAATTCAAGTAGTTTCTTGGTGAAGTCACATGGATCTCTTTGCAAATAGGGTTACTTTAACTTCTTCCTTTCCTTTTTATATCCTTTTTATCTCCCTCTCTTGCCTTATTGCTCTGGCTAAGAGTTCAAACACAATGAACTGAACAAGAATGGTGACAATGGACAGCCTTGTCTCATTGCTGATCTAAGTGGGAATTTTTTAAGTTTTTCTACATTTAGAATTATATTTATGGTTTTATTTTTCTTAGTTTTATTTGAAGAAGATATTTTGAAATCAGTGTTTCCAATAAAAAATACCTAAATGTATAATTTTAATAAATTCATCTGCCAAAATTACTATTTATTTTCTTTTTTGGTTGGACACAAAGCAGCATAGACATGAACCTCATTCGTTTCTCCTGGGATATAAAAGCACACTATTGAAATTCAATCAGCACAACTGAATGTGAGGGAACTGTTCATGCAGAGTTCATGAATGTTCACTTTGGCTTCAATCCCTCCAGACTGGATTCATATCAAGTCTTTGGTGTTATTATTATTAATTAATACTTCTGGTAAATATTAAAGAATATCTTTCAGACTGACTTGTTACCTCAAAGCAAAAATTAGGACTTGAGCAATTACTATTTGAAGCAAAAGATTAAGAATTAAATTTTTGAGAGCTTAATTTAAAGCAGTTTTTATGGCATTTTGCAGTAAATTCTGTAAAATACTTTGGTTTAATTTATGATTTTTTGTAAGAAATTGTTTATAATATGTAGCATTTGTACTTGAGTCATTCCATCTTTCATTCAGGATGAATGTGAAAAGTTACTATTCAGTGGTGTGCACTGTGGATCTGGAGTGATGAATTGCTAATATACAGAAGGAATATTTCTTGCTTCTGGTGATACATGTTTCTGTACATTAATGTACATTCTGTACATTAATGACTTGTTGGGTAGTTATTAAGGTACTGGAGTTTATAAATGTGTACAGAGTCCTTTTACAATAAAACTGTTTATGACTTGATCCAAGTGTTTAACAATTGGGGTCGTTAAAGTCTAACATAGATAGAACATGGGATTTTTCAAGGGTTGAAGATACAATTCTTAACCACAGTATGACTTACAGGTTTCTTAAAAAAGAAGTAAACCTGACAGCTATAGAATACACTGTGTGCATTTATAATAGCTATTTTATATATTGTACAATATACAATATATATTTTATATACTATAATGTCAGCATTTTTAAATTAAATGTTTTATATTCCTAAGTGTTGGGATCTTGTCATTAAGGTGTGTGTAAATTAGAGTCCAGTTGGTTTCTTTAATGAGACTGCACTTGTTTTCATAGCAGTAAAATGCTATACATATTAAACCTTACATAAGTCCTCATTCTACCACATGTTAATTAACATTCTACCACATGTTAACTGAGAATACATACACTATAGGTGGATTTTGTTTATAAGGGCTCTTGAAAAAAACAAGCTATTCACACCAACATCATCTATTACTTAACCTAATTAGTACAGGTTTTTATGTGTTGTGGTTGATCTCATATGTAGGTTTTCTTTTTGCTCTAAGAAGAAACAATACAAGGTTATTCTTTCCTTGTGACATTGAGTGCAAATTTGTGTGGGAGAGGAGTGCAGCTCCATTTTGGATCTCAGCCAATTAAGAGAGGCTAGGTTATATCGGGTTACTGTCTTTGGAAAATTCCTTTTATAGAAATGGCCTTCAAATGTTTTTTAAACTTAATTCTATTGAAGTCAATTATATATGTTGGCTAAATTTACAAATAACTTGTTTATAAAAAAAAGAATTAAATTCTTGACATAATTTGTGACCAATCCCAACCCAAACTTGGTTTTAGAGAAGCAAAAAGCATGAATTTTAAGGCTTTTTCTGTCTTCGTTTGGTCTCTTCTTTCCATATACACACAGATTGCTGTCCTCCTGCACCTAAGTACTGCCCATGGCATCCTTTTTATTGATTGTGAGGACACAGCTACACCAGCTGTGGGATATTTTGACTAGAACCCCTGCCACAGTCATAGGAAGTGAGATACTTTGTTCTTGCTCCAGAGGGGGGCAAGGACTGACATGTGACAAATGACCCAAACAAAATTCTAACAAAAATGAAAGATATGTCAATTACTTTATATTATTTATCTGACTTCAACTCTTCCGTGATGGTAATTCATGAGGTGAAATGTTTTCAAAATTGTTCCTGTGGTGGTTAATGTCATCAACCTGACACCTAGGAGGCAGGTCCCTGTGTCCACGTGAGAGGAAGTCTCTAGATTAAGGTTTGCCTCTGTTGTGGTTAGAATAAATGACGTGCTTCACAGGCTCACGTGTTTGAACTGTAGTTGATGTTGCGGCAACTTTAAGAAGTGAAGCCGGGGCTGGAGAGGTGGCTCAGGGGTTAAGCCTCCGCCTTGCAGGCGTAAGGTCCTGAGTTCGGATTCCAGATCCCACATATAAACGCCAGACGGAAGCGGGAGCGGCCTGTGTTTCTGGCCCTGGTAGGGCGGAGCCTGTGAATCTCGGGGCAGAAGGAGGTGGAGGCGTCCATGGCGGTTCCCGAATTCGTCTGTGGTTCTACACACACACACGCACATGCGCACAGTTGAATAAATAATAATAATAATAATAAAAAAGAAGTGAAGCCATGCTGGAGAAAGACATGGCACAAGGAGTTGGCCTTGATGTTAGCCCTGCTTTATTTACTTCTACTAAAAATCTGCTCTTGCAGTTTGCATCTAATTCTCTCTGCTTCTATGATGAATATGACTTAAGTCTCCTCCAGCTTTGGCCAGCCAGCCATGCCTTTTTCATCATAATGAACTGTATCTCCCCTGTGAAACCATAAGCCAAATAAATTTCCCTTTCTCCCTTAAGTTGTTTAAGTGTTGTCTCACAACAACAGACCTCAGAGCATGCCTGTGAGGGACTATCTTGATTGCATTAATTGATGTGGGAAGATCCAGCTCAATGTGGGTAGACACATTCCGTAACCAGGTGGCCCAAGACTGGATAAAGATGAAGAGAGTCAATGAACAAACATGCATGCATTTGTGTATCTCTTGCTTTCTGCTTGCTGCTCTGAATTCTTTGCCATGATAGACTGCTACCACTTTAATTTAATGGTGAGTCAATTAAATCCTTTCCCCTCTAATTTGCTTGGGTCAGGTATTTTAATGTAGCAATGTGCAATGAAACTAATATACTCTCTATATTTTCCAAATTAGCAATTTATTTGCCATAAATTATCAGTCACTTTGACTTAAGAGAGTAGTACACTCAGTTTCTCATAGGGTCTATTGAGAGTAAGAAGAGTCTTTTATCCTCCAGTAAAGTACATCTGTATTTTCAGAGTGTCAATCATATTACCTTCTTATTTAGTGCATTGGTTTTGTATAATAAGTTTCTTAGAAGAATTCTGCAATTTAATCTCACAAAACTCAAACTGGACAAATACAGCTAAGCACATCTATTCAATCTGCTGAAAATCCAAAATGAAGGACAAATTTTAAAAGCAACACTAGCAAAAGGAGGTTGTTATAAAGTAACAATTTATTGAATGAATGAGAGTCAACTTGAAAGACCAGAGGATAATGAAATGATATCTTAAAGTACCAAGAAAAAAAAATCAATCTAGATTTCTGTATTTGACAGACAAAAGCTTAGAGCACTAGTGTTTGGTAGGTCTGCTTAAAACATGATACCAGAATAAATGTTCAGGCTGAAGAAAAATAGCAGATGGAGTCTTAGATCTGTAAGAAGCAATGCAGAATACCAGCAATGTTACAGAGTCTTACTTTTTGATATATATATAGTTGCAAACTTCAATTTCTTTGAAAATATGGAGGACAAATAATGTATTGAGCAATTATAGAAGTAAAATATATGAAAAGAGTATAAAGACTATCTTAGAGCAAGTTTTTTTCTTCAAATTATACATTCTAAATATTTTGTAACTATGTGCATAGTTACAAGGTAAACTTAGTTTTTAGAGACAGCAAAAATAATGAGTAAACAATTTATCTTACTAGCTTGTCTTTATTCATTTGAATAACAGAGAAGAACTATCTGCATAAATTCCTTACCTTGACTATGCTGTAAAGATAAACTAGAGACTGTGTGATCTACCACATGTTCAATTATACAATAGGAACATATACTGCATATATGATATTGTACTTTAGAGTGAAACTGTAATCCTTTGATGTTGAAATATTTTGCATCTTTTTGATATGATCAGCTACTCCTTGAAAAGATACTCATTTAAGACTGCAGACGTTATTTTATTTTAGAACAAGGATCAATAATTTTAAGTCAATGAGTCTACAAATTTATTGGAGGAGATAGTGCCTTTCTTTTATGTAATGAGTGCAGCATAAAGCAAATCCTGAACTGTAAAAAAAAGATATTCTATTGATTGAAATCTAGCTGCCTTTCTGATTTTGATCCAAGTAAAGAATGAACAAAAACATGTTTGCCATAGGCAATGTTGCCATTTTGTAAGGAATGAGAGATTTCTGCTTCTGTTAGAGACTACATAAGCTGAAGTCTGTGTTAATGCACTTGCTATTAGTCTGGGCATATGGATAGCATACAGCATACGGCATACAGTTCTTTTGTTGTTGAGTCATTGGAGCTTAGTAATTATTGATAAATTTAAGACTTGTATTTTTTATGAGAGTGAGTAAGCAAAAGAAGACCTTCCCCAAGTAAAAACTGTAGAATCAGTAGAAACAACTCGGACTATCCGTGAGAAGATACAGAATGGGAGCTCCGGGTTAACCTAAGATACAGGTCCAACTATGAAATGTATTCTGTTCTGATCAGACCAGACAGAGCGTGTTGACTGTTGAAAAAGGTAGACCAGGTGCTGAACACCAAACAGTTCTGGGACTGTGATGTAAAGGGAGGTGCTACTCAGTGAAGGTCATGAGCTCACCGGAGAAGTGGAATAAAGCTGGTGGCATGAGTGGCTAGAGTTAGAGTCAGGGAAATGTGCCTGAAAGACTAAGGATAAAGACAGAACCATGGGGCACTGTGTGAGAGATGTAGCTGAGAGATGAAAAGGGTAGCAATGGCATTGGGTGGTTTAAGAAGCCAGACCATGAACAGTGCCAGTGAGTGCTCTCTACGCCCAAGAGCCCTTGAAGGTCACCATTTCTCCAAAGCAGGATCACAACTAAATGGAGGGATACTGATGGGCTTTTCTATCTAAGGAGGTGACACTTTTGTCGAACTCAATCTTCATGTTCCATTCTTGAACTTGCTTCTTCATCAACAGAAACATCTTTTCTTTTTGTTCTTTTTTCTTCACCAGCAGCCTTAAATTGTATCCCCAACATTCCTTATGGTTTTTGAAACTTGGATTATGAACCTAATGTTTTTCTTAATCTTTCTACCATAAGCAAAACTAAAATGATAATATAGCATTTCTGAGCCTGAGGAATATTATCACCAAAGCCAGAGGTTTCAGTCTGTAGTTTGCTTTCTTTGTTGCCAAGGGCTCGTAATGAGTCAGAACATCATAGTGGTGGGAGCGTATGATAGACAGGTGCTTAATACATGGCATCAACTAACAGAGAGAAGGGTAGCAAGAAAAAGCCAGGCCAATATATATTCTTCAGAGACACACACCCCAAAACCCATGTTCTCCAAGAAGGTCCCGCCTTCCATGGTTGTACCACATCTCAGTAGTCTTGAATTCTGGATCCATAAATGGATTAAACCATGATTAGGTCAGAGCCCTCATGGTTTCATGGAGGAAGTTTGCTTCACTAGGCTCTTGGCTGTTGCTTAGTCCAATCAAGTTAGCAATCATCATTAAACCACCAAATTTACTAAATCAGAATCTGTGTTATTAAAAGATTCCAAGTAATTAGTATGGAAGTTTGGGAAACTTTCTGAAAATCACATGGACTCAGCCATGATTGGTAGAAGTCTAAATATAAGTGCTTTGCCTTTCCTGACTAGTTCTTCACTGTCTTTCTCTGATTATGCCCTGAGCATGCAGCTACATGATACTGTGTTACTCAGGTCAATAGAAGTAGGTCTCCCAAACTTTTAATTTCCTGTACTAGAGTTTATATCAAAGGCTGTGCATTGGTGTCTGAGGATCATGTACAGAATAAAGATGTGCTCTACTGGCCATTGTATATGTCTTGAACATTGATTAAACGTTATCATTAAGATCTATGTTGTTCTGATTGAGGCTCAAGGATAAAATCAAAGTTAAATGTTACTAGGCAAGTGCAACAAGATTAACACTGATTTTGTTTTACATAGAAAAAATATCATACATTGTTATTGTGCATGGCATCTGTGGGCATTTGAGTTTGGGATGTTTTAGAGAAACAAGTCTCAATGGAAATTCCATGGAACAATAGCTTTGGAATTAAAAGCAGGTATTATTTAGAGCAAAACGTGGTGACCCAGATCTGATTCAATCTTCCACCTGGTTCTGCCTGTGAACGAAGGACAATTTACATGTATTTTGATGGTAAAAATAAGACACATTACATGATTTGATATTTCAAAGTTACATGAAATTCAAATTTCAGTGTTCATAAGGCAAGTTTTAGTGCACACAGCCACACCCATGGCTGCTGTTCCATTCTAATGACAAAGCAGAGCAGCTGACACAAGAATTGCGTGACTTGCCAAGATGAAAGGATTTATTTTTTTCCACAAATGTTTGCCAGTAACCACCGAGACTGTTACTAAGATAACCTGCTTTCTCATGTAGAAAAGTGATGACAGTATTACCTCTTTTTCATTAATATTAGTAATGATAACAGCATTCCACAGAAAATCAATATATGTAGTCTTAAAGATGCTTTAAAAGTCAATATAAAATCACATAACCTGTTTTAATAAATTACACTAAGGACTTCTTTATGAAGATTACCACTATGATTTGACTTTCAAATGAGTATATGGAGTTTAGATTTGACAGCAAACTTATGTAGTATCTAGTTGTTACAGACTTCTTTCTGAGTGGACTTTCAGTTGGTTAATCTATTATAATAATAGACTACTTCAGTTCTTGGTCTTCAGAAGTGCATTACACTCCTAACGATTGTTGAAGACAATTGTTTACATGGGTTATATCCATCAATATTTTCAATTAAATAATCATAATGAAAAGAGCTACTTATTAAATTTAAAATAAAATCCTATTCCATGTTAATAGCAATAATGTTTAATTTGTAACAGATAGCTATATTTTTGGAATGACTTTTTTTTTAATTTCTTTATAAATCTCTGAAAGGATGTCAGGGTCTTCCAGGGTTCCCTGTACCACACAAGAAAAACTATTACTCCTTTGTTACTGAAACCATATAATCATATACTGCATATAAGGCACACACACACATACATGAACACACACACACACAGTGCTTACAGTGACAAAAATTTATTGTTTTCATATTAAGAAAAGATTTCTTAATTTGTAAGCAGCCTTATTTGTGGAACTCAATCAGTTTTCAGTAATAGTACTACTCCCAGTTCCGCATTCACAGTTCTTTCTGCCTAGCAATTGTGTTAGAATGTCTGTGCCTGCATAATTTCTTTGGAACAGCAATATCTGGGATTTCTTCAGCTTTAAACTCATGCTGTCCCCTCCCTCACACACCCTGGCATAGAGATTGGTGGCTTTCCTCTGATGGAATGCAGGAAGACGCTCAAGATTTCCTTTGGAGTTATTCCTGCCTTGGTTTTGGTGGTCTCTGCATATCCTGTATTTTTTTTTCAGCCTCTTACAACTCTAGCTTAAAGAACACATAATATGCTGGTTCATGTAACTTGTAACTTGAAAAATCTAGATAGTAAAGTTATATAGCTGGCTTCAGATATGTTCAGATATTATCAGGTCCTTCTCAACTCGACATTGTCTGTGTTGGCATCATTTCTATGGAAACTGAACTCTCCCATGTGGGAAAAAATATAACAACCAGCATTCATAGTCTTTCCAGAAGGAAAGATATACTTACCTTCATTTTTACCAGTGTGTTATTCTGTTACAAAGTAAAAGATGTTAACTGGCCAGCCAGAACCACATGTCAAACCTTTACTAGAAAATGGGAGCATTGATTAAGTCTCTCCAGGATTACATGAAGTGGGATATAGGGTTTGGTGCTGGACTTCAAGGAAGACAGTAAGGAAATCTGTGGTGTCTTCCTACGAACAAATAGCTGCCATTATGTCTGGGACTAATAAGGTCAAACCCGTTGAACCTCAGAGACAGAGAGGACGGAAAGGACTAGAATGCATATGCCTGCCCACGTGCCTGCCCATGAGCCCACACACAGAACCTCACATGTATCTGCACACATGAGATCTGGGAGGGGCATTAGGTTTATAGGCTGGGAAAGGTTAATTGAAGAGGATTCCATCTATGCAGCCTTAGGGAAAGCATTGGTCATGCTGGGGTGTGTTTTCTGGCAATGCAGCTGCTTTGGAGTTGCCCCTGCTCCTGTAAGTAACTTCACCCATATTCCTGTAAGTAGTTCCAATAAGCTCATTGGTTTGTCACATTGGACCTTGGTGTAATCGTTACTTTGGTTTGTCATCAAACTCCTATTGGAGTGAGAAGATGGTCGTATGGTGTCTCCCCAGGAAAAGGATTCATACAACAGGAAAAAAAATCCTGCGTGTCTTGCTCCTGAAAGAAGTGAAGGATCTTTTGAGGGTTTATATGTGTCTTTGAAATTTTTGATTATTACTTTGATTTAATTTGCTCTATTAATTGTTTTAAAGGCAACTAATAAATAAATTCTAAATTGTAGCTATGATACAAGAATTTAGAAATATCATTCTGGTCCTAATCTAGGTATGCCTTCATATTCTGAAATGTGTATATCTGTTTTTTATCTTGATTCTTCCTGAGCTTACATTCCCTCTGTTTCATGTAATTTGTAACTTGAAAAATCTAGATAGTAAAGTTATATAGCTGACTTCAGATATGTTCAGATATTATCAGGTCCTACTGAGGTACTACTGAGTCTTTATTATTGAGAGGGTATTAGCATAAGACCTTGATTAGTATATAGTAGAATCACATGCCTCTCATTCCAAAATTGTTTCTTTGTATCATAGGTACTATTCTCTGTTAAATATCTTTATAACCAAATATTCTCCAAATATTTATCAACAGACATTATTCTGGATACTAAAGAAATATAATGAATGGAATAGACTTGCTCTTATAGAGCTAACATCCTAGTAAAGGAAAAACACAAATATGTGTGATATCCCATGGGAAGAAAGTGAGCTGTGTGTGTCTTCATGTGTGTACACACATGTGTTGAAGCCACAGAATGGTGTTAGGTGTCTTCCTCAATCCTTCTCCATCTAATTTTATGAGACAGGGTGTCTTATTGAACCTGGAGCTTACCGATGAATTAGACTGACTAGCAAGCAAGTCCCTGGAATGCTGTCTTTGCCCCTACCTTGCCAGGGCTGAGGTTATAGATAAGTGTGTCTGATTTTGTATGTGCTTGGGTTTATGCTTGCATTGTACTGATGTAACCATTTCCATAGCCCACAAGACTGAACTTTTGAAAATGGTGAATAGAGAGGACACCTTTGAGAGTGTACGGACAGAAGAGCTCTGGGAAACTTGACAGGGGAATCTTGGAGAAAACAGAGCCCAAACAGGAGAACAAAGATTCTGAAGTATGAACACCTTGGATAGGTTTTCAGAAAACAGCAGAGATGAATGCAGTGGAAATGATTTAGGGGTTTTCATTGGATAGCAGAGAATAGGATTAGAGAGGTAGCCCCCTAAAACTTTTTCTCCAGAAAGATAAGAGGGATGGCAGCTACTGAACTGGGCATTCCTGTTTTCTGAAAAAACTTAAGACAGTGAAGAAAAGAGAATCGATATTGTTTGCACCACCTGTAAGTGATTACTCAACTTTAAATGTCCAGTGATTTAGTCATTTCTTCTATGTACACTTCTATGTATCAGGCATCCATGGTATCTAGTTTCTGAACTGGAGTTAGAGTGACAGTAAAGGAAAAGATCCGTGGTTTTCTGTGCTCCAGGACTAGATAGGTGGAACCATTCAAAGCAGGAGGGTGATCATGTCGACAAGGGTGTCTTGCATTACCATCCATTCTCTCCCCCCAAAAAAAGGTGATTTTTCTAAGCACAACTACAAGAATTGCTATTTCCTGCTATGTTGTTACAAATTTCAAAATGAGATATTTTACTAGAAATGGAATCAGTGGGATAGTGGATCTATCTTAATAGCGTTTGAGAAGGTTTTTGAAGCATTTATTTTCCATGTCACGTCCATTAGAAATGCATGATGTCATACACTCTGGGGAGCAATTCATTTCCTAATGTGAAGTGGAATCAACAAAACATGACTCAAAAGGGAAGCAGCAGTGACAAGGTACAGAATAACATGAAGTAGTGTGCTATCCCCTCGTATATGACCTTTCGCAGGGATGACCTGGCAGAGAGCAAGTTTAATGGAAACAAATCTTGGAGCCAAACCACATTCCATCTTCCTCAGTGTAAATCAGGATGAAGTAAAGTTAATGTGATATGCAGAAAACATTCTTAGCGTTAGCTTCCTCTGGACTGAAATGAGGGAAACAGCATAAGGAAGGCCGAGTGAGCAGACTGCTTAATGAGCTGTGGGATCAGGGAGGACGCAGGTCTGCGCAGAGGCCCCTGACTCCGCAGCCCAACTGCCGGCCAGCTGGCGCCCGCCCTGCCCAAGGCTCTTTCATGTGCCTGGCTCTCAGGACAAGAGAGGAAACCTGTGCGCATGATCTTTCCAATACCCACTCCCTTCCTTCCTTTTCCTTCAGACTTGTTTACATTTCTACTGACACATTTCATATGGGTCATGAAGGTTGCTTATACGTTACAGCTATGGAAGTCTATACTGTAGTGTCAAGGGCAGGAAAAGGCTGTACACTCAGCTGCCAAATCAAATCCTTGCCAAGATTGTCAAAGCTGATGCAAAGAATTGTGAATTACATTTAAATGGATGAGTTGTGGAGAGCAAGAATATTTTGTAGAGCCAGCAAAGTGAAACCAATAGGTATCACTGGATTTTTTTTCCCATTGACGTTTCTTTTTCATGAGCATAAAGCATTTAAGGATTTTTTTTTACACTTGTTTGTGTGTGTATGGATGTGTGCGTGTATTGTGTGTTTGTATCAGACTGTGGAGTCCCAAGGGTGGCTTCAGGAATCTATTTGGATTGCTCCTCTTCTTTGTTGCTTTACTCTGGGATTTGCCAGGCTCCACTTTCCAGGGCTAGAAGTGCAGGCTGCTGCCATTTTTACATTTTTATGTGGGATCTGGAATTCTAAACTCAAGTCCTTTTGCTTCCTAGACAGAAGCTTTATCCCCTGAGCCATCTGCACCAGCTCCTAAGAATTCATATAACTATATTTTATGAATTATTATAAATATATACCTGGAGATAGACAAGTGTTATTGAAGCTAACAGAATTCATACATGTTTTTGTGTAATGCAGATGCTCATTAAATTGATGCTTAATGTAAGAATATGTATTGCAAAAAAAACTGAGCAACATCAGATTACACAAGTGAAAAGTAAAGACATCATCACTATTTTAAATCAATAACTAGTCCCAAAGAGGAGTCTATTGAATTTAGAATTTTCCTTGCATTCTGACATGATTTAGTTTTGGTCCTATAACTGTATCAGTCTATACCTTCGCCAACCCATGGACATTAAATCATTTTCATTCCTAAAGTGGTAGAGTCCTCTCTATATTTGACTTATGGAAATATTGTTCTATATGTGTTTGCTTTTAAAGCCAAGCACCTAAGGAATGTTGAAACACATGGCTATCTGAATCTTCTAATTTTTATCAAGGCATAAAGTCATTTAACTTCAGAGACTTTCCACTTTGCAGCTGAAAGCCACTGCTTTAAGGAACCCTAGACAATTTGTAGGAGATATCTGGGGGAAAAATCAAAGAAGAAGGGAGAGTTAATTTCTTTGTAATATCACCATAATTTGGCAAATTAGGAGTAAAGTAAAACATTAATTAATTTAACATATTTTCATAAGACACATTTTCTATATATGTACTAGAAAGTATAAAATATTTTTGTTATAAATTAAAGTTTAATATTAATGGATAAAGCTAAGTTTTTTATTTAATAAAGATAAGCATAATAGCTAAAAGAATTTGAAAAAACTTAGTTCAAAATGAAGTAATATTACACATTGTGAAATCAAAAGTATTGTTATAAGAGTTACAAAGAGATTAATTTTAGGAATAAAGGGTGGAAATTGCTTGGACTTTGCATGTACATTAGTAGTGAAGAATAATCAGATAAAATTAGGCCTTAATTTAATTCTCTTTTCTTTTGGATCCTTTTATCTATATAATTATGCTCATTGTTAAAAAGAAATGAATTCACTATCTAAGCCTAAGTACAGTTATCTTGTATTTTATCCACTGTAGTAATGGTAGGGAACTTTAACACCTTATTTTCAGCAATGGACAGACATATCATGTAAAAGAAGGACAGAAAAGGAACAGCAGACTTAAGCTCCAACCTAGGCAAAATAGACCTAACAGATTTCTACTGACTTTTTGCCCAGAAATTGCCGAAAACTGGATGAGGGGAGCTAGGGAGATGACTAAGTGGTTAAAACTCTTGCTTCTCAAACAAAAAGACCTGAGTTTAGGTCCCACGTAAAAAAGGTCAGGCAGATATGGTGCTTGTAATTTCAACCCTGGAAAGCAGAGCCTGGAAAATCCCACAGCAAAACAATAAGGTGGAAGAACAATCCAGGATGGTCCTTGATGTCACTATTGGGCCTCCACAGGAACACATACTCAGGTGCTCTCTTATATACAGACTATACACAAATATGCACACACGCACACACACACACACACACACACACACACACACACACACATATGACATGGAACATTCTGTAGAATAGATCATATGCTAGTCCAAACCAAGACTCAGAAGAATTTTGTTTATTTATTTTCTTAAAGACAGAATTGGAGTTGTTCTCACAATGTATCTGAAGATGATATCCTTCTGGGATTACAGGCGTGTACTACCACACCTGGCTTTCAGCAAAATTTTAAAGAGTGAAATCAAGTTGAGTGTGTTATCTGACAGTCTGCAATAAAACTAGAGATCTATAACATGAAAAACTTTGGAAGCCATACGAATTCAAAAGATTAAACAACCCTTTCTTTCTTTCTTTCTTTCTTTCTTTCTTTCTTTCTTTCTTTCTTTCTTTCTTTCTTTCTTTCTTTCTTTCTTTCTTTTTCTTTCTTCCTTTCTTTGTTCCCCCACTGCTCCCAATTCTATTCAATATTGTACTTGAAGTCTTAGCTGAAGCCATAAGACAAGAAAGAGACATAAGAGGGATTCAAATTGGCAAGGAAGAAGTCAAGCTATCCCTATTTGCAGATGACATGATCTTAACCTGAGGGATCCCAAAACTCCACCAGGAAGCTCCTGGAACAATTGAGAAGTTCAGCAGAGTGGCAGATACAAAATAAATGTACAAAAATCAGTGTCCTTCCTATATGCCCAGAATGAAAGAAGTGAAAAAGCCCTGAGAGAAACAATCCCATTTACTATAGCCCCAAAAAAATGAAATACCTGGGATAAACCTAACCAAGGAGGTAAAAGACCTTTACAATGAAAACTTTAAACCCAAAAAGAAGAAATTACAGAAGACACCAGAAGGTGGAAAGACTTCCCGTGTTCCTGGATTGGCAGAATCAACATTGTAAAAATGACCATCCTACCAAAGGCAATATACAAATTCAGTGCTATACCAATTAAAATCCCAAAGCAGTTCTTTAAAGAAGTTGACCAAATAATCTCAAAATTCATATGGCGGCACAAAAGACCCAGGATAGCAAAAACAATCCTGAGTAACAAAAACACGGCTGGAGGTATCACCATACCAAACCTTAGTCTATACTACAAATCCATAGTTATAAAAACATCCTGGTACTGGCTCCAAAATAGACACACAGATCAAAGGATAAGGGCTGAAGTCCCAGATATAAGCCAACAAAATTACAGCCATTTGGTCTTTGACAAAGGGACCCAAAAAATTCAATGGAAAAAGAACAGCATCTTCAACAAATGGTGCTGGCAAAAATGGATCTCCACATGCAGAAGATTAAAACTGGACCCATACTTGTAGAAGACTTAATTCCAAATGGATCAAGGACCTTGATATAAGGCCAGAGACTAAAAAACCATAGTCGAAAGATTAGGGAACTCCCTCGAGATGATTGGGCTAGGTCAACAGTTCCTAAACAGACATCCAATGGCACAGTCACTGCTACCAACCTCAACAGTGGGGATCTGGTGAAATTAAAGAGCTTCTGTTCAGATAAAGAGATTATAACACGCTCAAAGGCAACCCACAGAATGGGAGAAAAATCTTCACTAACCACATATCTGATAGAGCTCTCTACTGTCCAGAGTGCACAAGACTTAGAAAACTAAACATCAAGGAAACCAATGGCCCAATTAAAAAATGGGCCCTGGAACTTAAAAGAAACTTTACCAGGGATGAAATTAAAATGTCTAACAAATACTTAAAAAAGCTCCACTTCTTTAGCCATCAGGGAAATGCAAACAAGACTTCCTGAGATATCATCTCACCCCGGTCAGGATGGCAAAAATCCACAATACAAACAACGACAAATGCGGGAGAGGATGTGGAGAGAGGGAACTCTCCTACATTGCTGGGGGGAATGCAGGCTCATACAGCCACTCTGGCGAGCTGTCTGGAGATCCTTAAAGAAATTAAAGATTGAAATGCCATATGACTCTGCGATTCCACTTTTGGGAATAACCCCCCATGCAGCAGAGGTTCATCTCGATACCACAAGCACGAGCATGTTCAAAGCAGCACTGTTTACAGTAGCAAAGACATGGAATCAAACCCAAATGTCCAACAGTTGACATGGATAAGGAAACTGTGGTACATCTATACAATGGAGTACACTCAGCCATCAAAAATGATGAATTACTGGAATGCTGGAAATGGATGTCATTAGAAACAATTATATTAAGTGAAGTATCCCAAACCCAGAAACTTAAGCGCCGTATGTACTCCCTAATAGGTGGCTCCTAATACCAAACCCCCCAGCCCATCTTGAGACACTCATAGGTAAATCATGTATTACCTACAGTAAATTGCAAGGTTTATGAACAGAGGAATGGGGTTGGAGGGCCACACAGAAACAAGGAGAGAAGTGACCAGGTTACAGTAGAGAAAATAGGCCTCCATCAAGGACTGCAAGAAAGTAATGTGACACCTAGTTAAGTTCACAGACATCGTCCTGATCATTTACAACTAAGGGGGTATGAACCACCAGAAGGGAGGGCATATAGTCGGGCAGATTAAAAAGTAACATTTTGCAAATGTGTGATTGACTCCTCCCATTGCCAAATGCCATTTACTCTGCGATTCCACTTTGGGTAATTAGTAAATCTACCATTGAATGTGCTCTTATAATAAGACTCCAGTTTAACAGATTTTCTGTCTCTGGCCAGGGGGTGACATACATGCCCATCACAATGGAGTGAAGGGCATGGGCAGGAGCAAAAAACTGCAAAGAAAATCAACAAACCACTATCCAGAACTTCAGAGACTCATATCAACCACCTAGAACTAGGCCAGACTAATCTTCCTCCATCCCCATCCGAAGCTCAGGGACATTTGTGGAAGAGGGGGTGGAAAGAGTGTAAGAGCAAAAGGATGGGAGGAGCAATGATTTGCAAGATACTCCACACAAGTGTGGCCGAAGCAATCATAATTGCCCTGCATAATGTCCAACACACTATTGACCTCACAAAGTCTAGCATCTGCTAAAGCACCAGATCCTTGGAGACAAGGGATTGACAGCCACAGTAGTGTTCCTATGCTTAAGGGGAACACAGGAAAGCGTTCAGGGAAATGCCACTGGGTCCTTGTACGTCATCGGAGAGGAGGGCCCAGAGGAAGTCAGGCATGCACAGAAAGGACTCTCTGGGGATGGGGGGGAGGTACTGGGGGATTGGGATGGAAGGGTGAGGGAGGGAGAGCAGGGGTTCGGGGGGAGGAGAAGGGAGGGAGGGAACTGGTCTACCTATTAAGTTGTATGAGCGGAAATAAATAAAAAATATTAAAAAAACATAACATTCAAAAAAAAAAGGTGCCATGACCTCTCCAACACATGAGCTTGTGGGGGGGACACATTTTCATTCTTAGAGAGAGCAAAGACAAGAATGGATAGGAGAGTTGACTGTCTAATTACCAGAGAGGTAGCATCTGTCCCTACAGAAGCTCCAGAGGAAGTTTTATAACCAGATCAATGGAGGTCAGGAAGTTGAAGATTGGCAAAGCTGCAGTCAAGAAGTTAAGTCAGCCAAGCAGAGGGCATGTTGGACTCTTAGGGCCCTCTGCTAGTCAATTGTTTGTTAAGGCTGATGCATAGAGAAAAAAAATGCAGTCCTGAAAATAGAGAAAGCAGATAGCAGATCATGAAGTGCTTTCTAATTGTCATTCTTTAAAGTTTAGCTTTCTACAAACAGTGATAGGAAGTCAATAAATGCTCTACAGAAGCCAACATCACAATCAGATTTATGTCTGAGAATGATCCCTTTGGGAGCAACAGGGATGGTGAATTACAAAGTGGGGCAAGACAAGAGGTGGGAAGGCCAGTGACAACAATGATACAATAATCCAGGCAAGAGACAAAAAAAGCTTATGCTAAGTTTTAACATTGAAAACAAAAGGAAAATATTTGATGTGTAAATGTGAAACTTTTCTTTCTTTCTCCAATGAAATCTGATGGTAAAAGTGAGCAATAGGAACCACACCATTAGAAGCTCCCAATTTCCCTTTAAGAACTATGCTGACCTTCAGTACCAGTTGGAATGCAGCCAAGGGCAGTGCAGGAAAAGCAAAACTGAAGACAACAACAAACCATAATCCAGATTATTCACCTGGAACTAGACCAGCCAAATCTCTCCCCATCCTAAAGCTCAGGGAACCTTGCGGAAGAGGGGGCGGCAAGATTGTAAGAGTCTAAAGGATCAACTATATGCAAGATACTCCACATAAGGTAGGGCTGCAGCAGCCCAAATTGAACTTTGCCTGACTTGCACAATGGTTGACATGTCAACAACCCCCCAAAGTCTAGCATGGATCACAGTGGAGAAAGCTTCAGGCAGTAGGATACTTAGAGTATTTAAACAGTCATAATAGAGTTCCCATGCTAATGGGGAGCCCAAGAAGGGGCTTTGGGCTATGCCACTCAGTCCTGAACCCTCACTAGGGTGGAGGACTCAGAAAGAGATTCAGTGCCCACATAAACAGATACTCCAGGGGATGGGAGGGAGGAAGAGGGAGGCACCAGGAGAAAGGCGAGGGAGGGAGGGAGGAAGTGAAAGAAAGGATGAAAAGGGGACAGTGCAATGGGGGAAGGGAGAGGACGAAGATACCTATTGAGCTTATATGATTAGGAAGAAGTTATAATGTGGGAAAAAAAAGAATTATGCTGGAAAATAATGGACTACCGAGATATAGTTAATATGGAGAAATGGTTTCCACCATTATACTGAGGAATCTGCCTGGCATGTGTCTAATCTGCCAAATAACTCTTGACCCTCTGAGGAAAGGTGAAGAGCTCTTAGAAGCCTTGTTTCATGTCTTTAGATGTATAGTAAGTACAGCACTCAACTCTCAGTGTGCCTCTAGCTTTTGCAACCCTACATCAAAACCCAGTAAGTACAAACAGGTAGCTATTCTAAACTGATCTGGGTATTGACTGCATGAACAATTCCATTCTTTAGGATCTCAGTTAAAACTCATTCTGTATCCCTCCTTTCTTAGAATATCCACCTGCATTCTTTCAGGCTTTCCTGGAAATACGTAATGATGTTCAATTCTCAACACTGAGCCCTGACTGTACTTCGACTTCCAAGCTTGTAGGTCCTCTGAACCTATTTAACTGGGCTCTGTGGATACCACAACAAGCCAGTGAGAATTTATTCTCTAATAGATGACTAGTCCTCTGCCAATTAACCACACTAACTTGAGCATACTGAGAAACACCATCCATCACCCTATGCAAACGTTCCATCTGCTCACCCCATTTTTTTCTAATACCTATTGTTAGGCAAAGCATGTAATTGGTTGTGTTTATAGGAAGTCATGGCATGAGCCACTACGTCAGCAAGCACGGGAAACATGTTTCCCGTGCTTGCTGACAGTAGTGGCTCATGCCATTACTTCCTATAAACACAACCAATTACATGGCTTTGCCTAACAATAGGTAGTTAGAAAAATGGGGTGAGCAGATGGAACGTTTGCATAGGGTGATGGATGGTTCTCAGTATGCTCAAGTTAGTGTGGTTAATTGGCAGAGGACTAGTCATCTATTAGAGAATAAATTCTCACTGGCTTGTGGTATCCACAGAGCCCAGTTAAATAGGTTCAGAGGACCTACAAGCTTGGAAGTCGAAGTTGAGTTGGGGCTCAGTGTTGAGAATTGAACATCATTACGTATTTCCAGGAAAGCCTGAAAGAATGCAGGTGGATTTCTAAGAAAAGGAGGGATCAGAATGAGTTTTAACTGAGATCCTAAAGAATGGAAATGTTCATGCAGTCAATACCCAGATCAGTTTAGAATAGCTACCTGTTTGTACTTGGGTTTTGATGTAGGGTTGCAAAAGCTGAGGCACACTGAGATTGAGTGCTGTACTACTATACATCTAAAGACATGAAACAAGGCTTTAAGAGCTCTTCACCTTTCCTCAGAGGGTCAAGAGTTATTTGGAGATTAGACACATGCCAGGCAGATTCCTCAGTTATTGGGAAACCATTTCTCCCTATTAACTATATCTCGGTAGTCCATTATTTTCCAGCATAATTCTTTTTTTTCCCACTTATAACTTCTTCCTAATCATAAGCTCAATAGGTATCTTCGTCCTCTCCTTCCCCCATTGCACTGTCCCCTTTTCATCCTTTCTTTCACTTCCTCCCTCCCTCCTCGCCTTTCTCCTGGTGCCTCCCTCTTCCTCCCTCCCATCCCCTGGAGTATCTGTTTATGTGGGCACTGAATCTCTTTCTGAGTCCTCCACCCTAGTGAGGGTTCAGGACTGAGTGGCATAGCCCAAAGCCCCTTCTTGGGCTCCCCATTAGCATGGGAACTCTATTATGACTGTTTAAATACTCTAAGTATCCTACTGCCTGAAGCTTTCTCCACTGTGATCCATTCTAGACTTTGGGGGGTTGTTGACATGTCAACCATTTTGTAAGTCAGGCAAAGTTCAATTCGGGCTGCTGCAGCCCTACCTTATGTGGAGTATCTTGCATATAGTTGGTCCTTTAGACTCTTACAATCTTGCCGCCCCCTCTTCCGCAAGGTTCCCTGAGCTTTAGGATGGGGAGAGATTTGGCTGGTCTAGTTCCAGGTGAATAATGTGGGGTCTTTAGTGTTCTGAATTATGGTTTGTTGTTGTCTTCAGTTTTGCTTTTCCTGCACTGCCCTTGGCTGCATTCCAACTGGTACTGAAGGTCAGCATAGTTCTTAAAGGGAAACTGGGAGCTTCTAATGGTGTGGTTCCTATCGCTCACTTTTACCATACAGATTTCATTGGAGAAAGAAAGAAAAGTTTCACATTTTAAACACATCAAAATATTTTCCTTTCTGTTTTCAATGTTAAAAACTTAGCATAAGCTTTTTTTTGTCTCTTGCCTGGATTATTGTATCATTGTTGTCACTGGCCTTCCCACCTCTTGTCTTGCCCCACTTTGTAATTCACCATCCCTGTTGCTCCCAAAGGGATCATTCTCAGACATAAATCCGATTGTGATGTTGGCTTCTGTAGAGCATTTATTGACTTCCTATCACTGTTTGTAGAAAGCTAAACTTTAAAGAATGACAATTAGAAAGCACTTCATGATCTGCTATCTGCTTTCTCTATTTTCAGGACTGCATTTTTTTTCTCTATGCATCAGCCTTAACAAACAATTGACTAGCAGAGGGCCCTAAGAGTCCAACATGCCCTCTGCTTGGCTGACTTAACTTCTTGACTGCAGCTTTGCCAATCTTCAACTTCCTGACCTCCATTGATCTGGTTATAAATCTTCCTCTGGAGCTTCTGTAGGGACAGATGCTACCTCTCTGGTAATTAGACAGTCAACTCTCCTATCCATTCTTGTCTTGCTCTCCCTCTAAGAATGAAATGTGTCCCCCCCACAAGCTCATGTGTTGGAGAAGGTCATGGCACCTTTTTTTTTTGAATGTTATGTTTTTTTAATATTTTTTATTATTATTTCCGCTCATACAAACTTAATAGGTAGATCAGTTCCCTCCCTCCCTTCTCCTCCCCCCGAACCCCCTGCTCTCCCTCCCTTCACCCTTCCATCCCAATCCCCCAGTACCTCCCCCCCATCCCCAGAGAGTCCTTTCTTGTGCATGCCTGACTCTCCTCTGGGCCCTCCTCTCCGATGACGTACAAGGACCCAGTGGCATTTCCCTGAACGCTTTCCTGTGTTCCCCTTAAGCATAGGAACACTACTGTGGCTGTCAATCCCTTGTCTCCAAGGATCTTGGTGCCTTTAGCAGATGCTAGACTTTGTGAGGTCAATAGTGTGTTGGACATTATGCAGGGCAATTATGATTGCTTCGGCCCTAACTTGTGTGGAGTATCTTGCAAATCATTGCTCCTCCCATCCTTTTGCTCTTACACTCTTTCCACCCCCTCTTCCACAAATGTCCCTGAGCTTCCGGATGGGGATGGAGGAGATTAGTCTGGCCTAGTTCTAGGTGGTTGATATGAGTCTCTGAAGTTCTGGATAGTGGTTTGTTGATTTTCTTTGCAGTTTTTTGCTCCTGCCATGCCCTTCACTCCATTGTGATGGGCACTTATGTCACCCCCTGGCCAGAGACAGAAAATCTGTTAAACTGGAGTCTTATTATAAGAGCACATTCAATGGTAGATTATAATTACCCAAAGTGGAATCGCAGAGTAAATGGCATTTGGCAAGGGAGGAGTCAATACCATTTGCAAAATGTTACTTTTTAATCTGCCCGACTATATGCCCTCCCCTTCTGGTGGTTCATACCCCCTTAGTTGTAAATGATCAGGACGATGTCTGTGAACTTAACAGGTGTCACATTACTTTCTTGCAGTCCTTGATGGAGGCCTATTTTCTCTACTGTAACCTGGTCACTTCTCTCCTTGTTTCTGTGTGGCCCTCCAACCCCATTCCTCTGTTCATTAAACCTTGCAATTACTGTAGGTAATACATGATTTACCTATGAGTGTCTCAAGATGGGCTGGGGGGTTTGGTATTAGGAGCCACCTATTAGGGAGTACATACGGCGCTTAAGTTTCTGGGTTTGGGATACTTCACTTAATATAATTGTTTCTAATGACATCCATTTCCAGCAAATTCCAGTAATTCATCATTTTTGATGGCTGAGTAGTACTCCATTGTATAGATGTACCACAGTTTCCTTATCCATGTCAACTGTTGGACATTTGGGTTGATTCCATGTCTTTGCTACTGTAAACAGTGCTGCTATGAACATGCTCGTGCTTGTGGTATCGAGATGAACCTCTGCTGCATGGGGGGTTATTCCCAAAAGTGGAATCGCAGAGTCATATGGCATTTCAATCTTTAATTTCTTTAAGGATCTCCAGACAGCTCGCCAGAGTGGCTGTATGAGCCTGCATTCCCCCCAGCAATGTAGGAGAGTTCCCTCTCTCCACATCCTCTCCCGCATTTGTCGTTGTTTGTATTGTGGATTTTTGCCATCCTGACCGGGGTGAGATGATATCTCAGGAAGTCTTGTTTGCATTTCCCTGATGGCTAAAGAAGTGGAGCATTTTTTAAGATATTTGTTAGACATTTTAATTTCATCCCTGGTAAAGTTTCTTTTAAGTTCCAGGGCCCATTTTTTAATTGGGCCATTGGTTTCCTTGATGTTTAGTTTTCTAAGTTCTTGTGCACTCTGGACAGTAGAGAGCTCTATCAGATATGTGGTTAGTGAAGATTTTCTCCCATTCTGTGGGTTGCCTTTGATGCGTGTTATAATCTCTTTATCTGAACAGAAGCTCTTTAATTTCACCAGATCCCCACTGTTGAGGTTGGTAGCAGTGACTGTGCCATTGGGTTCTGTTTGGAACTGTTGACCTAGCCCAATCATCTCGAGGGGTCCCTAATCTTTCGACTATGGTTTTTAGTCTCTGGCCTTATATCAAGGTCCTTGATCCATTTGGATTAGTCTTCTACAAGTATGGGTCCAGTTTTAATCTTCTGCATGTTGGAGATCCATTTTTGCCAGCACCATTTGTTGAAGTGCTGTTCTTTTTCCATTGAATTTTTTGGGTCCCTTTGTCAAAGACCAAATGGCTGTAATTTTGTTGGCTTATATCTGGGACTTCAGCCCTTATCCTTGATCTGTGTGTCTATTTTGGAGCCAGTACCAGGATGTTTTTATAACTATGGATTTGTAGTTAGACTAAGGTTTGGTATGGTGATACCTCCAGCCGTGTTTTGTTACTCAGGATTGTTTTTGCTATCCTGGGTCTTTTTTGCCGCCATATGAATTTTGAGATTATTTGGTCAACTTCTTTAAAGAACTGCTTTGGGATTTTAATTGGTATAGACTGAATTTGTATATCGTTTGGTAGGATGGTCATTTTTACAATGTTGATTCTGCCAATCCAGGAACACGGGAAGTCTTTCCACCTTCTGGTGTCTTCTGTAATTTCTTCTTTTTGGGTTTAAAGTTTTCCATTGTAAAGGTCTTTTACCTCCTTGGTTAGGTTTATCCCAGGTATTTCATTTTTTTGGGGCTATAGTAAATGGGATTGTTTCTCTCAGGGCTTTTTCACTTCTTTCATTCTGGGCATATAGGAAGGACACTGATTTTTGTACATTTATTTTGTATCTGCCACTCTGCTGACTTCTCAATTGTTCCAGGAGCTTCCTGGTGGAGTTTTGGGATCCCTCAGGTTAAGATCATGTCATCTGCAAATAGGGATAGCTTGACTTCTTCCTTGCCAATTTGAATCCCTCTTATGTCTCTTTCTTGTCTTATGGCTTCAGCTAAGACTTCAAGTACAATATTGAATAGAATTGGGAGCAGTGGGGGA